>OX335785.1:17770294-18370294 GCA_946896805.1 Scutellaria galericulata
CTTTTCATGAAATTCTTACCTTATCTTAAAATTACTGTATGGTATTTACTTAGGTTAGAAAATGAGTTATATACTTTGCTTAATTATATAATTAAAAATATTATAATCTTAAACTTTATACTAACCATTCTTATGATATTAATTAATTTGGGATATCAAACGAACTCCGATTTGATCCATTCTTTTTGCGTTTTGTTCGATTTTTTGTTCTCGTTCATCTCGTCCCACTTATGAATTATTTTGTTGACTTTGTATTTTTACGAAATAAATCTCCCAAAAGTTAACTTAATTAAAGTATGCTTATAATTAAATTTTCCGAAACGCACGTAAAATAAATCAAATAATTAAGGGTTTAGATAGTTAATTATCAAATTATGCATCGGTAAAATCCTAGTCGTCACACCTTAGTACTCTCACGATAGCTTTCCAGTGCTCAGCACCCGGATTGCTCGTATATCTACTAAGTCTGCTGACAGCGTAAGCAATGTCAGGTCGTGTACAACTCATCAAGTACATCAGACTTCCAATTATTCGAGAGTATTCAACTTGAGACACACCGTCTCCTCGATTTTTCGATAAATGTTGGCTAGGATCTATCGGGGTCCTGGCATATGCTGAATCATCCTTGTTAAATTTCTCAAGAATTTTATCAACATAATGTGTTTGACTTAACACAAGTCCCTCAGACGATCTATGGATTTTAATCCCAAGGATCACGTCGGCCAAACCCATATCTTTCATGTCAAATTTCGCATTCAACATATCTTTAGTGGACTTGATCATCTTATCGTTGCTACCAACGATGAGCATGTCATCTACGTAAAGACATAGAATGACGTAGCCAATTTCAGTGTTCTTCACATAAACACACTTATCGCATTCATTGATTTTAAATCCACTACTCAACATGACATTATCAAATTTTTCATGCCATTGTTTTGGTGCTTGTTTCAAGCCATACAAAGACTTTACTAACTTGCACACCTTATTTTCATTTCCAGGAGCTATAAAACCTTCAGGTTGTTCCATATAAATCTCTTCTTCGAGATCTCCATTCAAGAACGCAGTCTTGGCATCCATTTGATGCACTTCAAGATTCCTTAAAGCTGCGATGGCTAACACCATTCTAATGGATGTTATTCTCGTCACAGGAGAATATGTATCAAAGTAGTCAAGGCCTTGTTTCTGTCTAAAACCTTTTATCACAAGTCTTGCCTTATACTTATCGATTGTACCATCTGCCTTCATTTTCCTTTTGAAGATCCACTTGTATCCTAGTGGTTTACTCCCCGGAGGAAGATCCACTAATTCCCAAGTGTGATTTTGCAGGATTGAATCAACTTCACTTTTAATTGCCTCTTTCCAAAGACGTCCTTCAGAGGAACTCACAGCCTCTGAGTAACTTTGAGGTTCACTCTCGAGCATGTAGGTAAGGAAATCATCACCAAATGATTTTTCAACTCTAGCCCTTTTACTACGTCTTAGCTCAACCTCGTTATCTTCACTTGGTTCTTTTCCCATAGGTTCCACATCCCTACTAATGGATACATCATCCATTTTCGTTTTGTGTGGTAAGATATGTTCGAAAAACGAAGCGTTTCGTGATTCGATTATCGTGTTCTTGTGTATGTCATTTATTTGAGATTCATGCACAAGAAACCGATAGGCGCTACTGTTGTGTGCATATCCAATAAATACACAGTCAACAGTTTTAGGACCGATTTTCACTTGTTTGGGAAGAGGTACGACTACCTTTGCTAGACACCCCCACACTCTCAAGTATTTATAGGATGGTGCCCTTCCATGCCACAATTCGTATGGACTTTTGTCTAACTTCTTACGGGACACCTTATTTAAAAGGTAATTAGCTGACAACACAGCTTCCCCCCACATGTTCGGAGACAAACCCGAACTTAGCAGCATGGCGTTCATCATCTCTTTGAGAGTTCGATTTTTACGCTCTGCAACGCCATTTTGTTGAGGTGAATAAGGTGCCGTTGTCTCATGCCTAATTCCGTGCTGAGCACAGAAGTCGGCAAAAGGTGATACATACTCACCTCCTCGATCACTTCTTAGCACCTTAATCTTTTTATTAATTTGATTTTCCACCTCATTTTTGTAGAGAATAAATTTCTCTATTGCCTCATCTTTACTCTTTAGAAGATAGACATAACAAAACTTAGTGCAATCATCTACAAAGGTGATGAAATATTTATTTCCACCACGTGTTTGCACCGATTTTAAGTCACACACATCCGAGTGAATTAAACTTAGTGGTTCACTATTTCTTTCAATAGTATGAAACGATGATCTTGTTAATTTCGCTTCAACACAAGTTTCGCACTTAAGTTTAGAGTCGATTTGGAATGTAGGTATGCTTTTCAAATTCATTAACCTGCGCAGGCTATCATAATTGACATGTCCAAGTTTACCGTGCCAAATAAACGAAGACTTAAGCATATAAACGGAAGAGGTACCAATTTTATTCATAACATTTTTCGGTTTAACAACCATTACATTGAGCTTAAACAGCCCATCAACAATATAACCCTTCCCTACAAACATTCCATTCTTGGTCAAAATGACCTTATCAGACTCAAAAACAATACGAAAACCGTGCTTGATCAGAAGCGAACCGGATACCAAATTCTTGCGAACTTCCGGCACATATAAGACATTGTGAAGCGTCAACTCCTTCCCAGATGTCATCTTCAACACCACATTTCCTTTGCCTTTCACATCAGACGTGGCCGAATTCCCCATATACAGCTTCTCTTCGGACCCAAATTCCTCAAGCTTGCTGAACAACTCCTTGCTGGAGCAAACATGACAAGTAGCTCCAGTATCAATCCACCACTCAAGCGGATTGGAGTTCATTAAGTTAACTTCAGAAATGACAGCAGCTAAGTGCATGTCATCAACGTCTTTGGTGATGTTATCAACCATGTTGGATTCTTTTTTCTTCTTCGGCTTTCGACATTCAGCCGCCTTGTGACCCGGCTTGTCACAATTGAAACAATTGCCAGAAAACTTTCTCTTGAAATTCTCTTTCTTCGGCCCTAGCATCCCTTTGCTATCAAGACCGGAATTCTTCTTCTTTCTCGAGCCATGCTCGACCACATTAGCCTTCGCCACATCCGGGCTGATCAACCTTTTTTCAGAGACACGATTGTCTTCTTCAATACGAAGACGCACGATCAACTCTTCCACATTCATTTCTTTACGTTTATGCTTCAAGTAGTTCTTGAAGTCTTTCCAACCCGGTGGCAACTTCTCGATTATTGCAGCCACTTGGAAGGTTTCACTTAACGTCATCCCCTCAGAATGGATCTCATGCAATATAACTTGCAACTCTTGCACTTGACTTATCACGGTCTTAGAATCAACCATTTTGAAGTCAAGAAACCGGCCAACTATAAATTTCTTGGCACCGGCATCTTCAGACTTATACTTCTTTTCCAAAGATTCCCACAGTTCCTTAGCCGTTTTCAACGAACTATACACGTTGTACAGTCCATCGGCTAGGCTGTTCATCACGTAATTCCGACACAAGAAGTCGGCGTGATTCCATGCATCCAAAGCATTAACGGCTTGTGCATCCGCATTCTCACCAAGAATCGGAGCATCTTCCGTCAAGAACCTAGCAAGGTTCAACGTTGTCAAATAAAACAACATCTTTGATTGCCAACGTTTGAAGTTCAAACCATTGAACTTCTCCGGCTTATCAAGGTGATTGATCGGGAGATTGACCGGAGCAGGAGGACCGTTTGGAGGGGCAGTAGGTCCAGCAGGGTTAGCACCAGTAGGGGGAACCTGAGCAGGGGCAGGAGGAGTGGTCGCCATTTCCAGAAAGTAAAGGAATCTGTTTTAAGACTGTTAGGTAAAATCTGGAAATGTTGTCGCAAATGTTGGGCAACACCTTCGGCAACACCTGGTACTGGAATCTGGGAAAATATAAGACCGAGGCCCGTGCACGCACGGTTTCCTTAAAACAGATTCGTCCGACTCTCTCGGTGCTTCAGTACTCTATGGACGTCCGTTTCCCAGGATACAACGGTTAAAACCACAGCCAAGTTAAGCACAAACCTGCTGTCTCGGCGAACTGGAATAGAGCCCGATTGATATAAAAAAAAACGAAGCAGAATTGCAGAATTATCGAAGCCAAAACAGAGGAAGCAAAGGTGGAAATTTCGAGAGCAAAAGTGTTTGAAGGTGTGTCTTTCCTCATGTGGAGCACGCCTATATATAGGCCTCCTTGAGCCCATGCCAAAGGTTGCAATTAGAACACACCATCATGGCTTGGACGTTATGAATGTGGAAAGCCTTGGAGGTTACAAGAATTTGGAAGGTCACAGCGGTTACATGTGGCAAAAAGGACGTAGCCGGGCCCGCAGCCCATCGGTCCGACATTCGTGCACCCGAGTCGCATGGTCCGAAGATCAATCGGAATTTGATTTGCACCCCCCCCCGCGCGCGCGTAGAGAGAGCCTCCTAGCCAATACTTCTTATCCCTTACAAAAGGGAAATTCATTATATAATGGAGAAATCATGCTTGGTTTTCCGATGTGGGACAACCAACCTTTCTCCATAAACTAGGATTCAATCATGCGACTTTGAGACTCAATTTCTCATTCACCCAATATCCGATTTGGGCATACCACATATCGCCACGAACCTCTCATGGAGGAGAACACATTCCAATTTTACATTTCCACAATCGGGTACGGGACCCGCTCGCAATTAATGCCCAAAGTCGGGCCAAACATGCTGGAATTTCATATAATTTCCAACAATGATAACACTTTTTTTTTTCATTTGGTGTTTATATATAAAATAAGCATATATATTGCAAACCCTACTTGAATTTCTTCCATTGTTATCCAAGCTCAAATTTTGAATACATTATCTGATAAAAAATAATCGTCGGAATACTCGAAAATAAAATCCACCTTCAATCATCAATCAAAATATCCTGTTTCAACCACTATCAAAAATAATTCCACTTAAGCATAACCTTTTTTTTTTTTTTTTTCCTGACATAAAAATCCTGAGATCAAAAAATTTGGATAAATTAAAATCAGGTAATTTTGATAATAATATTAAAATAATATGAGGAACACACAGAGCGAGCAACAGTGAGAATTGAGATTTGCATTTTAGGCCTCAAAAGCAGCGAGGATCTGCAGAAAAACTCTGCAAAATATGCAGAGAAAAGAACATCACAACAGGACTCAAAGAAAATATCTGCAGAAACATATCCCATCCATTCGCCCAATATTCATTTTAAAAAATGATTAAAATAATCAAGAATTAAATGTGATGGCATGCTATCACCCTTTCTCATTTATTACATTTACTGCTTTTACCACTTTACCATCACCACCTCCAGCGCCAAGAATACAACTTGACGCTCTTTTTGTGCCTATCACCCTGTATCTATTCTGTATCTATATTGACGTACAACCCAACCCCCATCGAAGCAAAACCCATCTTTTTCTTCCGGATTTTTCGCTTCAGAATTCTTCTTGCGAGTTTCAATGGCAAGCTGGCTGACAGCCTACGTGGCTTGTCCTTCAGTTTTTAAGGTATTTTGGGTGCTCTTCTTTTTCTTCCATTGTTTCCAATGATGTCGGTTTTTTTTTCTACCTTGATCCTCACAATGATGTAGTAGAATATGGTAACAACTGGAAATATCAAATATCTGTGTTCTAATATATATCTGCATGTGCTTTCAAATTTCAAGATTCTTTTTTTTTTTTGCATCTGTTATTGTGTGTGTGTCGGTTGATGGTGTTGACGTTTTGCGTGGTTGAATTTTCAGGCGAAAATGGTGGCCAGTGGATCAGTTTGCAACTTTTGCAGTAATATTCTCTGAGAAAAAGGTGCCTAACCTTTCACATTGTTTTTAATTGGAATTATTTTAAATGAGGAAATGAAGCAAGAATAACGTTCTTGGGAGTTGAAGGACCACATTCTTTTTAAAGATAAGCATAATCATATTATTGGTAGGTGACTTTTAGTTTTCTCCTTTTCTTGGTAGATATTTAATTTGTTGTTTCTCCTCTTTCTATCAACCTTCTTTATTGGTCTGGATATTCATGTCTACCACTTAAACCTGTTAAAATCTCAAGTTAGATTGTTTTTTTAAGATTTCTGTTCTTTTCTTGCATTTCAGGTTGGTGTTCTAATTTCTTCTGTGATTTTGTTCTAGCTTTTGTGTAAATGGATGGGAGGAGACATTCTGTTGATTTTCCCATTTCAAGAACACTAATTGCACTTAGGAGAGTGAGGTCCCTTCGCGATCCACCCACTAATTCGATGACCAAATTATCCGCCTGGGTTGATAATCCGAAATGGGAAACAGAGTCTAGCAATTCAATCACCTTAGGATTTGACAATGTAGGTAGTGAAAGAAGTAATAGTTCAAGATTCTATGACTCGGTTATGAACACTGGTTTGGAAAACAGGAAAATGGGTTGTGAGGGATTGGGATTGAGTGAAAGTAAATGGAAAGAAAATGGAGATCAAGAATTGGAAATTAATCTAATGGAGAGAAGATTGATGCAATCAGAAAAGAGATATCGAGGCAGAGTGAAGCGTAATAGGAAGCATAATAGATTGTCTAGAGTTACAGCTGGTGATGCTTTGAGTCCTCTTGTTAGTCCATGTTTGTTGGTGAATGAAACTCCGAGATGTAGTCTACCAAATCCTCGACCTGATGATTGTGAAGAATATGGTGAAGGAATTGCTCGTTGTTTGGAACCGTCTAGGAATCTTTGCGAGAAATTCTTGCTAAAATCTTTCAAAGAATTGGTGGGGCAGGATGTTGTAGTGAACTCTATTTTGAGTGCAATCTCTAATGGGAGAATAGCTTCTTTATACCTCTTTCATGGCCCGCGCGGAATAGGAAAAACATCGGCTGCAAGAGTGTTTGCTGCTGCCTTAAACTGTCTCTCTTCAGAGTTTGATAAGCCGTGTGGCGTATGCAATGAATGTGTCTCGTTTTTCTCTGGAATGAGTCGGGACGTGAAGGAAGTGGATTCGGTGGCAATCAATAGTATCAATAGGCTTAGAGTACTCATTACTAATTCAGATAAGCCCCCGGTTTTCTCAAGGTGTAAGGTTTATATTTTCGATGAGTGCCACTTAATGCACAAGGAAACATGGGAAGCTATATTAGACAAGATTATGGAACTTCCTCAAAACGTTGTTTTTGTTATGGTCACACCCAACCTCGATAAGCTGCCTTTTAGAGCTGTATCAATGTCCCAAAGGTACCAATTTCAGACGGTGAAAGTGGCCGACGTTGCCAGGAGGCTACGCATGATGTGTGAAGAAGAAGGTATTGAGTTCGACGAGGATGCTTTAAATGTCATTGCAATGAAATCGAATGGGTCGGTTAGGGATGCAGAGATGATGCTCGATCAGATGAGTTTGCTCTCGAAGAAGATCACTACATCGTTGGTTTATGAAGTAGTGAGTACTTAGTGTGTTTTCTTTAATTCTCTCTTTTCCATATGGGAAATTCAAGTGCTTATTTATATGCAGAATGGAGTCATCTCTGATGCTGAATTGCTCGATTTGCTTCACTTGGCACTATCTTCCGATGCTTCAAACACGATAAAAAGGGCAAGGGAGATAACGGGGTCTAGGATAGATCCTTTGCAACTAATATCACAGTTGGAAAATCTCATTAGGGACATTATTTCTGGAACATGTGAAGGTGCTTTCGAGTTCAGAAGGAAGCTTTTTGGACCGGATAACTGTACGTTTCATTACAGCTTCTTTTAGTTATGTTATAGAAGTAAATAATGGAGTTTTCTTTATTTGATGATTCTTACCAACAATGGCAATTTCTATTATTTGGATAGCTGAAGCTGATATTCAGCAACTCAGAGATGCGCTGAAAATACTCTCGGAAACGGAGAAGCAATTGAGAACGTCAAAGAATCAGATGACGTGGCTTACTGTGGCTCTTCTCCAGCTTAGCTCTGCACGAGTTTCACACGATACCAATCTACAAGGTCTACTTTTTACTCGTTTAACTTGCTTCAAAACTTGTCTTTTGTGATGATACTTAGTCAAGATCTACTTTTGCAGATGGTGATCTTCATGGCTCGTGCTTGAAGAACCCTGTGACAAGTTCATGTGAAAATGCAGTTCAAGCTGACATGGAAACAACTTTGGAGTTGATTTGGATTAGAGCCATTGGAATATGTAAATCCGGTTTGATCAAGAACTTCCTCCAAAAACGAGGAAAGCTGGTATCTGTTCATCTAAACCAAGGTTACTTACACTTGATCCACTTTTTATTTATACAAGTTAATCATTAATAATAAACGATGGTTGAATTCTAGTACAATTCTTGCAACGTAATTCAGGTGTAGCAGTGGCTGAATTAGAGTTCGATCATTCCAATCACGCATCTAAAGCTGAAAAGTTTTGGAAAGAAATTGCGGGTGCACTTCAGCTCGTTCTTGGTTATAATGTGGAACTAAGAATTAACATCACGAATAATGCTTCAAGAAAATACGAGAAGTTGAAGAGGCCTTCTTTCAGGTTATCCAATTGCTGTGCAGAATGTGAAAGTAATCTTTCAGAATACTCTTGCAACACTCCTACAACATTCACAACAAGGGATAGGTACGTTGAAACATGTTCTTCAGATTGTGGGTCCCAAATCTTGCATACATGCTGCCATGGGAACGAGATGGTTAGGAGCATACGAAACACTGATGGAAATGCTCTTAGCATCGGAGTTAGAACGCCTAGTAGATCATTACCAGATAGCATGGAGATAAAGACTTGGCCTTGCAACCATATTGTCAACAATGAGTCCCGAAATTCAGTGAAATTCAAGCCTGAAAGTCGATCAAGGTACATTTTATAAGACACTTCTTACATCATATGAAGCATGTACGAAAACTAGGCTTATGAAACATGATGGTTTTCTCAGGCGAAGCGTGTACTGGAAGTTGTGCTGTTGGAGAGCAGCCATGTTTCCTTTTCGGAAGGTAAAATGACGGATTCACCCTTCCACATAAGCTTTAGATGAAGAGACTCTATATGTTGTTAATTGAATCCTATTTGTCTGCTAAACCACAGGCTCAAAGTCTGTTAGAGAAGAAACTGTACTAATTTGGTCTGTCTATGGTGAGATGGAAGAAGCAAGATTGAAAGCTCGTGGTCGGAAAATCCAATGAAGTCGTACGTGTAAGGTGCTTGGCAACAAACTATCTTCGCTCGTCACTTAATGCTGCGATGGAAGCCAACATTTCTCATCAAATGTTTGATCTTGCTCATAGTTTGAAGTACTTAGGCTGAAAGAGAGATCATATTTGTTCTTTGGTTTGTGGGATGGCCAATTGCAGGCCAAACCACCTCTGATTAGGCACTCTTCATCCTTGTACTTGAAAGAATTATAATTATTATTTGCTCTTTTTTTTTTTTTTTTGGCTAATTAAAAAGGTTTGTCTTCTTCTAACATGTAATATCAATCAGTTTTTTTTCTGAGGATTTATGTATACAATACACAGACATGAATCTCTTGCTTTCAGGTAGGGGGAAAATTGCTACATTTCAATCAAATACATAAATCCTCTGAAAAAAAAAATGAGAATTTTTATTAAGAATAGGATTAGTTTATTTTTGGCTTAATTGTTGAATGTTTTCTAGCCTTTTAACGATTTTGATATTTTAGGACAACAATCTAAATTTTACCAAATAATTCACAATCATTACAATTAAGCCTTGAAATTTTTAGGTAAAGAATTTCATTAGATAAAGTTTTTTTAAATTTTTTTCTCTTCTCAGTGGCAACAAAACATACAGTACATACTCACCAGACATTTGAGGAAAGAATTTGAAATATAGATTTTATTGACGCAATAATAGTTATATTTTAATTCATAACGATCATCCAAAATAATAGATAAATTAACACATAGAATCCAAGTTAACAATTGAAAATCCGTCATAAGATGAACCTATCAGTTATCAGAAAATGTCAATCATATATATAAAATGATAGTTTGCTCTCTCCTGCGCTGACAAGTGACAATTTTCAATGATGCCACATAGCATCTCTCTCATACCTTTCCAACATTTAAGAGAAATATAACTAAAACAACTTACCCTCTATCTTTTGATTTAATTTGAGGACAAATGAATGTTCACAGGCCTGTGTCAATGAATAAGGAGTCATTCCTTCTGCTATTTGATGGAATCGCTTATTTCAATTCCCCCATCTTCCATATCTTTCTTCACTTTCTATAGTCAATTCAACATGATAGTAATGTAGTCTCTTGAAAAGTATCCTTACTTACATGAGCTGATATTTTAACTTATCTATACAAGTCATTTCTTCCAAAGGTAAGTATAACAATGCATGAAGTATTCATCATGAAATCCAACTCACTTTATTTTATCAATCAAAAAAGAATTGAATTTTTTGGGCTCCTACTTGGATCATTTTATATTTACAATTGTGTGTGTTTTTTTCAGTTATATAAATGTTAAAAGGAATCAGTTAACAAATCAAAGTTCAGTAGCAATACTAATTGAAAAAGTTGATTCTTAGCAATTTATTTGTTGCTCTCTCTATAGGATATGTTTGTCATTGACTTATAAAATCTATTGGATGATATTTTCAAAGTTTAGCAATATTTATTGGACAAGTTGATTCCTAGCAATCTAATTGCTCTACTCTTTTCATAGGTACGTGCTCCTTCAAAAAAATTTTAAACATTTATTCTCATTTCTCCCTCATGTTTTATTTTAATATTTTAATATTTTCATCCACTCTTACAACATTATTTGACTATTATATCTTTTTTTTTTCATAATAAACTTTTTATAAACAAAGTTGCTTTGGTGTTGTTAAGGATGCATGTGAGAAGGAAGTTTATTCCAAGGACTGAGATGTTATCCGAAAATGCATTTTCTGGTGTAGTTAGTTGTTCCTTTATTCTTCTCATTAATTTATTGGTGTATTTAATTGCAGGACTGCGTCTGGTGGTAGAACTACTTATATTGCTGCTCTTATAGAAAACAATTGATAGGAATTGAGATAAGGTTAATCAATCTGATTGATGTTATATATCTGGTACATGATTTATATTTTATTCGATGTTTTATCATTTCATTCAATATGTCATATGTGCTCATCTAGGAAACTAAGAGTACCTTATCTAGAAGTTCAAATTTGTTAAATCCACTTTTATAGCTCGGCCATTATAATAAAATAAACCACTATTATTACATGCACCTTAGGATAAATGATTCTTCAGTATATGTTATTTTCAAGGAGTTTGAGGGTGAAAAACTAATTTCAGGAGAAGACAAGCAAATCATGGTGAGAATTGAAGGTAAATGTTGCCTCTGTAGAATTTCAAAGAAAACCGATAATGATGCTGGAGTAATAGAAAGCTTTATAAGTACTAAGAGCCAAATTTTGATGACATTTCTGATTTTGATTCACCTCTTTGATGGATAAAACATGTCAGAGCAATGAGATTGAAATTAGGGATATACTTAATGGTTTGAGCTCAAGGCTTCAAATTTTTTACATTGACAAAAAATGAGTCATGAAAATAGTCAACATCATGGAGCAATCAAAGAAGTCATTATAAAGGAAATTATATGATTCAACCATAAAAGAGGGAGTCCATGAGCATGATCCCCATCAGACACAATTTGGTTTAGTTCATTCCAAATGAATTGAAGTATGATTACAAACAAGAAAGAAACTGTTTCACATGCCTCTATTTTTATCCTCTTAATTTATTTTACATGCTCAACATCAAATGCTTGGGTCATTAGGTTTATATGGAGAGAATGAGCATTAGTTGGAACAAATTATTCTCTTTGCTATTACGAATAAATTATTTGAATTATGTTGGGTTTCAACCTTTTGTTCTAATTTAATAGGATATATGTTTTTGGAAAAGTTGTTTGGAATGTTTGAATTTTGAAAGCTTTGAAAAAATAAATTATATATGAATTCAAAATTTTTGTAGGATAAGGTATATTTATATTCCTAGAAATACATATTATGTAAAGGGATGTTTTCGTTCCATTCATTTTGATAGAATTATTCATTCTTCCATTCAAATTAAGCTTAGTGCAGAAGGGTATTATGGTTGGATTGTGATTTGCTCTTTCTTAAACAAAATTACCCTGGAGTATCATTGTATGTAATTGCACTAACAATTATTTACCTAAAATGGATGAATTGCCTTTTTCATGTATTTGTACAATTTTATACAAACAATTAGAAATAATTTTATACTCATTTATATATAATGTTCATAGATAATTATTTTTGTTGTATTGACACCCATCAAATGGGGAATCCTTATCCCCTCCTCAATCTCTGTTTTGGCCATGTTAATTTGGATCATTGTATTTGGATGTCAGATCATTATATTGTAGTTGAATATCAACATTGATAAATGAGTAACACTTCTGTGCAACTGGTGCAAAGAGTTGCACGAAAGACCTTTATATTATAAATGTAGTACCTTTATGTACAAATATTCATACATTTTAAAATGAACATGCATAAAGGTATTATATTTATAACATAAAAATACTACATTTATAACATAAATGTGTGGTGTAACTGGTGCATACAAGTTTTTGTCTTGATAAAAAAATTAGAGGAAAATCATCTAACCCGAGCAATGCACGGGGCAAACCTAGTTAAATTAAAAGTAGAGTTTGTATTACATCAACCTGTTCATATATATAAATACTTATAAGAGATTATCTCATAATTTTAATTATATAAATATGAGATCAAGTTGTACAATCTAAAATAAAATTTTATAATATTTTATTTTATGAATTATCTGTCACTCTGACAAGAGTCGGGGAACTAAGGGCACTTACAATGGTGATACAAATTCTCAGTTATAGTTAATTCTCTCTTCTCTACCTACCCATCCACATCATCATTCTTTTAACTATAACTCACATTTTATAACTCTTTCAACCATATCATTGGTTAAATACTATTTGGATATCAGCAATCAAATCACATCTTTTATCCAAATAAACTTATATTTAATTTGAGAATTTTTATCTAAAATAATTTTTTATTTACGAAATTATAAATATCAATTTTTTAAAATTAAGATTTTTTCATTATATTGTTAATGAAATATTATTAATTTTTTTGTTAATATTTGGAAGCATTATTAAAAAATCAATTTATTTTGTCTCTTGGAAAAGATATAATTGTAAACAATTATTATAAATTTAATCAAATAGTACATCAAACGGCTCTATTTTGATTTGATATACTTTTATATTTTTTCTCGAATTTAATTAAATATATATTTAAAATTGAACTAATATGAAAATTAAAAAAAAATGATTTATCTTAAAAATTGGAAAAAAGAAGATGTTAAAAAAATTAAAAACAAAAATCAATACATGTAAATTCCAAATGAACAATAATGAAGAATTAATTAAAAAAAAAAAAAAAAGTAAAAGAGCCGTGAAAGTAAAAATGAACAGTGATAAACAGTGATCTACCACTTTTTCTCTCACTCTCCTTGTGTAGCGCGTGCATTACACGCGCGAATGACAGAGAGTGTTGCAGCTACGCGCTTAGTTTTTCCCTTTTTTTTTTCTTTTTTTGGGTTCACAAAAGCTAAAACGAACAGCAACCCATTTACTTAACTATAACCATCACATCACATGTGTTCCAATGGAGATATAGTTATTGTTAATGAACTATAACTCCTTTTTTTTTTTTTTTTTTTTTTTTGCATTGTAAGTGCTATAACACAATATTGAAGAAAAAAAGAAACTTCAGAATTTATTTAGAAAAAAAGGAACAATGAAAGAATCTTTTCAGAAAATTCGGAAAGTAGATTTCATGAATTTGTAAATTCTAATTAGTACAAAACCCTCTGGGTTTTGTGATTGTTGACTTGTTTCGATTCGAAGGTAATCCAATCCTCTTCAAGATGGGCGTTGAAAACGACGTCGGAATCAAAATCTTATGCCGGAATCTGCTCATTCTGAAGAAAGAAACCGGCCTTCAATGGCTGATCGGCTCTCCCTTCCTCCATCCACTCACCATTGTCTCCACCCTCCGCTGCCTCCACACTCTTCCTTCCAATCCCCTCTCTCCTGACCTACATAAGGAATTAGGTAAATTCAGTTCTACCCGAAAATTTCGATTGGAATTTGAATACCTGAAAATTATGCTGATTTTGAATGGTTATTCAGCTGAAAATGTAAATGTAGCGTTTCGGTGAAACTAATTAAAATAGATGTGTTTTTTTATTGTGCAATTGTTGAATTTTCATGTTGTTTGTGTTTTACTGGCCCAATTGTTGAGTTAAGATGGGTATCTGGCGAAGTTTCATTTTATCGAATAATGTTTTGTATAAGCTGGATTTTGGGGGAGAGTTGGAGCCATTTGCATTATTGGATATTCATGGTGTTCATATATTAGAAAACTAGCGTGCATAGATTTACTTCTTTGATGGTAATTCTTGACAATTAGAACAAGATCAATAGATCATGGAGTAATCTTGCCAGCCTAGTTGGTGTTGTTTAATATAAAGCAATCTTTTGATTTAAAATTAAAATGATAGATTTGGTGATGATGGGTTTTAAGTGGTGGGGGTTTAAGATTTAGTTAAAACATTACAATATTACCTTAAATCTTATAACTTTGTGGCTCATCTGATGATGCTTCACTGACAGATGAAATCAGGAGTCTACTTCCAAGGGGTTTTGAAGTAAATGGGGCGTTGATTGTTCATGATAAGAATGACGTGAGAATAGAAAAAATTGTGGGCAATGCTATTTCAGCAGTTAGAAATTTTAGGAAGATGCGTTATGATAATGCCAATGAAGATCAGGCGTTGATTGGAGCTGTGCTGGATCTGAACAATGGCAGTGGTGAGCGTGATCTGCAGTTCTTCATATCAAGGACTGGCAATTCAAGTAAATTGGATAGAGTGAGCACCATTGTTTATGAAGATCAGACTGTAAAAAAATTGTGGGAGAAAGGTTGTATAGTTCGCTGCGAACTTCCTCTGAAGTTGCCCCTGTATTATTCTTTAGACAATTCTAAAGGTGAAGCTCTCTCTCTCTCTCTCGGTTTGTGTGTATGTATGTACTAGTTTGCCTTAATGTAAATAAGTTTATTTTTCTGAGCTGTCAATTGAACGTCAGATTACTTTAGCACTATTACTATCTTTCTAATGTTGATGAAAAATAACATTGAAGCAATCCAATTATTTTCTAATTCAAATGGAACAGGCGTACCAGGTCAATTTGGTGATGAATTATTTAAATGGAAAGAAATATGGAAAAAAATATGATGAAAAGGCAAGTGTCAAAGAAAATTATTTGTAAGTGGTGTTTCTGATTTCCAGTCTTTTAAAAACTGCATTTCTTTTCAAATCAGTTTTCATGAGATTGACTACATGGGAACTGTGAATCCATTCATGCCTTTTCATTTGATGTTGTTTTATTGTTTCTTGACATGATAACCATACAAATAGGCTAAGGTTTGTGTCACTGAGAAATAAACCTTTTGAAGTCAACGGTTGTGGGTTTAAAACATTTTTACTGATGGGAGATAACTTGGAGAAAGAACATGGAAGTAACATGCTCTAAGATTTATCATAAATACTAAAACCCTGGTAATCAGTTTTTGTTTATCTTTCTTGGGAGTCATGATATGTGCATTGCTTATCTTGTTGATGTTCTTACATTTGTAAGGATGATTTACCTATTGCTTATTCGATGATAGGATAGCTAGAAACTTTTTCTTTTTTCTTTACTGATTGCATGTCTTTTTTTTTTTTTTAGATTTGGAAAGTGCATATTCCCGAGCTATTGAGGCTGTGGAAAGAAAACTCAGAGATCCACAAGTTGCATACATCATTGAAGCCCAAAACAGACCGTCATCTAGTGGATCTGAGCCTGTCATTCTTCAAGGAGTGGATTTGGAGCTGCCAGATGAGCTTCCAGAAAATGCTGTTGTACTTGAAACAGCTGAAGATTCCGTTTTGAATTCTCGCGCATGTTCATACTTTTTCTCAGAAACCAAGGATTTTACTCCCTCTAACTCTGTGGAGGAGGTAATATGTCTTTCTATTGAATTTGATTTTTCTAAAGATCTTGAGTCTTTGATGAACTTCACCGTTTATGAACATCTATTGAGTTGTTCTTTTACTTAGGATGCAGATAAAATTCTTGTCAGTGTCATGTTTAATAGGTCAAAAAGTAATTTCCAACCTTCTGCACCAATCGCTGAATATTATCCAGGTATAAGAATGGCAGTTAAAATATTTGAGTGTTGTTTAGCAGAACTGAAGGGCAGGATACAGGCAATCTGCTTTGTCCTGTTTTTGCTTTAAGAATACATATGGTTTGACGCTCGTGAGTCCATCCTAATTGTTTCTCAAACTATTTTGCTTCCAGCACTTGGAGAAGCTAAACTGTTGGTTGTAAATCATAAACTAGAAGTGTTATCCTATGCTACAAAGGATCTGCTGTTGACACATTTGGTTTCAAAATTAGTCATCCCTGGATTGCTTGACCAGTTACACTCATTAAAGAACAAGATCTTGCCAGATCTTATAACACACCAGCCACAGGTTAGATGGTCATATTCTACTTATCTGATATTCTTGGTGTACTTGGTCTGTGAGAACTGCCTTTTATAGTTTACAAGGTTACTGTATAGCATGTTGGTTATAGCAAATAAACATTTAGAGACATGTGTATGTGTACGTGTATTTATTTATGATTATGTTTACATACTCACAAAAAAACACACACACACACATATGTATATGTTTATATAAAGTACCAGGAAAAATAGCAGAGGTACAGTGTTGTGGGAAATCAGTGCGTAATTCATTTGTTAAGACACCACATGGATTATTCATACTTGCTAGATGAATTTATTCAAATGTAGTTGCTCCATATGGATATCCTTTGGATTTCTCTATGTATCTATTGTCCTTGAGACTGCATGAGATATGCTGATGAAAGAGCTCTATTCTTCTGCAGCTACGGCCATACCACTTCATGCCTTCTGGCTTTCTGCACCCAATCACTGTTATATACGAGCTTAGCTACGGGGAGACAGAAATGAAGCAAGGTAGTCTACATTTAAGTTTTCCAAACACAGTGTTACCAGAAGACTACATTAAATTTTTCCAAACACAGTGTGGCCAGAAGAACCTTATGATATCTTAAGAATTCCAATAAGCTAGTTAATCATCAAAGTTATCAGATGTAGGGGTTCCTGCTTTTACTTGGTTGCCATGATTAAGAGAGAAGATAGACTTCCCATTCTGCCTTCTATCCATTTAAACCTGAAAGATGGAAGGGCTTGCATAATATAGCATAGGATGTCAAGCACCTGTCGGAAATAGTTGGTAGAATGTTCTGGTCTAGTTATATAAGATTAGATTGGCCCAAAACATTGAATTAGTTCTTCTATCAACAAGGGGGAAAAAAACACTTGGCACTCCTGCTAATTAAATATGCTAGTGTCATTAAATCTTCTGAACATTCACAATGGAATGCGACACTTATTTCATTCTATATTGAATTTGACTATATTGGATATCTGAATACCTTGAATTTTGCAGTTGAAGTTCGAAAATCCCTTCACTTGCGACTAGGGTTGCCATTTGATCGCCCTCTTTTAAGGATTGCGAATGCTTTAACTTTATCTTCAATGAAGGACAGCACAAGGGACAAATCAAATCTGAAAGGTAAACATATAAATTCTTGCAGTCCTTAAGCTTTTATAGGTGCTTTTGTGTGATTGAATTGGAGTATCTGTTTCATCGTTGATTTGTTGTTTATTTTAGGCTACTCTTTGCTCAAAGATGTTCATCATGGTATTCCAAGCAGTGGGGGTAATTATTGTCTTGAACCTTATATCTCCTCTATGCTTTGCCATTTCTCACCTGATCATGTTTTTTTCTTTGATCACTTCACCTTCTTGGTGCTGATGTACCACAATCATAATGTTTGTGCAGTATCTGGTGGCCATGTCTCTTTAATTCAAGGTTCTTATGAGTATTATCATTACCTCCATGATGGATTTGATGATTCGGTAACACAACTCTCTCTTGCAAAATGCTACTTTTTTTGCCAAAAGATTGCTGTTTGTGGGAACTGCAGTTGTGAATTTGATATTAGAGTCTGTTTGTGAATGACAAGTAATACCTAAATACAATCTTCAACAAGTCTTTGAGGACTTCTTTTTTGTATTTCTCCTCACACTATGCATTCTTTTTGTTAAAAGTTTCACCACTACTAGGCTTTTGGCGTTGACTAAAATTATAGTAAGTTAAGCTGCAATATGTTAAAAGTTATGGTAAATTGAGACGGAGAGTTTTAGTATCTGTACCTTCAATAAGACAACGGATATACAGTCTTCATCTTACCAAAAAAATCAAACTCCATACATAGGAAGAAAGAAAAAAAGTTGGCAGTGTCACCAATATTCTATTTATTTGTTGGAGAAAGAATCCCCACATGAATTGGATTCTCTTAGGAACGTATGGAGAGAGAACCAGATATGGTTAAATAATGTGTGGTTGGTGAAAAAGGTTTGGCTTTTTGGAAAGGTACGTAATATATCCTCAAATATTCAATGTGATTCCACAAGATCCAGTTTCATTCAAAAAGCGGATTCTAGTCAACTGAAAGGATTTTCTGGTCAATCCAGTGATCATTTTTATGTTCTGTCTTTATCAGGATGCCATTTTATTTTCTCTATATGATGTGGTAAAATTGAAGTGTTAATGTTTTTTTTTTTTCTGCAAGTTGTAAAACTGATTGTTTTAGTGGTCATATCCATTTATCCATTTTCAATATATTAGTACTTGTTAACTCCGAGTGAGGCAGGCCAATTTGGGAGTTCTTAACTAGATATGTTGAAGGCCAGTTTCGAAGTTAATATACATTCTGCTTAATCTATAAAGTTAATCATACGTTCTGCTTAATCTTTACATTAATGTAAGGCCACTATGTTCCTTTTAATTGTATTTCTTCAGACAACTGAGTAATGAAAGTGAAACTATTTGATGTGTCATTTGAATGATGTTGCTCGCTTTCAAATGGATACACATTATCATCTCAGATTACCACTCTGGTTACTTTTATCGCTGCATCAACAGTTTTACTAAACATGGCAGGGCTGGGGTTGTGCTTATCGCTCGCTGCAAACTATCATTTCCTGGTTCAGGCAGCAACACTATACTTCCATTGATGTCCCTTCACACAGGTACTTTCATGGAATTCTGATTCTAATAAGATGTGCATTCCATTAGCCCAATCCTGTCCTATCTCTCAACTTCAGTTACGAGTTCAAGAAAACTTTGTACAAGTGCTTCGTCAAGGAAAAGCTTGTTTTTCTCATGGGCTTCTGCATTCAATCTAAATATCTGCATTTGGTTCTTAATTCAGTAGATGAGTTGAATGTTGCAATAGCTTTCTCCGCTAGTTTGTTAATAGAAATGTCATCCAAGTTTTGACCTAAACTTTTTAGAGTCATGACATTGGTTGCCAAGTCATGTTCTATTGGGAAGTTACAAAAGAAAAAAGTTCTAAAAGTATTTACTCTAATAACGAAGAATTTTATTTCAGAGAAATACAGCAGTCACTTGTAGAGATTGGTGATAAGGACCCTTCATTCATTGGGTCACGCGAATGGATCGGGGCCATCGAGTTAAGTTTTGTTTTGGACAAGCTACTTGGTGTAAGTACTTATCTTTCTGCTTTTTCTTCTGTTGGCATTTCTAGAAGAATAGCCAATAAAAATAGAATTATGTTCTAAACTTACAGTACTTTTCTTATCCATTTCCTTTCATTTTTTCTTACAACATGCATATGTCTATTACATTATTGGACTGCTTTGATTACTTCATATGTTTGCCTTTCTATTTCGCTTGTTGACTTGAGATACAGAGAATTTTGATGGTTATTATTAGCAAGAACTTCAATGCAAAAAAATCTCCCACCTTAACAGGTCAGTTGCAAGGTTATTAACGTGAGGTCTGGATCTGAGCTCCCAGAGAAATGTCGGGAACTTGCATTACATTTCGAGACACAAGGAACTCCTATCATGATTGGTTAGAAATTCAGATCACTATTTTTTTAGTTTCATGTTCAAATTTTCTGTTACAAATTTCCATGTGGCAATAAAAAATTGTAGGATATGACCTTGAATTGTTATGACTTTCAGGTGGAGGTGTTCTTGCATACACCCTTTTGGGAGTTGATTACAACGAAACAAGTGGAGATTGCGCGTTTCTTATACTTGACCCGCACTACACGGGCAACGACGACCTTAAGAAGATAGTGAACGGGGGTTGGTGTGGATGGAAAAAGGCGGTCGATAGCAAGGGAAAGCATTTCTTCTTGCATGATAAATTCTACAATCTTTTGCTTCCCCAGAGGCCCAACATGGTTTGATCAATGTCTAGTTTAGAACTGTATTGTTGAAGTGACTGCAACGATCTTGTTTGAGTGGCTTTTACATATTTTGAAACAAGATTTTGGGTGGAGACCATGAAGTTGAGTGTATTGGAAGATGTGAATTTTGTTTTATTGAACTTTGGATGAATAAGATATCAGAAATAACATAATATCATCTAATATAAAACTGACTTTTTTTGGAAGGACAATTTTTCTAATTTTTGACTTTTTTTAGGACAATTTTTTTAATTTTTTTGATTTGCGTAGAAAAATAAAAAAACTATCATTTGTGTGGTAGATAAATAATTCTTTATATGAAATATGGTATTACTGATAATACAACTCTAATCATACCACACCTATGATGATTAACCAAAAACTACACTTCACAACCTATTACAAAATAACTTTTTTTCACAAGTATAAGAAGTTTTCGTTCGTGACTCGAACATATTCGTCGATTTATATCTTTCCCAAAATAGTAGTTTACGTCAAATGGGAAGTTTTTCGTTTCTCCTTGAAAAAAAAAGCTTTCGTAAATTAAAAAAGAAAAAAATTCTATACATACATGATACATCTAAAGAATCTGCTATGGGACCTCAACGAACGACGTCGTCTTCTGGAATTTGCAACAACACTTCACTATTTCTTCAGTATGTTTAATACGGACTGCTACTCTAACATAGCAGCTCCGCCACCTTCATGGCAGCTCCGACACTCCACCGCCGCCACGACACCTTATCTACGTTTACCTTCTCTTCTCCGACCAACCCCCATCCTCACAAACCAAAATTCTTCCTATCACCAAAGCCATCCTTAAACCCTAGCAAAACCTCCATATCTATTTCCTTCTCCATTCTCACAATTTTTTCCCAAAACAACCGCAGAAATTCCTCGCACTGTGCCTCCGTTTCACAGAATCCAGATTCCAAACCAGACACACACGAAAAACGCTTACTTGAAGCAAGAGAGGCTGTCAGAGAGTATCTTGAACAAATTGGAGCTTCTCGGGAAGACGCCGCCTACATCTCCGTCAATTGCTCTAACTATTTGAAGATGCTGATTGACGGCGTTGATGACCTCGACGAGTGGAATTCATGGGCTTCCGCCGCCGCCAGTCCGAGCCAAAAAATTGCCGGAGATGCCGTGGAGTTCAAGAAGAAAGTACAACAGATGGCGGAGCAGAAAGGGGATAATGGTATTCTTCCCTTCTTAGAGAGCCTTGGCCTTTCTCTCTCTTCCGCTACCCACTTAGCTCGATATCTCTGTTCTTCGGATTCCAATGTGCTTCCCCTCCTCATTGAGAAGGTGCTTGATTAGCTCCTTACCAGCCTTTTAACTGTGTGTTTGTACGTGTGTTTACACTTATATTTATTTTAGTAAAGCATGATTCAGTTTTTTTTTTTTTTCCTGATTTTACATTCCTTTTAATTTATCATAGGTTAAGTATGTGAAGGAAATATTATTTTCTGACAGCGATGATCATGAACTTGTTGGGAAAAATGCTCGGCGAATGATGGCCCACCTCTCCGTCTCTGCTGATGAGGACGTGCAGCAAACCTTAGCGTTCTTTGAAAAGGTTAGACCTTTTTCCTTGTTTGTGTGCAGTTGTTGTTGAAACACTATGTATGTGAAAATGTGTTTACTTCCTCTATGCTCTATGTTACTATGTTAGCCTCTTTTTTCGTGTAGATTCAAGCAAGGCGTGGAGGATTGAATCATTTGGGCTCCGAGAATACCTCATTTCGATATCTCCTTGAATCTTTCCCCCGCCTTCTGTTTCTTCGTCCACAATCTCGCGTTAAGCCAATTATAGCATTCTTGGAGGATATTGGGGTCCCTAAAGGAAATATAAAAAATGTGCTTCTGTTATTCCCAACTATTCTATCCTATGACATTGACAAGGATATCAAGCCAAGATTGCGCTCCTTTGAGAAGGTATAATCTGATGTATTTGCTTCTTTCCTGTATATGAAGCACTGAAATTTGCAGTAACAGTTCCTGTTGTGAATTTGTTTTTACATGAGCTAATGAAGTCATGTGACTTCCTTCAAAGCGAAATGCAAAGTTCTAAAACCTGTAAAACCTGGAGATAGAGATTCTGAACATTTATATGATCTAAGAATTTGATCATATTGAGTATGATATTGCGTTGCTAGCTAAACATTCTCTCTTTTATTGAGAAACTGGCTGCTTGCCGCTATTGCCTTGCAGATTGTTCTGAAGTATGAGGATCTTGGGAAGATGCTTGTCAAGTATCCATGGATTCTTTCTACTAGCATCCTGGAGAACTTTGAAAAAGTCCTTGATTTCTTTGATGATGAAAAGGTACTGCTCACGAGCAGAAACGTACTATTCTCCCATGATATGGTTTTATGCTGTGAAAATGATATATATGATGTTAATAATATATTAAAATTGACTTACATACATTCCAGATTCCAAAAGATTGCTCCTCCCAAGCAATCAAAAATTGGCCACATATTTTGGGCTGTTCGGTTCACAAGCTGAAGCTGATGGTGGAAGAGTTTCGTGAAATGGGCATTACAAATAAGAAGTTGGGTCACATCATTGCTACAAGTCCGCAGCTACTACTTCGTAAGCCTCAGGAGTTCCTTCAGGTTGGTCCAGAAGAAAATATATTAAAATCTTAAATATATAGAGTTTTCTTTATTTCACTGAGTTGTGCTTAATTATATCATGACCACTTCAATGTGGAGGATATGTTTTGAACCTCAGAAGCCCAGGAACTTCAGTCTGTTTCAATTTATGGATTGTCGGTTCATGATATGCTATGCCGCGTGACTATGCTGCAATTTTTTCTGTATGCTGCAAATTTTTCTGTTTATGTGCTGAGCTTGCCAGACACTTATGGTAGCTGTTGAAATTGTTTCTTCTTGCCACCATTAAGTTGCTCATATTGAGCAAAATGTTTGACGTATCAACATGAAATTGTATATTTCTGGAAAGCTGGTGAAATTGTAAACTTTGACGATCAATTGATACAGCGCATCCCCCTCCACATTTTATCTTTTGTATTACCTGTGCCTCTCACATGCCTTCATGAATTTTTTATTCACACATCCAGGTGGTCTCCTTCCTCAAAGATTTAGGATTGGATGAGGAAGCTATTGCTCGGACACTCGGTCGTTGCCCTGAAATTTTTGCGGCAAGCATAGACAAAACACTCGAGAAGAAGTTGAAATTTCTTTCTAAAGTTGGGATTTCCAAGACGCACATCCCAAAGGTTGTGAGAAAATATCCGGAACTATTTGTTAGTGATGTTGACAGAGCATTACTTCCAAGGTACATCATATGATCAACTTTCAAGTTTCAAGTATTATCTAATTTAACATTTCAAGTAACTTTGGTTTATATTCCCATTTTTGGCAGAATGAGGTACCTGATGAGGATCGGGTTGTCAAGGAAGGACATAGGTTTCATGGTACGCGGATTCTCACCTTTACTTGGTTACAGTATTGAAGAAGTGTTGAAACCTAAACTCGAGTTCCTAGTGAACACCATGGAAAAGCCAGTAAGTGATGTAGTTGAGTATCCAAGATTCTTCAGCTACTCACTGGAGAAGAAGATTAAGCCTAGATATTGGGTTCTAAAAAGTAGGAATGTAGAATTTACGTTGAAAGAGATGTTGGGTAAGAATGACGAGGAATTTGCGGAAAAATATTTAGGGATTGGAGAGATTGTTGTTCCTCCCTCCTGAGAACAACTTGTACAGACATCTCTTCTTTGTAGTTGACATAAGATCACTCTAGATTTTTGGTTTGATATCGTCGTGTTTAGTGCACTCGATTTCTAAAAGGTGCAAGTGTCTATCTGGTGGATGGCAAATTAGAGCCTATGTCTGAGGCCTAGACAACCATTTTGAATACTTGTCATTAGTCAATATACGTGTGGTATGACTTGTACTGATGAAATGAAATAGGACATCTATTTATAATAGAAAATGGAGAATTTTGTTTACTAACATGCGTTTTACCAACTTTTCATTATAATATTTTTGTACTAGCATCTGTAATTTGGTACGTGCCGGATATTAAATTTAATAAAATTAAGAGAGGTTTTTTTAATTAAAAAATGATGTTTGGTTTACTTCGTGCATGTGGAATACGTAACAAATGAAAAGTAGAAGGAAATTTTCATAAAACAACAATAAAACAAGTGATACTCTGGCAAAATGACCATAGACTTGATCAAAGAAAGAACAACATGACAAAAGTTGAGGGTTTCGAAAATGAGAATGTTAAAATACATGTATAAACATTCTAAATTAAATGAGAAAATCCAAGATTATCATGGCTTGGACATGTAAATGAGAGGCCTTTAGATGTCATTCTACATGGTATAGAAAGTATAAATTCCATTAATTCAACTTAAAAAGTATTAATTCATTGAATCAACTTAAAAAGAATAACAGGTAAAATACATGACAAATGAGATAATTGCAATTTTTTTTTAATATATCGAACCATACCATATACCATGTTTACCTATATATTCATAAAGTTTGAAAGTCAAAACCAAAGATTTTTATGTTCTATTTTTTCAAAAAAAAAAAGAAAACAAAAGACTAAAGAGACAAAACCTATTTTATGTTAATTTTACAAAAACCATGGCAATACATACAAGATAATTTTAGTTATACATCGAATGAAAAAGACAAAATAGGTTAGATATTTAGATATAGCAAAATACTAGATAGGAACTCTTGAGTCATGATAAAGAAAAAGAGATCCTCATTTTTCATATATTTTTTAAAATTAGTGGAGTGAAGTTCAGATTTTGATTAAAAATAAAAAGATTTGAACAACTAAATTGAATTGATTCAGGTCTGGATATATTCGAGTTTCCAAGTAAACCATTAATTCATAATAATAAGGGAAGAAACAAGGACGTCGGCAGATTGCTACAAGGACGCAGGATCGAGTCCTGGCAGCCGCAGTGTGGGAGTTTTATTCCTTAATTTGGGGGATAGCTCCTTGTGGGCACCAGACACTGGTCCTCCCACCTAATGGGCCGCTAAGTCACCATGATTTACATCCTCCACCAATCCCTGTCGGGCCGGGGGTGGGGGCCCTGGGGGCGAGGGTTTCGCCTTTTGCTACAAGGGAAGAAACAATTACTGTTTTTCAGATAAATTGAACTTAAAGTGACGTCGTTTCACAGCTGGCTACAAACCCAGCAGCTCCTCCATCTCTGCAACTCAAACATGGCGCTGGCGCCCTTAAACCTCCGCCGTCCATTCACCGTTTCCTTTTCCCCTTCTTCTTCTTCTTCTCATTTTCAAACCCCAAAACTCTTTAAAATCCCAAAACCACCCCAAAACTCCAGAAAGAAATTCTCAATTTCCTCCTCCACTCCCACTCCTCAATCCTCTCATATCTTCCTCCCCTTTCTACAAACCCCAGCAAGAAAACAAACCCAAACACCCGAACCCGAAGAAGAAACAGAAAGTATCGACGACCCGATTCTCAAATTCTTCAAGACCCGAACTTCCGATCCGGACCCGAATCAAGAAGGCAAAATTTCCCTCCAAAAGAACCGAAGATCTTCATGGCATCTAGCATCCACTTTCGACGACCTAGAATCCGAACCCGAAACCGAGAACTTAAACCTCTCATCTCCCCAGAATGTGGAAGCTGTGTCAGAAGTGAAAGAGGGAGTTGTGGAGGAAATACTGGGGATTGCGAGGGCATTACCGGAAAATGTCACGTTGGGGGAGGCTTTGGAAAGGTGTGATTTTGGAGGGAAATTGGGAGAGGAAGAGAGTTTAGAGGTGCTGAGAGTGTTGGGTGAGGAGGGTAATGTGATGAGCTGTTTGTATTTCTTTGAGTGGATGGGACTGAGAGAGCCTTGTTTGGTTTCTCCTAAGGTGTGCTCGGTTTTCTTCCCGGTTTTGGGCAGGGCGGGCAAGGGGAAGGAGTTGTTGATGGTGTTCAAAAATTTGCCTTTTCAACAGAATTTTCAGTTTAGGGATGTTCGTGTTTACAATGCTGCGATTTCTGGACTTTTGTTCTCTAGGAGGTATTGGTTTTGCTTTGTCTTTTGCCGATCGTTTCATTGTTGTTTGTTTATGTTTGCAATCTAATATCTGGTTTAAAGTGAATTACTTTATGTTTGCAATGCCTTTGATACTAACAATATTGTGCTTCATTTTTTCATTTCTGTACTCTTTTCCTCTTGCAATGTGTGTACCTCACTCATGTGTTCATTTGTTGATAGTTATGCAACTTTCTAATACTATATTGGTTATGCCATCTTTTCGCCTAAAGGTATGATGATGCTTGGAAAGTGTACGAATCAATGGAATCAAGTAATATCCGGCCTGATCATGTAACAAGCTCGATAATGATCACAATCATGAGGAAGAGGGGGGATAGTGCTAAAGATGCATGGAGATTCTTTGAAAAGATGAATCAGAAGGGTGTTAAGTGGGGTTTGGAATCTGCTGGGGCTCTTATCAAATCATTCTGCGATGAGGGGTTAAAGAAAGAAGCTCTGATTATCCAATCAGAGCTTGAGAAGAGAGGAATACCTTCTAATGCTGTTATTTATAACACGATCATGGATGCTTATACTAAGTCGAACCAGATCGAAGAGGCGGAGGGTCTCTTTGCTGAGATGAAGATAAAAGGAGTAGCACCAACTGCTGCCACTTATAACATTTTAATGGATGCATATAGCAGAAGAATGCAACCAGAAATTGCCGAGAAACTACTTCAAGAAATGGTGGATAATGGCTTGGATCCGAATGTAAGATCGTACACGTGTCTGATCAGTGCCTATGGAAGGCAGAAGAACATGAGTGATATGGCTGCAGATGCGTTTCTTAGGATGAAGAAAGTAGGAATCAAACCCTCGTCACATTCGTATACTGCTCTTATCCATGCCTATTCGGTTAGTGGTTGGCATGAGAAGGCTTCAATGGCGTTCAATGATATGTTGAGAGAGGGTTTAAAGCCCTCCATAGAAACATACACTGCTCTACTCGATGCGTTTAGACGGGCTGGTGACACTGAAACCCTAACGAGTATTTGGAAGATAATGATGAGGAATAAGATTGAAGGGACACGAGTCACTTTCAACATTCTTGTTGATGGGTATGCAAAACAGGGCCATTACGTCGAAGCAAGAGATGTAGTAAGTGAGTTTGGAAAACTCGGGATTCATCCAACTGTTATGACGTATAATATGCTGATGAATGCGTATGCAAGAGGAGGGCAAGAATCGAAGCTGCCACAGCTTTTGAAAGAGATGGCTGCATTGAATCTGAAACCTGATTCTATTACGTATTCCACCATGATATATGCCTATGTTCGTGTGCGTGATTTTAGAAGGGCATTCTATTATCACAAACAGATGGTGAAAAATCGGCAAGTGCCTGATGCCAGATCGTATGAGAAGCTCAGGGCTATTTTGGATGTGAAGGCCAAGATCAAGAACAGGAAGGATAAGAGTGCTTTGATGGGGATCATCAAAAGCAGCGCGGGTTTGCTCAAAGAGAAGAAGAAGAGAAAGAAAGACGAGTTTTGGAAGAACAAGACGAAGCGATCACCACGACTTCCTGGCTTGACTCACTCTAAGGAACGTGCTATCTTGAGATGAATTCGTGGTTTTCATTTCTTGAAATCTCTCTTCTGATTGTGATTGAGTTTAAATGTAGTGTTGAAGTGAGTGTTTTTGGTGGTGATGTGATTCAATTTTAGCTCTCAGGTGTTGGAGAAAGTTGTACTATTTTTCTGATCTGTTTATGTAAATATAGTTATAATTGGGGAAGTGTAAGACTTGAACTTAAGCTAAGAGATATTTTTATTTTTTATTTTTATTTTCCTTCTAGAAATAAAAAGATTTAATGTTTACAAATAATTAATTAAAAGAAAGATTATAAACTTGGTAACAAGACTGGATGGCGGGTATAATAGTGTATTTGTCTAATTTTTATGTTCTTTAAATATGATAAAAATTCCAAAATGACAAATAAAGAAAATATTAGTTATATATTTCTATATATATAAGGTTTAAATGCATGAAACCTAATACGATATACGCTTCATTTTTTCGAATTGGATTTAATGCCGTTATATTTTGTCTTGAATTTCTTGTTATACTCTTAAATGATTGATTAGATGAAAAACAAACAGATTTCTTGTATTTTATTAGTTGTAGATCGTTCTCGTCTGAATTTTTTCTTGAATCTTTTAAATTTCGAAAAAGAGAAGTCAAAAATTGGAGAACTCAAATTGAATGGAAATCACAAATAAATATGTTAGAAGAAAGCTAATATCATGGGGATTAAAACCCCTAAATCAATTTGTGAAATTGTAAGTTCAAATGAGAACTCAAAAAAATAGGGTTTGCTTTGAAATTTCGAACGTATTTTGATCAATTTGTCACAAAATCGATTGGTTTTTTTGAAATTGATATGGGGTTATGTTTGGGCTTGAGTAGATGATCATTTTGGTATGAATTTCACACATTTTGGTTGAAGAATGAAAAAATTGAATTGGTCGAGGTTGCGTTAGTCGGAGATTCGAAAATGAGAGAGTGGTGAGAGGAGACGATTTTCGCCGGAGGTCGGGAATGTAGGGAGTACGGCTGGTGGAGGTCGCATGGTGGCTGTCCTTCACGGCGCTGCGTGCGGCGGCGCGATGGTGAAGGTGGGCGGCGCTGTTTACAGAAGGAGAAATCTTTGAGCTGTTTTTGCAGGATGGTGGAGGTGGACGCGATGAAGATTTTCATTTTTTATTTTTTTGTTTTATTTTTGTTTCTATTTATTTATTTCTAATTTTCAAATTTTTATTTTTTATTTTTCTTTTTTAATCTTATACTGGGGTAAATTTATGATTTTTCTTATTTGATAACTCCCACAAATGTTAGATTTTTGAAGATTTTATCAATCTTTGAATTTTAATTTTTTAAATAATTTAAATCCTAATTTTTTATATTATTTTTTCAAAGATTTATTTTATTGGTTTTAAAATTAATTAAAAAATAAATTATATGTATACAAAGTTTAAAAGAAAAAATTATTCAAATGAAAAATAGTTTGAGCATAAATTCATTTTAAAATTAAGGTTGTAAAATATTCAAAAAATATATATAAATAGTAATAATAGAAGATATCTTAAATAATAATAATAAATAAAAACAACAGGTTATTATATTTTAAATCTAAAATTTATTCAACTTTTGGCATGATTTCCTAAATGTAGAAGATACTTTTTTCTATAAAAATTTGTAATTAAATAAGCACAATATATATAAACAAAATTATATTTTTAAAAATAAATATACATAAATTTTACCATCTAAGCAATTAGAAACAAAATTACGAGTTGAAAATTGGAGTAAAAGAGGGGATTGTATGCTATAATTTAAAAGAGATCAATGCATATTCTTTTATATACAATGAAAGGGTATTATAGTCATTACACAACTCAAAAGGTAAGCAAAATCCACAACAATTCGCACATGAGGCGAGTGAAATACACTCGTTAAGTTAGATGGAATAGTTGATTTTGCGCAGACTTAATCATATTAGAGGTGTAATCCTTGCCATTTTAATAACAAATGTGGGAGCGACACCGACTTTCCAAAACCCAAGGGGTTTCATGCATTTAACCAATATAAGTTCCACTATATATTTGATCGATTCAGTTAAATTTGACAATTTCATTTTCAAAACCAAAGTGAACCGAACTAACTGAAATTCTTGAAAATAAAAATCAAAACCAAACCGAATGATTTAAACCGAACCATATTGTTATTTTTGTCATTACATAATCGATCGATTCAGTTAAATATGACAATTTCATTTTCAAAACCAAACTAACCGAAGTTCTTGAAAATGAAAATTGACACAAAACCGAATGATTTAAAACCGAACCAAATTGCAATTTTTGGTTCGGTTGGATCAGTTTTTCGGTTTTAAACAAAGAGCTCAGCTATCCGCACCCCAATTTTTACTAAACACACCCCATTTATAATTTTAATTATTTAAAAAATTCAAAAAGGGCAAAATGACAAATTTGCCCTTTTTAATTTAAAAAAAACAAACTCCTCTCTCTTCTCCTCCCCGTTTTCTGCTTCTCCTTCTTCCTTTTTTTTGTTTTCTTTTTTCATTTCTCAACCCTTAAATTCCCTTAGAAAAATCATTTTATGAGTTAACAAAGTATATAATAATCGTGTGGGTATATAGCGTGTTCGACTCTTGGTGGTCGAACACACCTCTTTGTGTTCGACAAATCAGGGTCGAACAGGTCCTCAGATTTGTTGTTATTTTTACATGATTTCACACAATTATTATATATTTTGTTAACTCATAAAATGATTTTTTGTTAATAAATTCAAGGTTGGAGGAATAAAAAAAGAAAAAAAAAAAGAAGATAAGAGAAGCCGACGGGAGGGGAGGAGAGAGAGAGAGGAGAAATTTAATTTTTTTTAATTAAAAAGAACAAAATTATCTTTTTACTATTTTTTGAATTTTTTAAATCAAAAAGAAAATAATTGAGGTATGTTTAGTAAAAATTGGGATACCGATGACCGGCCTTTAAACAAATTGTGCGCACCCCTGCTGCAGAGCAGTAGACACATAAACTTCCGAATTTACCCTTGACATGAGCAGAAAGATACCCAACTTTGCAAACAGAGAAACCCTAACAACTGGATATCGGCTTCCATAATTAGCTCGAAGACACAGCCAATAAACCACCTTCTCTGCCGCTAAGCTCGAAATTACATAGTCTTGCGCTTGGAAATTGTGTGATTCCGAATCACTTCTGCTTCAATCAATATTTGTTTCGGTAAGCTTCTTTAAACCTAATTTCAAGTTCATTTAGATTCATTATTCAGTATATCTATGTCAAATCTGCAAAACTTGAAAGAATTACACTAGTATATTGCATCGCTGGGTTCCAAATGTATTTTCTGTGTGTTGCAGAGATCTGAGCTTGATTGCTTCTCCACTCACTCTCTCCTCGCTTGGCTCGAGATCCGAGCCAAGAACAGAGGAATTGTTCTGTACTATAAGCAGGTACTAGAAAAAGTCTGAGATTTTAAATGAGTTTAATGATTTTGATGAAGGTACCAATTTGTAATGATGAAATGTTGTTTTTCGAAAACGTTGGTCTAATGTTTTTTTTTTTGTGGAATGGATAGTGTTTTGTTGCAAAGAGGAGATAATGGCAGAGAGAGGGGGGTTTCTGACGGAGGATCAGAGGAAAATGTTGGAAATAGCATCTCAGAATGCAGAGGTCATGTCGTCTTTCTCGCTGTCATCACCTAAATCTCCTGGCCCCAAGTCTCCACGTCAGAGTTCTTCTCTGCTGTTTGAGCATCAACATAGCAAGGTCCCAGCTGGTGTGCCCTCTGCTGCAGGTGGGGGTGTCCGGCATGTACGTCGCACACACTCTGGAAAACCTGTCCGAGTTAAGAAGGGTAAGATTCAGATAAGAAATTATAACTGTTGCTGTAATTTGTTGTTATTGATTGGTATTCTGTGTAGGATTATGCTTTTGGGTAGTGGTTCCTTTAGTTCTAATTGTTCAATCTTTTCTGAGTTGAATGGGATCTACAAGTGGAAGTGGTGCCCCTATTATTTACTTTTTTGATTTGTTAGGGATGGAAGAACGCATTTGAAGTTGCAGTTTAGCATTAATATATATATATATATATATATATATATATATATATTTTTTTTTTTTTTTTGTTGATTGATCACTTAGGTAGTCGTCCTATAGAGTTCAACACGCCTCTGCACTCAAAAAGAAAATCAAAGTTTGCATCTGGTCAATTATGTGTATGAACTATTTAATGAATGGTGGAAACAAGGTTGATCCTTAGAATATGTTTTTCTTGGGAAAAAGTTGCCACATGCATCACTGTGGTAGTATTAATTTCATTGTTTGACCATCTTCAGCGTGTTTTGTATTAATCTATCCAATGCTTGTATTTTTCCCATTTCTTGAATTGTAAGAACCATTTTCCCAAAAGTTGATCTCATGAGCTTGTAGAAAGTTCTGCGGCTTCTGCCCCCTTTACTGGGAAAAGATTTTACTTTGTTTTTCCGGTATTTAAACATGCATGGCAGAGAGACACATTAAAATTGGCAGTGAATTAGTTAAATCAACTGAATACTAGCCTTTGGGTACCAACTATTGTAGTTTCTTTTTTTTCATGGTTATCAATTTGTGTAACACAGTAAAGCTTCCGTTGTGGTCTTTACATATTATGTAGTTTCTGAATGAAGAAAATACAGTTTCTACACCATTGGTATGCCCAGTTTCCAGATATTTATCCACTATTTAAATCGAACTTGATAATAAATTAAATTAAGATGAGACACAAGAGACTATTGGCTTCAAAGTTCACAAATGGGAGCAAGTATGTCTTGGCAGATTGGTTGTTATTTATTATATCTGCTCATTCAGTTTGACTTGGTGTGTTCAAATTAAGATTAAAAAGCAGGAAACAAGATAATTCTTCCCAGTCACTTTATCTATGAGTACTTCCTGTGATATCACATATTAACATATTGAATGCTGTTAATTAGCATATATCTCATATCCTAATATCTTTATCCTTGAGTGACTGCCTTGAAGTGATGTTTTGTAGACCATGTATCAACTATAATCAGCAAATAAATGTTGTTAATTATTATATATCTCATATCCTAATATCTGTATCCTTGAGTGACTGTCATAAATTGATGTTTTGTAGACCATTTATCAACTATAATCAAAACCTATGCTATTGAGTGCATGCCCTACTTTTAACCATTAATTTCAGCATTTTTGTATGATCTAACCTACATGGTTGTAACATTGGATTGTTCTTTTCATTTATCACTAGAACCTTAGGTGTCAGTATTTTCAGACTGCTGATGGATGGAGAATAGTCATGATGAGATGCTTGTATCATTCCTATATTCTTCTCTTCCTATCTTGAGGTTGTGGTTCTGGCTTTCTAGAAATTCTTGGGATGTGTTTTTTTTTTTTACACATGCGCTTTGTTTAACTGATTGTGGTAATAGATGGTGTTTGACTGATTGTGGTAATAGATGGTGGTGGAGGAAAAGGCACCTGGGGAAAACTACTCGACACTGATGGTGAATCTGCTCTTGATCGGAATGATCCCAACTATGACAGTGGTGAGGTAATGTATAATTTCAGCTGCTATTGGTCCACTCTGTTAATTTCTGTTCAAAGTTGTAAGAATTTGTTATTTGTGACCTGAACAGGAGCCTTATGAGCTTGTTGGAGCAACTATTTCTGATCCTTTGGATGAATACAAGAAGGCTGTGGTATCCTTAGTAGAGGAGTATTTCAGCACCGGTGATGTAGACGTGGCTGCGTCAGATCTTCGAGAACTAGGATCGAGTGAGTATCATCCCTATTTTATAAAACGCCTTGTTTCCATGGCCATGGACAGACATAATAAAGAGAAGGAGATGGCTTCAGTTTTACTCTCAGCTCTATATGCTGATGTTATCAACGCTGCCCAGATTAGTCAAGGGTTTTTCATGCTGCTTGAATCAGCTGATGACCTGGCCGTTGACATATTAGATGCTGTTGATATCCTTGCTTTATTCATTGCTCGAGCAGTGGTTGACGATATTCTGCCCCCTGCTTTTATCACTAGGGCTAGAAAATTGCTTCCAGAAGCCTCCAAGGGATATGAGGTACTACAAACTGCTGAGAAGAGCTATCTCTCAGCACCACATCATGCAGAGCTTGTAGAAAAGCGGTGGGGTGGAAGCACACATTTCACTGTTGATGAGGTGAAGAAAAAGATTGTGGACCTTTTAAGGGAATATGTTGAGAGTGGAGATACTTCTGAAGCCTGTACATGTATTAGACAGTTGGGTGTTTCGTTTTACCATCATGAAGTTGTCAAAAGAGCCCTAGTTATAGCAATGGAGATTCAAACTGCCAAACCACTTGTCCTGAAGCTTCTGAAGGAAGCAGCAGATGAGGGTCTAATTAGTTCAAGTCAAATGATGAAAGGTTTTGCTCGATTTACTGAGAGCATCGATGATCTTGCCCTGGATATTCCTTCAGCAAAACCTGCATTTCAATCACTAGTTTCTCAGGCAATATCTGAAGGATGGCTTGACACATCTTACCTAAACTCTTCCGAGGATGGGCTGAAACAAGACAACAATGATGACAAGTTGAGACGCTACAAAAAAGAGGTTGTTACGATTATTCATGAGTACTTCCTCTCGGATGACATCCCTGAACTTATTCGAAGTCTAGAAGATTTGGCAATGCCTGCATATAACCCAATTTTTCTCAAGAAGCTGATCACCTTGGCCATGGATCGGAAACACAGAGAGAAGGAAATGGCATCTGTTTTACTTTCTGCACTTCATATAGAGATATTCTCATCAGATGACATAGTCAATGGGTTTATTATGCTGTTGGAGTCTGCGGAAGACACTGCACTCGATGTTTTAGATGCTTCAAATGAACTTGCATTTTTCCTTGCAAGGGCTGTTATAGATGATGTCCTTGTTCCTCAAAATTTGCAAGAGATCGCCCACAAGCTACCACCTAAATCGAGTGGTAGTGAAACTGTCTGCATGGCCCGAACACTTGTAGCAGCACGTCATGGTGGGGAGAGGATCCTCAGGTGCTGGGGTGGGGGTTCTGGTTGGGCCGTGGAGGATGCAAAGGACAAGATCCAGAAACTTCTAGAAGAATACGAAAGCAGCGGAGTTGTTAGTGAAGCTTGCCAATGCATTCGTGATCTGGGAATGCCGTTCTTCAATCATGAGGTGGTGAAGAGAGCTTTAGTAATGGCAATGGAGAAGAAAAACGATAAGATGCTGGATTTGCTTCAAGAATGCTTCGGTGAGGGGCTGATAACTACTAATCAGATGACGAAAGGTTTCAATAGGATCAAAGATGGGCTCGATGATCTTGCTCTCGACATTCCAAATGCAAAAGAGAAGTTCAAGTTCTACTTGGAGCATGCTGGACAGCAAGGTTGGCTCTTGCCTTCGATCGTCTCGTTGCACCCTTGATAATGAACTTGAGTTTCTTGTTTCTCCCAGAGATCGATGTATTGTTCCGTTTTCCAGCTTAGATCGCAAGGGAATGTAATTGTGATCTTTTAATCACTACTTCCTAAAGGTACTTTTTACGAATCATACTTAAAAGGATTAGTTGGAACTACATTTCTTTACTTTGTTTTCTTCAGTTTTTTTTTTTTTTTTTTAATTTTGAAATATTTCAGTTTCTTTATATCACTAAAACTTGAAGAATCATGTAATTTTCTCTAAGTGGGACTTGGGATTGAATCGAAAAAGAAAGATCTTGTTAAGAAAATTCGGCACACCTGTATTGTGAATATAAAAGCACGAAAAAATAAAGTTCACCTTTTATTTCATGAGTCATGACACAGTCCATGTGCAAAATGATCATTTAATGTTTTTTTTCCTGCTTTTGAGAGAAAAAGGCTTTCTTGATTAATTGGAATTTGATTTATCAAACATACAAGCAAAAACAAATCTCTTGATCCACGTACTACATATTTCCTTTTACTTTCATATTTAATTGAGCTGAAAAAAGAGAGAAAGAAAGAGAACCGATTCCAAGGGTTTTCCCATTTGAGTTGGTCTCTCAAGAGTATGTGTTTCTATAAGTATGTTTTTTGAAGTATAAGTATGAGTTATTCAAATATGTCTTTTACGGCTATAAATATGACTTTTTGTGCTATAAGTGTAACCGTCGCACGGTGTGACGGTTGCACATGAGTTTTTATCTTTCCATTTTTGATTTGATGCATATACTACCTCCGTCCCGGCTCAACTTGCCTACGTTGACTGGGCACGGAGATTAAGAAAATGCAGTTGACTCAAGTGGATATGGACTTTTTGATGTCATTTTTGTAATAATATGCACATCAAATCAAGTGGATATACACTTTTTGATGGCATTGTTGTAATAATGTTGAAATATAGAGATATTAAGGTAAAATTTTTTTTGTCATTTATGGGCTGACAAGTTGAGTTGGGACAAACTAAAATGGCAAGTAGGCAAGTTGAGCTGGGACGGAGGGAGTATAATATAAGTGAAAAATAAATTCATTTAGAAATGGTTAATAGAATTATTTAAAACTTACAAAGCAAGCTACAAATAATATAAAAGACCAAATTTGCAGCTTTCATAATAAGATCGAAGAATAAATTAAACATATGCTCTAAAATATATAATAGTACTCTATTTTGATAAAAAAAAAAAGAAAAAGAAAAAAAGAAGATAATACTACTTAGTATTAGTTTTTTAATATCCAAGAGGAATACTTAAATAATATAAATAATTAATCAACTTTTAGTTTATTTTTCTTAATCCAGTAAGATTTAAGGTTTGTTTGGTACCACTATTGTGATGCATTTTTTAGGAAAGAGGTAAAAATTTCTATTTTAAAGTTACCAAAAATGAAATTTCATTAATGTCTTTTAATATTGTTAAAAATTACTCTTTAAAAGCACACTTAAATGAAAATTAAAATTTTGGATCCACTTCCATCACCAAAGTATTTCCAAACATGCACTTAAAATTCTGTTTGAGGCCAGTAGAAAGGTCATTTAAGTAATACAACCCAGCGGTACAAAAACCCTAACAGCACACAAATTAACACTACTTATGAAATCGTTTATAAGCTTTAGCGGAATCCTGAGAAATTGGAGGGCACTGCAGAGAAGTTACACGGGAGAGGAGCAGCTAAAGCACAAACGCCACGTGGATACCCTTGGTGATGACGTGTACATGAATCCTATAGCCTCCCTATTTATAGTCTTCGTTCTTATCCGCTTCCCTCCTCTCTCTCTACTTTCTCTCAGAACACTCACGCCTATACACATACAGAGTTATACGCTTCTCACACATTCACTCAGTCGATTGTAAACATATTCACAGTATAGTGTGTTTCTGCGTGTTGTGGAGATCGAAGCACGATTGATTGCTTCTTCACTCGCTTTCTCCTCTATTGGCTCGAGATCCGAGCCAATAACGGAGGAACTATTGTGCACAGTAAGCAGGTATTGGAAAACATATGAGATTTGGAAATGAGTGTATGGTGATTTCAATGAATGTAGAAATTTGATGTAAGTAAGTGTCGTTTTGATGTTTTGGTTTGGATAGGGTTCTGTTGCGAAAAGGAGGAAATGGCTGGCAGCGAAGGGTTTCTGACGGAGCATCAGAGGATGACGTTGGACATAGCATCTCAAAATGCGGAGGTGATGTCATCTTTGTCGTTGGCCTCGTCGCCTAACTCTCCTGGCCCTAAGTCTCCACGTCAGAGTTCTCTGCTATTCGAGCATCACAATACCAAGGCCGCAGTCGGTGGGCACTCTGCTACGGGTGGTGGTGCACGGCATGTGCGTCGTTCGCATTCTGGAAAACTTGGTAGAGCTAAGAAGGGTAAGATTCCGATTATTAAATATAAAGTTGTTAAGATTGGTGTAATTTGTTGTTATTAATTGGTATTTCTACATGATTATGCCTTTTTATACTTGAGATCAGTGAATCCTGTGAAATTCATGACAAATAACTTAATGATTTGTTAAAGATGGAAGAATGAACTTGAAATTTTAGTTTGATCAATTATGTATGTATGACCTGTCTTATTATAGTGCAGCTATTTATTTTATTTTCTATGTATATCATTAATATTGATATTTCTGAAAAGACTCCGAATCCCCTATGTACCTGAGGGATCTCTTATTTTACTTGGTGACACATAGTTACGGATTTCCTACCTCTAGAATCCATTTTCAGTACTTCTTAGTATGCTAATCATGCATAGTATTGCCTGGAGAATGGAACTTTACTGCATAAGAGCTTCTTAATGTAAAACTAAAAATCAAGCAAGCGCCATTGTGAAATTATAATGAGTAAATACTATTTCATGGTCTCATGATACTTGCTATTTTGGTTTCTTGCGTAAATTATGTAATTTTCAGCAGTGACCTGGATGTTGCATTCTACCCTTGGCTTTACTTTCGTTTCTGTTTCAGCATCCATTGAATGAGTCCTATAAATTCTTGATTGGAGTATAGTTACTTGATGTAGAAGTGCTAATGTTGATGGGGTAATTCAACAACTTAAAGGAGTGCCATCATGCTCTTGAATATGAACTGGATAATGAGAAATTGGCATTGTGAAAAAATATATTTTATTTGTCGTGAGAGATTGATAAAATGTGGCTTCTGGTTCGGACACATCAAATGGCTAACATGTTGATTGTTGAGGGATCAATAAACTGTTTGAAGACAACCCTCAGAAGGTTGTTTTAGCTCCATAAACATAATCTAATATTTCCAAGTCTTTTTTCATTGTTTGACCATCTTTTGTGAGCTTTTATATTAATGTAATCAAATTGCTCGTAGTTTTCCAATATATGTATCATCATAACCATGTTTCAGTTGGTTGTGAAGTTTGCACAACCAACACTATTTTTTCTCAATTTCAAAAGTTTATGACACAAGCTGGTAGTGGCTTTTGCCACTTTCACTGGAAAAAGCTACTGCTTTTGCCCATGAATTGCATATTTTTTCTGTACGAATTTCATATGAACAACATTTCTATCTGTGTTTTCATATCAGTGATCTAACATAAGACACTTTAATGCATACACAGCCGAGGTGCATTTAATTTGCAGAAATTTGGTTGAGCCAATAAAATACTGGGAAACATAATATTCTCCCGTTCTTGGATATTAGAAATGTGAGACAGTAACAGCTTTCATTGGCTAGTGCGGTCTTTACAGATTTATATTTCTAGATTCAACAAAGAAAATAAATACTATTTGTATGCCATTAGTGAGTTCAATTTGCAGTTGTTAATCCTATAATTTATTCCCAACTTGATATGTGTGTAAATTCATATTAGATGCTAATCTGTTTTACTAACAAGTACTTTCATGTCATTGGATGATTAATTTTCTGTTGCTATGTCTGCTCATTTAGTTCTGACTTGGCGTGTCTTATTAAGATCAGATATTAAGGAGCAAGATAATTCTGCTTATTTGTTATAGCTATTTACAGGTTTTACTCATACAATAAACTATTTAATGCTGTTAATTAGAATATTACTAACATCCTGAACTTCTGATCTGTTGAATTATTAAAAAAACAAATAAACTTCTCAACCCTTGTACTTTAGTGACTTTCAGCAAATGATATTTTGGCAATGTTCTAAAAGACCATGTACCAACTATAGTCTGCTCAATTTCTTACTATTAGTTTCACTGTTTTTTTGTATGCTATATCTAACCCACATGGTCTTAGTATTGTTATGTTACTCCTGTCTTATTACTAGAATTTTTAGGTGTTAATGATCCCAGACTGCTGGTGGAAAGAATATTAGAGTGATCATGATGGGATACTTTTGTATATTTGTTTAGTCCTTCATTCTTTTCTTTCTAGCTTGAGGTTATGCTTCTGGATTTCTAATCTGGAAATCTTTCGCTAGTGGTTCTTGGTTTACTTATGCTTTGTTTTGACTGATTGTGGTAATAGATGGCGCTGGAGGAAAAGGCACTTGGGGAAAACTACTTGACACCGATGGTGAATCTTTTCTAGACCATAAGGATCCCAACTATGACAGTGGAGAGGTAATGTCTAATTTATTTCTTTGAGCTGATTTTGATTCCCTCTTGATCATTATATTTATTTGATTTTCATTTTAAAGTCTAATAATTTCTTCCGTTTGATTTGAACAGGAGCCTTATCAGCTTGTTGGATCAACTGTCTCTGATCCTTTGGATGAATACAAAAAAGCTGTGGTATCTATTGTAGAGGAGTATTTCAGCACAGGCGACGTAAAAGTGGCTGCTTCTGATCTTAGAGAACTAGGATCGAGTGAGTATCATCCCTACTTCATCAAACGCCTAGTTTCCATGGCCATGGACAGACATGATAAAGAAAAGGAGATGGCTTCAGTTTTGTTCTCAGCCCTATATGCTGATGTTATCAGACCTGCCCAGATTAGTCAAGGGTTTTTCATGCTGCTTGAATCAGCAGATGATCTGGCTGTTGACATATTGGATGCTGTTGATGTCCTTGCTTTATTTGTTGCTCGAGCAGTGGTTGATGATATTCTGCCCCCTGTTTTCATCACCAGAGCTAAAAAGTTACTTTCTGAATCCTCTAAGGGCTTTGAGGTACTGCAAACTGCTGAGAAGAGCTATCTCTCAGCACCACATCACGCAGAACTTGTGGAAAGGCGATGGGGTGGAAGTACACACCTCACTGTTGATGAGGGTAAGAAAAAGATTGCTGACCTTTTAAGAGAGTATGTTGAGAGTGGAGATACTTCTGAAGCCTGTAGATGTATCAGACAGTTGGGCGTTCCGTTTTTCCATCATGAGGTTGTGAAGAGAGCCTTAGTTATAGCAATGGAGTTGCAAACTGCAAAACCACTCACCCTGAAGCTGCTGAAGCAAGCAGCAGACGAGGGTCTAATTAGTTCAAGTCAAATGATGAAAGGTTTTACTCGATTTTCTGAGAGTCTTGATGATCTTGCCCTGGACATTCCTTCTGCAAAAGATACATTTGAGTCACTTGTTCCTCAAGCAATCTCTGAAGGATGGCTTGATGCCTCTTATTTAAAATCTTCGGAGGATGAATTGAAACAGGACAAAAATGATGCCAAATTGAAACGCTATAAAGAAGAGGTGGTTGCTATTATTCATGAATACTTCTTCTCGGATGACATTCCTGAACTCATTCGGAGTCTAGAAGATTTAGCTGTCCCTGAATATAACCCAATTTTTCTCAAGAAGCTGATCACCTTGGCCATGGACAGGAAAAACAGGGAGAAGGAAATGGCATCTGTTTTACTCTCTGCACTACATATAGAGATCTTTTCAACAGAAGACATAGTCAATGGTTTTATTATGCTGTTGGAATCTGCAGAAGACACAGCACTGGATGTTTTAGATGCTTCAAATGAACTTGCATTTTTCCTTGCAAGAGCTATTATAGATGATGTCCTCGTTCCTCAAAATCTGCAAGAGATTGCGAGCAATTTACCTCCAAAATCAAGTGGTAGTGAAACTGTTTGCATGGCTCGAACACTGATAGCAGCACGACATGGTGGTGAGAGGATTCTAAGGTGCTGGGGTGGTGGTACTGGGTGGGCCGTGGAGGACGCAAAGGACAAGATTCAAAAACTTCTAGAAGAATACGAAAGCAGCGGAGTTGTTAGTGAAGCTTGCCAATGTATTCGTGATCTGGGAATGCCTTTCTTCAATCATGAGGTGGTGAAGAGAGCTTTAGTAATGGCGATGGAGAAGAAAAACGACAAGATGCTGGTTTTGTTGCAAGAATGCTTCGGTGAGGGGTTGATAACTATTAATCAGATGACGAAAGGTTTTAATAGGATCAAAGATGGGCTCGACGATCTTGCTCTCGACATTCCAAATGCAAAAGAGAAGTTTGATTTGTATGTGGAGCATGCGAGACAACAAGGCTGGCTCTTGCCTTCAATTGTCTAGATTCTTGTTTCTCCCTCTGATCATTCGTTGCTTTGTTTGATTTTTTTCAGCTCAGATCAGAATGGGATGTAATGTTTGATCTTATCATCACTTTCTAAAGTTGCTCTATAAATGGTTTCTACTCGTGAAAAGAATTAGTTCTGTTTCTTCTGTTTTGTATATATCACTAAATCCTCAAGAATGATTTCGTTATGGGTGCGGTTATCCGCACCCCAGAATTTACTAAACACATCCCATTCTTAGTGTTTTTATATTTTTCATTTGTATAGAAATGAAGTGTGTTTAGTAAGTTTTGGGGTTTGGATAGACGCACCCTTTCGTTATACCACTGTGGGCTTGTAGTAATTGGAAAAAAAAAAGAAAGAGAATTTTGTTAAGAAAATTCAATACAAATATTTTTGTGCACCAGGTGCATAGATCCTAGATTCGTTTAACCGAGTCGACCCGACTGAGGGTATATTTCACGCGCCCAAATCCTAGCTCAAATGCTAATTTTCTAATTATATTGGTCTAACCTTTTAGTTATGTTTGTATAATTTTTTACAATGTATGACAGACTTATAATATCTTTCAAAACCTTTCACAACTTTTATGTTGCAATAGTATAACTTTTATGCATAATAATTTAACTTTTTTGTATATTAATATAACCTTATGTTATTCTTTAAGTACATAAAGATTATGATATTTATACATAAATGATATACTAATATAACATAAATGTTAAATTATTATAATGTAAAGGTTAAACCATACTATATGAAAATTATAGTGAAAAAAGTTTAAGTAATATAATTTAAAGGTTATGATATATGTAAATGTTATACTAATATAACATAAATGTTATACTCGATTAACATAAATGTTACATAACTTTTAATTATGTTTTTTATATTAAAAAAAAGTTTTAAGTAATTTTACTTAAATGTTATGATATTTGCACATAAAGGTTATACTCGATAAATATAAAAGTTATATTCGATAGATATAAAAGTTGTCATAAATTTAAAAAAAACTTGAGCGTGGATTTGGGCCAGACCTGACCCGACCCAACCTGATTTGACCCGCACGCCCAAATCATGATTCATGCACTTGGTGCACACAAACACTACTTGAAAATTCAATAGTTTGTATGTATTATCATTTACACGTGTCACGCATTTAAATAGATTTGAACCTGTCTTCATCGTACACACAAAAATAGATGCATGTTCAATGTTGCATGCACAAACACACTTGCACACACACATTATCCACGATCCATGCAAACATGAAAACAGATTTTCACAAATTACCCATCTCCCTCAAACCATTCATCCTCGCCCTCTTTCTCTCTCTATCCTTCTTAGCCTTTCTCTCTCTTCAAACACCACTCCACGCTCTCAAGAAAACCACCCCAGAAACACCCCATGAACTTCCCCCGGATCTGAAGATCCGACACGGTTACTCCTCCTACGATGCATACATCCAGCGCCAGCTAAACAAAACCCTGAATCCGAAGCTCCGAGAAATATGGATGACCCGTGATTGGGATCGAAAAGTCAGAATGTTCGCCAGTTTCTTCGACAGTTTGAAGCAAAGAAAACTGCTTTCAAACGGGTCCAAATCGCTTTGCATCGGAGCTCGGGTCGGGCAAGAAGTGGCCGCTTTGAAACAGGTCGGAGTTAACGATTCTGTGGGCATTGATCTGGTGCCATACCCTCCACTCCACTGGTCTTAAAGGGCGACTTCCATCATCAGCCGTTCGATGATGCCACTTTTGATTTCGAGTTCTCAAACGTGTTTGACCACGCGCTCTATCCGTGGAGATTTATGGGGGAGATCGAACGGACGTTAAAGCACGGTGGAGTTTGTGTGTTACACGTGTCGTTACTGCGACGGGCCGATAAATATTCGGCTAATGATTTGTATAGTGTGGAGCCTTTGAAGAAATTGTTCAAGAATTCGGAGCTTGTTGAAGTAAGGAGAGTTGATGGATTTGGTTTGGATACTGAGGTTGTTTTTAGGAAAAAACTATAATCATTGTCCGTAGAAAACTTATTATTTTCAATGTTTTTTATAATGTTTCTTAATGATCTCAAGGAATGGATACTCATCGTATAATTGAAATCAATGTTGATTAATTATTTATTTAAAGATTGCAGTTTTAAGAGAAAACACTTCGTAATTAGTATCTTATGTAAATTAGCTACATATTATGTTTCTTGACCATAAATTTAGTGGAAGAATGTGCTATGAGATGTCTGGATATCACCAGTCAGTTAAGAATTATCAACTATGATTTTGGTCCATATCATCAGTGTCCAGTATCAATCCCTTTGATAATTTGAGTTTGTTTAAGATACTCGATGTTCATTTCAGCATTTTTATCTTCTCATGTTGGGTGAGGGTTTGTCTTGTCAAGATGTCTCTCTCTTCCTTCGTTATTATAAATGTTATACTTTGATTTGGACTAAATTTCACTGAGAATGCACTCTCGTGGTTATGATTTGGATTTAGATTTTGGAGTCCACCTCTCGATGTAATCAAATCGAATATTAAGAGACTCGAATTCGGTCCGTTTCATTTTTTTATAGAGCTCGAGCTCGATTTTATTTTTCATAATATGAGTTGAGCTCGATTCAATTTAATTTTATTAAAGTCATGAGCAGCTCAACTCAAGCTGAATTAATAAATAATTTATTTGATATGTTAAACAAATTTAGTTCGAATCGTGAAAATACAGCATGTGAAAAAATTGCCACATCAATTGTCTGAAATCATGAAATTGGGGGAGAGTGTGTGTCACTCGTCGAAAATTGACCGAAAAATACAAATTTCAATAACATAACTAAAATTGATTATAGATAATTAACAAGACCAAAATCAAAAAAGACCTCTAAAACAGAACAAAAAATGAAATTTCCCCGAGTAATTTAATCTTCTAGGGTTACAAGCAAATTGGCGTAATTGTTAATTAAAGTCTTTGTGAATTGTGATACACAACATGCATGGTCAACCAATTAGCTTATTCAACTTGGCAATGACATCATGCACACGCCATATTGATTTATTTTTAATTTGGTTGTAATTCATAATTTGTGAAACTTTATGGCTGTAAAATATCACATGGCATGCATGTGGATTAATATATATAAGGGCCCGGCTACTTCATCCCGGGGTTTATTAAACACACCCCACTAAATTAAATAGAAAATAAATGATTTACTTAAAGATATTTATACCCTTACTATTAATTTTTTAAACTCATATCAATAAATCAAAACTCTACTATACACACCCCATCAATTAAAACAAACCCCATTTGCAACACACCCATTTCACAATCTTCTTCTTCCTCAAAACAAAAATCTTGCAAAACCTCAATACTAAACCCTAATTCTCCAAACCCTCAACTCACTCTTTGTTTGTACTCAAAAAACATCATGTCTCAAGAAAGAACACCAGAGATGGACAATGTAAGTTGTTTAGATGCTTTTTACTGATCGTTTTTGAGTATTTTGTGAAAAAAAAAATTCTAGATCTTGCGCGATCGACCATTACAGGCTAAACATAACCGAGTGTGTTCGACCTGTAATGGCCGAACATGTTGTAGTGAGTTCGACCCCAACATTGGCCGAACGTAATCAGGTTTGTTCGACCTCGTCTGGCCGAACACGTGTAATAGTTCAACTAGTGGTCGAACATTATGTTATGTGTTCGGTTGTGATCGGTCGAACAGGTCTGTTTTTATAAGTTATTTTGTTTTTTTTTTCAATGTATTTACTCGTTCATTTCATGCATTATAGGAAATCGATTCAAATGAATCTAAACTGAGCATTGTGAACGTAAACGTCATCGATCCCATGTATGAGCAGATTGATTTTTCTGAAGAATTTCGAACGAATGAATTATTTGATGATCGTCAAACGTTGGTGAATTGGGCAACTAGGGTTGGAATTCGTTTGAACATGGTTGTGTTGGTAAGAAGATCGGATAGTGGAGACAATGGTAGGCGAGCTAGGGTATTTTTGGGTGTGAGCGTGGTAGTAAATATCGTCCATCGACGTCAAAATGTAAAGTAGACCCTTCTGTCGATGTTGAGAAGAAGTCGTTTAAAGGACGGAATACCGGCACGAAAAAGTGTGATTGTCCTTTTATGTTTAAAGTAACCACTCATTTGTCGAACCCCACTTCGAGAGGCGAGTCCGAGCTGTCGATACAAATACGCCAAGACAGCTGCTCCTCATGCATATGTATGGACGCGTCTAGATGGTCTAGAAGTCAAAGGATCTTCGTATCAGCCTTCGTTCTAGTATTTTCAGAAAAGATCGTGCATCCCAACACAAACCATAGATATGCCCGAGCAGAAGAGGCCAATGTGTCTGGATCTTCTGAGGATGTTTGTCCTTCAAACCGAGACCGGAGCCACTCAAATTTGACGTTGCTTCATCTAAGACTAGAAAATGGCTTGCAATGCGACTCTGTCCTCAACTCCTAACAACATTCTCATCAAGACATGGGCAAGTTCAGGTGTATTCCTAGTCGTAGGTAACATGTCCGAGTGCCCACTCACCGGGAGGTCGGTGATACAACGTACATCATCCAAGGTGATGGTCATCTCACCCCATGGCATGTGAAACGTGTTCGTCTCCGGTTGCCAACGCTCCACGAAAGCACAAATGAGGTTCTTGTTCGGCATCTTATACAACAACCACCTCAAATTTAGAATTTTCAAACACCTAATCATTAACCTCCTGAAATCCTCCGACACGATGTTGAAATTCCATGTCTCCATCTTAGTCATGTGACACCAACACTTGAGAATCGGCCTCTCAAGTCCATGCCAAATATCATACGCCACATGTGTTTTGAAACTCGGTATGAGTGTCCAATCAACAGGCTCTCTGGGACATGCCTCCGTCAGACGCTCATCCTCCTCCGATTCATCCCCTTGTGCATCCCCTTGTGCATCCCCTTCAACCTCATTAGTTTCCATTTCGTCTTCAGCCTCCTCACCGACCGACTCTTCTTCCTGGACTTCCGGTTCAACTTGATATTCAACTATTTGAAGACCGGGTGCAGGTGCAATCGGTTCCTGTTCAACAGGATCATCTACCTCCTCGTTTCTACGCCTTCTGTTCGAGGCAGTAGGTCTCCTCCTTCCATAAACTCTTGCTTGTCCTGCAATATTTGGTAAACTTGAGTGAGTGAAAGATATAACAGAACAATACAAGACTTGATGAATTTTGTTCTAGGCCTGTTCGACCAATATAAGTCGAACAAAACAAAGAATGTTCGACCACCATTCGAACCATTAACTAAACGTTCGAAACAAAGTCGAACAATATCAGTAACGTTCGATTACTAGTCAAACACTATACAAGGCATTCGACTAGCAGTCAAACACATCCGATAAACCTCGGCCAACCAGGGCCGAACCGATGCGCCCAGAAACTCCAAATCTCAAAATCGCGATTTCATTTTTTGACCCTAAAACTACAATAACTACACATGATTTCAACTAAAATGCATCCTAAACTTGATTCCTAAACAATATTGCTCAACATCAACCAATAAAACAACAAATTTCACCAAAATAGATATTGAAACTTTGGAAAAATGAATTGCAAACTTACTTGGAACTTCACCTTGGTTGTAAGGATTCATTGTATGACGATGCTTGGTTGAATGTGATAAAACCTGTTCGAACTTAGATCGAACAATTTGGTCGAACAAATCCGAATTGGAAGTTAGGGTTCTTGGATTGAAATGGGTTTGAGTTTGATTTGGGTGTGAATAATTTTTGGGGTTTGTTTGGTTAATGTGGGTGTGTTGAGTAAATTTGTTTAATTTAGGGTGAAAGGGTATTATTGTAAAGTGTTGGGGTGTGTTTAGAAATTATTTAATGATGTTGATTTAAATGTGTGTGTTTAGAATTTGGGGTGTGTTTAGTAAACCCCGGGGTGCGGATAGCCGGACCCTATATATAATTCTCCAATGACACACTTTACCAAACACATTACTCACATGACTAAAAATGCTGTTTTGAAATTATGGTGCCCAAATTGCATAAAATTTGAAATATATAGTATCAAAATGCAATTCATATTTTTGGAGAACTTAAAATGCCAACCTTTTAGTTACGAGACTAATTTTATAATTCACTCATTTATTCTCATATTTTATTTTAATAATGCGTGTTATGTATATGGTGATAACATTATTGACATAAACAAGATAAATATTGATATAATCAAATGCAAAAATAGATGAAAAATCAAGAGTGATAATTAATAGTCAACCCAATCTAATGGCAGAGCAGTCAAAATTGACTTTCAAATTATTATCGATTTATCCCATATTCCAATAAGTAATAGGTACTGGTCAAAGCAAGCAATACTCTATGATACCTTTCATATTCGAGGTGCTTTGAATTAGACAATAAGTAATTCATTGTTAATTAACAAAATCATTTTGTCCGTTAAAAAATGTTTATCTTCAAATTAGTCAGCATAAACTTACAATTGGATCATAAAAAATATAAAAAAATGTCGGTTGCAAGATGCGATAAATGAAATATTGTTTACTTTAATTGTTTTAATTGCAAGCTGTTAATAATTTTTTTTGTCATTTGAATGCATGCCCATTAAATTATTCGACGTTGACTATCGATCATTCCATATAGTTTAGTTGTTATTCACAAATTATTACATGCTTAAGCTGAAGAGATTGGTGAAATTTGTTATAGAGAAAAGAGATGGCTTTTGCTTCTGTGATTTCTCTTATGAACACAATTGAGGGTCTTGTAAATTCTTTTCATATTTCCCTCGTACCCCCTTCTCCACAAATTATCAAATTTGCATACAAGGAGTTGAAGTCCTTGCAAGAAATTCTCAAAAGATTGGATAGCAGCAGCAATATCAACAAGAAGGTGATGAATGGTTTGGATGGACAAATCAGAGAGGCTATTTCTGAATTTGAAGATGCACTTGAATCCCATCTCTATAATCAGACGCTTTCCCAATCTGAAACCCATCCAATGCTATTCATCATAGACCTAAAGGACCTGAAACAAGATGTCGATTCATTCATCGAAACAATGAAGAAGATGGAGGAGAAGTACATAGATGCATTACACAACATGTCCAAAGAAGAAGAAGAAGAAGCTCTCTCACCATGGAGAAATAAGTCATCAAAGATGGTTGGATTAGCCAATGACTTGAGCGAAATCCGAGACATGCTTATAGTCGATTGTGACATTGTTACAGTACTCTTTGGTATGGCAGGCATTGGTAAGACTGCTGCTTGCGAAGAAATGTTTGAAGATCCATTAGTCTTGAGCTGTTTCGAGCATCGTGTATGGGTGAGTCTAGGCAGAAAATACAAGTTAAATGAGGTGTTAATAGCCATTCTAGCTCAAGTGGATCCTGGCAAGGAACAAATGCTTGTTGAAGGAGATGATCATGATATAATTGCTCAGAATTTTTTTGAAAGTTTCAAGGACAAGAGATGTCTTATTGTGTTGGATGATTTATGGGACACATGTGTTTGGGATCACTTGAGAAGTTGTCTTCCTAACACTAACAATGGAAAAGTTAAGATCTTGATTACAACCAGGCTACTAGAAGTAGCTGCACCTATACTTTCCTCTCACTTAGGGTTTCTTAAACCATTGCCATTTCTGAACCAAAATGAAAGCTGGGATCTTTTCTGTGAGAAGGTGTTTGGTGAAGAGTCTTTCCCTCCTCGACTCGAGAAAGCTGGAAGGAAGATTGCGGAGAACTGTGAAGGTCTTCCTCTCATGATCGTCACAATCGCCAACCTCCTATCTAAAGCCGAGAAGACCCCAGAGTACTGGAATAAGGTGGCAGAGAAACAGAACACAGTTTTCATGGATGCATATGATGAAATGTTCAAGGTATTGTATCCAAGCTATGACTATTTACCTCAGTATTTAAAACCATGCTTTCTTTATTTCGGAGTTTTTCCTCAAAATTATGAGATCCCTTTATCCAAGCTAATCAATATGTGGATTGTTGAGGGGTTTCTTGAACCAGACATGACCCAAACTTTAGAAGATTGTGCTATGAGATGTCTGGATGAGCTTTTATCCAGTAATCTTGTGATCATCAGTCAGTTAAGAAGCACCAATTATGAATCCAAAGTGACAAATGGAATAAAAACTTGTCGCCTTCATTCTTCCTTCTGGCATCTGTGCAACAAAGAAGCTCAGAGTAACAAGTTTTTTCATGTCAGAAATAGGCTTAAAGATGGTTCAGGAGAAGGTATAAAAGGCCTGCATCGATTGTGCATTCATAATAACATTTTGCTAGGCATCAAAGATATGTACGATTCAATGAAAGATGATTGTGCATCCAAAACTATACGTTCTCTCCTCTGTTTTGGTCCGTATCATCAATATCCAGTGCCAATACGCTTTGATAATTTGAGTCTGCTTAAGATACTCGATGCTCTCAGCATCCGTTTCTATGAGTTTCCATTGGAAGTGCTGAAACTAGTTGAGTTAAGGTACCTTGCTCTCACTTATGACGGAAACATCCCTTCTTCAATATCCAAACTTTTGAATCTTGAGTTCTTGCTTATCCAACGACATTCGAGCATCAGATCATGTGGAGCTTCATCAGATATGCCTCTAGAAATATGGGATATGAAAGAACTGAAGCATATTCAGATCATGGGAAGCAACCTACTGCGTCCCAACTGTGTCGCTTCCTTGACAAACGTCTCGACACTTTTGGGCGTGGGCAGTCAGAGTTGCACCAAGGAGGTTCTTAAACAAGTCTCCAATCTAAAAAAGCTAGGAATTCAAATCGAATTGGTGCCTGACGATGATAGTAAGCCTTTGGATTGCTTGAATTATATTTATCTTTTGAATAAACTAGAATCACTCAAATGTATCATCGTGAATCCTGAGATGCTTGTTAACCCGCCTTCTCCTCTTTCAATGCTCCCATCGAGTCTGCAAAAGTTGCATTTGAGTGGATTGGGCTATCCCTGGGAATACACGAGTACTTTGATTACTTGGTTGCCTAATCTTTTGGTGCTCAAATTGCGAAATTATGCCTTTCGAGGTCCAGAGTGGGAAATAGAAGAGGACAAATTATTGAAACTTCAATGCCTTGTGATTGAAGATACTGATTTGGTGGAGTGGAAAGTGGGAAGTGGAAGCATGCCAGTGCTTAGATTCCTCATCTTAAAACACTGCTACAATTTGCAAGAGCTACATTGGGGAGGTGATAGATTTCCTTTTGAGATAGAGATGGTTGATTGCAATGTTCCTTTGAGTGTGAGTTGTGCAAAGCAAATGGAAGAGAAGCCATATGTTAAATCACACTCTTCATGGGAAGATGGTGGACTCCCAAATTTGACTAAAGGTTAGTCTTTTAACTTCATTTATTGTTTCTGTCAAAATTTAATAGTGAATGAACAAGCTTATATGTTGAATGGAATAATTTGGTTATTGGTAGGTTCAGTTCAAAGTGAATGGGTATTCAGAGAATTTGTCTAGTGTGTGCATCTTCATTCATTGCTCGTCCGTCGGGTATAGTCGAATGACAAATGACGTAGTTGTAAGTCATGTTGGAAGCTAGCAGTGTGAGTTCAAATTTCAAGATCGAACCATTCAGACATATCCAGTGAATTATGCTAAGCTTGAACTCGGCTGTTAAAGAAAAAAAAATTATGCATGTCTTCATCTTTAATTGGAATGCAGGTTAGTCTTTTCACCATTTTTATCTTCTGTTGGGGAGAGCGTTTGTCTTGTCAACTTAGTTGTCTCTCTTTTCCTTCATTGTTATAAATGTTGTTATATGAACATTTTTGATTTGGATTTCATTGAGAATGAACTCTCATGGTTATGATTTGGATTTAGATTTTGAAGTGCAGCTATGGATGTAATCAAATCCAATGTCAAGAGACTCGAATTTGGCTTGTTTCATTTTTTTTTTTAGGGTTCAAACTTGATTCTATTTGTTATCACAAAAACTTCAATGCACGAGGTGCATGGGTCATAGATCCGTGTAATTCGGGTCGACCCAATTCGGATCCGCGTATTTTTAATTTTTTGTGTTATCTTTATGTTATATTTATACGACATTTATGTTATATTAGTATGATCTTTATGTACAAATATCATCACCTTTATGTACTGGAACTTAGAGAATAAAAGAAGAATTTCAGCGTTTGGATCAACATATTTTTATATAATATTATTCATATCTTTTAATTATATTAGTTGCACCTTTATATATTACATAGAGGTAAGAATATTTGTATATAAATGTGACATGAATATAACATAAAAATGTTATGAATATTACATAAAGGTATATATGAGACATTTTTTCATAAAGGTAGCATGAATATAATATAAAGATAACACATAAAAAAACCTAGATGGTATGGATCCGGGTCGGGTCGACCCAATTTCATGGGAGACCAACCCATTTGTTATAATCTAACTCGTGCTCGATTCAATTCAATTTTATAAAGCTTGCGAGCAATTCAAACTGAATTAACAAATGATTTATTTGATATGTTAAACAAGTTTAATTGGAATCGTGAAAATGTATATAAATGAGTTAAGATTGAGCTAGTGAACATATATGTGTATAATTATATGAATAATGTCGATATCAAAATACAACAGTTTATAAATTAATCGTTATTCATTGTTTATTTGTATCTAAATTCATATTGGTTGTTGGGTCTATTCTAATAATTGAATTATGTGTTGAGAAAAAAAAACAATTAATTTGTTATTTTTCAATTTTTTTGAATGAATCGATAATACAATTAAGAAATTTTTAATTTTTAATCGGGCTTACTAGATGTTCAAAAATAGTTCCATTAAATGAAAAATCTAAATTTTAGTCGTCAGGTGACTAAAAATTATTCAATTTCAATCTTCTATTCACGGAAATTCATAAAATCCACCCGACACATGACCCAAAATTTTGAGAATTCCAAACTATTTAGATGATGCAACACAAATTTTCAATAAATCGATCTTTGAGTTGATCCAGATCAATTGGGATGATATTGTAATATTAGTAAAAATTAATATGTGTTTTGTCAAATATATTCTTTTTTAATTTAGAATTGATGATTCATCTCTATTCATAAAAATACTGCATCTTTTCAAATAAATAAAAATATCTTTTATTTATTTATTTATTTTAATTTTTTTTTTAAAACTTGAATTAATCTCTTTTTCTCCCTCTCAAAATCCAGGCAAGTTAATTAATTTTGTTTCAGGCCACACCTGCCTTTTCAACTATATATCCACTCTCCTTTCAGGCATTTTCATTTCACACCGTTAATTGTGGAAGAGAAATTATTTTTCAACTGAAACTCTAACATGTATTTAAGACAGTAAATGATACAATTTGAGACAAACAAACAACTTTTCAAACTTGTTTGAAATATAATCGAGCATCAAAATTTATATTTGAGTTTGTTTGATAATTAATCGAATCGAGCTTCAACGAGCTTTAGTTTAGCTTGACTAGTTCAATATTTTTATACATGTTTTATCTTTTTATAATAATCGAGTTCGAGCCGAACTTTAGATTTTATCAAACACAAAAATATGTTCAAGTTTGTTTGATATATCTATCGAATTGAGTTCAAACGAAACTTCTACCAAACAATTTCAAATCGAGTATCGAATATTTTGTTTGATTTTCAACCCTACATGTATATGTTTTTAGTCAAATTTGATCATTTTTACTCTTCTAGTGCATAACACCTTATATACTAATTCAAAAAAAAAAAAAAATTTACATTGCACCAGCTTATTCAATATCAACAGAATTGATTCGTTTCATTAATTTACATTTGTCCATACAATCCAAACTCAAGCCATATCACCATATACCGTACCAATTAAGATCATGTTTACGTATCATTAAAATTTAAGTTGCATCACTTGATCATACCACCAAATGAAGAATGATATAGTTGACCAAAATAATTAAAAAAACAAAAAGTTACGGAAAAAAAAAAAAAAAAAAACTTTTCTTAGCAAAGAATTGGGTTTTCTCGAAATTAAATAATTAACATATTCAGACAAGGAAACAATCTAATTTAAAAAAAAAAAAAAAAAAGAATTTTCACGGCAAAATCAAAGCAAAACATCGACAACCCCAAAGTCAGCTGCCCCATTTTTGATCCACTTTTATCAGCTGCTTTGTAGTTATTGAGTTAAAATCATGGCAAAATTAATTACGAGTATGAGGATGGAGGGGGTGCTGAAATTGGATAAAATGGTGCCTTTGCGAAAGCTGATCCTTAGAAACAACCTTGGATTCAAGAATTCTTCCTACAATGCTTCAAAAAAACACAGTGGTTGGATCATCAGGGAAACATATCGTCGGGATGCCAAATCCAACGAACGTGCAACTTGTTCCCATTTCATTTCCTCAAATCATGTTCTGGTAATAATAGGAACAGCCTCAATTGCAGCTGTGATGATGAAATTATATCGAAATCCCAAGAACTGGAGATGGCTGATAAATCTAATCAAGGGCTCAAAAAAGTGTGTTCAGGAAACATCGTCAGCAGCTCCGAATCATAAATGGAGATTGTGGGGTCAACATCTTTTATTCACATTGGATGCTAATACATTTCAGAATTTTGTTTACAGTATGTGTGTTCTCATCGTCTGGTGGCTTCTTTCTCGACTCATCCCCTTGGGACACAGCTTTTTCAAGATTGTTAGAAAACTAAGGTTTAAGTGGTGTATGTAAGAATTAATAATCAACTAAGTTCTTCTGTAACTAAATTTTAAGTGATTCGGTCTCGTATTCCTAAATTTAATCTTTCTTTGCACTCCTCTTAGAATCTACCTTTTCGATTACATCGTGTATGTGCAGAAAATTCCGAAAGTTTCATTTATGGTCCCATTCTAGGATTCGTGTTCAATTTTGATCATATTTATTTCAAATTTTCGATTTTAGTCTTGTAATTCCAAATATTGTTCAATTTTAGTCCTTTAGTCGCCGAATTTTGCAATTTCCTGTGACGTCCAATTTTTCACTTTCTGATCAATTATAGTGATGTGGCAATTTTGTGCTAATGTGACTTCATTTTATCGAGAATATCTAATGTTGATGACAATATGTATAGTAAATGATATTTTAACGTATACGTATAAAGTGATACTTTAACATACAGCTCAAATATGATTCCTCTTTCCTATGTCGACAACATGATCCACGTTGACCTCCCATTTGAAGATAATGCTCAATCCATCTCAAGGAATGGAATGCGTGATACGATCTCATATGAGATTTTGCCTAAATAATTATCTAACAATATAACGAAGTTTGAAATATTGTGAAAAACTTCAATAATACTTGCAACAGTTTGAAGTTTGAACTACACTCTGCACAGTACTAGTTATACTTGCAGGATCTATAGTCGCAAATCCATTCAAAAGAGGTACAGTGGAAATTAAACAACTAAAACATAATTCAGACAAGACAAAGAAAGACAGTCTTGAAATGCAGAAACCAACAATCCAAGAAGCAAATTTGTCCTGCAATATCAAAGCAAATCATCGACAACCCCAAAGACACTCTTTCCTACAACCTTCCTCCATTTTCCTTGTTGCACTTTTGAATCTCTCTCATTATTTCCATTCCAATCTCCTTTGACTTTGAGCCCTTAAATCATGTCAAAATTAATGTGTTACGATACGAATATGACCATCGAGCCCCTCTTGGGCATGGGCAAAATCATGCCAAACCGAAGGCGGATCATCCAAAGCAACAACCTTGGATTCAAGAAACAAAGGAAAAACAGTGCATGGATCATAAGAAAATCTTATCATCTCAATGATAAATCTGGTCGAGCTAAGATCATGGCTTTCATGTGGCCTAATGGAGCCTTGAAATCCAAGGAAAGCTTCATCTTTACGTCCCACTTGGCTCATCGCGCTTCTCCTCGTCACTGGGTGAAATTATTGCAAATTGTCAAGATCTTTAAATGGCTGATGATTAATCAATTCAAGGGCACGAAATTAAAAGACAAGACTGAAGCTGATATGAACAAACTTCAGAAAGCAACATCAGAACATGCAGATCCTAAATGGACAAGGATTAACTTTGATCTTTTGCTCGCACCTGATATTCAAAGGATTGATCACTTTGCTATTGCTGTAGCTATTTTGCTGGCATGGTGGCTTCTTTGTCAAGGCATCTCTTTCCTTCGCAGGTTTTATTACGAGAATATCGGAAAATGAAAATTCAATATTTGCTTAGTTGAAAATTTGTAGGCCTAATTAAACAAAGTGTGATCATGTAAATTTGCACACTGTTTAGTTTTCATTATCTTTGGTTTTCGTCCTGCAAATGTACCAATAGTCCTATAATTTGTAAAATAAAAAATAAAAAAAATAAACAAATAGCGATCATGTAAATATTAGTAATAAATTATATATCCAGTGAATGCTGATCAGTTTTGGCAGATTTAATTATCTGGTAAGATAGTATTACTATTTCACCTGTCAGCTTAGTTGGATGAATATTATGTGGCATATAAATCATCTCATTTCGGTTTCAATTTAATCGTCTGATCCAGTGATTTAAGAAGTATTAAAGTAGAACTCTTATGAGACGTCTCATGAATATTAATATGTGAGACAGAGTCTCATATGAGTTACTCAATGCACATTCAACACGAGTCAACACAATCAAAATGTTGGTCAATGAGAGTAAAAATGATTAGTCAACACAGTCAATGAACTAGTCATTATATTAGTCTTTTACTCAGTGAACACTTGTTCACAGTGGATGTTCATAGGATTGATGATTTTGTTTTCAGCATATGTATTCTGCTAACTAAGACTAGAAACCAATCCCAATATAAAGAGAGGTAGGTACATTAATTATTACATAGATTTTATAAGAATCAACAGCTCAAAAAGGTTACATATATATATATAATCTTTCTCCTGCTAAACATGCAAGTAAAAACTAAAGTTCTTACAGTAAAATTAACATTTTGTACAGTGTAGTTGAGAAATTGTAGCCCTAAAACACTCTTTAGAGTGATGAGATGCAAAGCCCTCGATCACAACTACAACAAAACTGATGTACGGCAATGTCTGAGAGACAAATAAAACATTAATTAATCATAGTTAAAAAAAGAATACTAATGTATATGAAAGTTGCAACTCGAATAAGTCCTTCTGCTTTTGTCTGTTTTATATGCAACTTAATTAGCTCCATCAGCTGACCGTTTGCACCACGTGGCACGAGCCTGATGAGTTGCAATCTGGTGATTGTGTGTTCCCATATGGCAACGTCGTATTGATTACCCTACAATGAAGAATAATAATTCTTTAGCCATAAGCATACATTGTAGCACTGATCTGCAAATTTATAATCTCATTATGAGACAAGCTAGCTAGTGTGTTTCATGTCATGTTAATAGGGAAATGGCATTGGACTTACAATCAAACTCGAAGGAGATCTCTTCGTATTGAAGAATGAAAATTAGTTGACTTTACAAGCTTAAATATGTTTTATTTGAACCATACACATAGGAGTTTAATAATATCGAATTTACGCTGTAAGTTTTAGTGTTTTGGAATTTATAACAATAATTTTTTAGTCCGACAATTTAAGACAATAACTTATAAAATATCATGAATTTAGGAGATTTCAATATGAAAGCACCAATTACACTCAAATTGCACATGTTTATCCAATTTCAAGCTTTTTGGACCAAGTTCGTTGATGCAAATCAAAATCTTCACCAGACTTAAATTTGAATCATATTTTTGCATGTGGCAATCACATTTTTATTTAAAATTGTCAAAAAATTGTTAAAGAAATAAAATTACATTAATCGAAGAAAATTGAGTTTGTTGAAAGAATTAAAAAATATATATTCAAAATAAATTATTTATTTATTTATTTAATTATTTTTAATACGATTCAAATTTAGGTCGTGTTTGGAATTTAATCAACATCACCGAAGTGAACTAAGCCCAACAGGCTCTAAATTGGAGAAACATGTGCAATTCATGTATAATTTTGACATAATTGGTATTTTTGAATTGAAATTGATCTAAATTCGCAACATTTCATAAATTATCGTACTAAATTATTAGTTTGACGTTAGTGTCCTAAATTGTCAAACACTATCTAGAGATACTTAAAACAAGTGAAGATTTACCTCTCTTTGCGCTTCTCTAGAAAGCGAGCCAAAGATTTTCTCCGAAACTGAGGTACAGTGCCTGATCACAATACAAGGTGTACCAATATAAGTCATAGAACACTACCAAAAGCTATGCAAACAATCACAAAAATGGGATTGGAAAAACATACTTGATGGAATATTGAAGGTTGCAGAAATGGATCCTGGTGAATGGACTACTTTCTGAGGCTCCACTATGTTTGCAGATACAAGAATGCCCCCTTGTTTCGGAGCAGCCGTATTATTGATAGTACCGGGCCAACCACGAGGCGACTGAGAAACATGGCCACTCAACCTATGTGGATGACCACTCGAGGCTATAGCTGTGGGGCTCAACCGATGTGGATGACTACTCGAGGCAAGGGCTCCTGGGTTTGACCGATGTGGGGTTGAACCATAAGGATGGTTGACCACAAAGCTCTCAAGAATAGCCGGCTTAGCCATGGATGCTTGAACTTGAGCTACAGGGCTCGTTGTATTAGGTATCGTGGGCGGCCCGTTTCCAGCCAATAACATAATTGCCTGAGCCTATATATATACACATATCCGTCAATGAATAAAATCACAATAACAAGAAGACACATTACAAAAAAAGACTAAAATTGGAAAATATTAAAACATAGAGGACCAAAATTGAAGAACAGATATTTATTTGTCAAAAAATGAAAAGTGTCTTACATACATAAACAAAATTGAAATTAACCACGCTTAATATATAATGATGATGTACCTTTTCAGCAGAAACATTGTCATAAACACAAACTGAACCGTTATAGAAGATGGTCAACTGAGCAGGTGCCCCAGGGATCTTGCTAGTATTTCTGCATAACAAATCCAAATCAATTCAGCTTAATTCAAGGTTACTATGTATCATCAATGTAAAGACAGTTCAAAGTGTTTTAACACTACCTTAAATCGGTAGTTCCAACGACAGCAGTACTAGAAGGTATCACTGGGACAGGATTCGGCATTGCAACTGCAGATATCGGTTGTGGGCTAACAGAACCGATCAGATTCTGTCGGTGAAGGCCCGTTAGATTTGTCTGAGTGTTGACAGGGTGATGAATCATGTGTCCGTCATGATGCTTTGTCGGATATGTTGTCACTGTGTAACGAACTCCACCTTGATTCTCCGCGAAATTGCTTTTCTGAGTACCCAAAATGGAAAACAATCAGCATTTCTTTCCAAAAATGTTTCAGATAACAAGAAATACAACATTAGGCACAACGAACCTGCATAAAAGAAGAGTCGAAAGTCTCTGTAGTGGTAATTGTGACCAATCCAGACGAAGCAAGTGAATCAAAGCCAGTCTTGGGCTTCTCAGCTTGAGAAGCATGGAAAGATAAGAGCTGAGGAACAGAAGAAGAAGTCTTGTTTGAAACTGGCCACTGCATTTTTGAGCTTCTCAATGGAGCTACAATGATCAAGTAAAAGAAAATGATACTTGGTCAAAATGGGATCATTAATTACCAACTACAAGTTATAAATAACTACCACCAACAGGCAGTAACTTGGTAAAGTACTCTACCTTTGAATTAGTTGGTACAAGATCACAAGAATGCAATTCTTGATTATTCAAATCGCAATCAGTGACAAATATGGTTATTTTACTGATAAATGTACAAGAAGCGAAGAAAATGGGAATCCCATCTAGTCAATACAATTTTAAATGAAGCATTGGGCTATTTGAAATTTAATAGCATCATTAGTTTATTGAAAGAATCATATTGGGTGTAAATTATTCATCTTTTTTGGTGGTACTACCATAAATTATTAGCTGTGGGGTGCTGATTTTTTGAAGCGCACAACTCATTTCATTTTAAAATGATTCTTTAATAAATGATTCTTTGATGAATATAATAAAGAAAGCCTGTTAACATTGCACAATCAATAAAGAGAAATATTAAAATTCCAATGACTGCTATAGATTGAATATTTAATCTACAACTTGCTCATGTTAGCACTAAATCCAAATAATATTATATTATCTTCTCTCTCATTTGAACTTTTCTTGCAAAACGTGAAAACCATCCCCCACACGTCAATTTATTCGAGTATAATAATAATAAGCATCAATTAAAATAAAATTTTGCAAGAAAATTAAATTAGCTGGGGTTAACCAAAAACTTAAAGTTCAATCCTTAATCCATCTTTTTTAAGATCTGAATATGGAGAAGTAAGAAAAGAACAAAAGAAACTCATACAAGTATTTGCATTTCATCAAGTTCTTGTTTAAGTAGAGATTCAGAAATTCTGCACATATTATGTGTAAATACAATAGAGTTTCATATTTTCTTCCTAATATCATCATAGAGGATTCACAAAAAAACCTAATGAGCAAACAAGAAAATAATTACCTGCATCAATGGCTTCTTCTATAATCTCTTGCTTCACAGCCAACCCCATGAAATCTCTCTCCATTTGTCCAAACAATTTAGAGAGAGAGAGAGAGAGAGAGAGAGGTAATAACAACTATGCAAGACTACTATAATTAACAGGTTTTAAACATCGGCCTTGTTGGCTTGAGAGCCTGATGTCACTCAGGAAGTCACCTATACAATAATTAATTTTAAATTAATAATTAATTCTGCATTCTTAGCATATGATTTAATAATTTATAAACTCTCGATGTAGTGTCTGAGTCTGAGATTTAAATATGATATTTCAGACAATATTTTATATTCCATTTGTAAGCTTAATAATTTCAGGAAATAAAACAACCGGCAGTCAATTTTTTATTTTACTGAAGAGGAAATAAGTTCTTGAATTTAAAATATGAGCACTTTAATTGAAATTTGGTTTTATTTTCACGAATTACCAATGGATTTTGTCCACGCTACAGGGGTATATAGGGCGTCTGGATTTTATATTTTAAATTTATTGAGAAAATTTACTTCAACCCAGTTCCAACACCCTAAATTAAAAATTCCTCTTTTTGATATTATTCTCTCTTTGAGGAGTTGAATTTGACATCTAATGTCTTTCCACATCAAAATTCTAAGATTAACTAATATGCTGTGGATGTATCCAAAAATAATTCCCCCCCCCCCCCCCCACACTAATTTATATTAGTTACATATGAATTAGAGTAGATCTCAAAAAAAAAAAAACTCAATTAAATGCTAACATACTTGAACAAGTAATAACAACAAATAGGGGGTGAGGGGTTAGAATGTGAATGAACTAAAAATCAACTAACTTATCAATAAGTAAATAAGATAAATAAAACAAACAAGATAGACATATACAAATAAGATAGAATAAAATCACATTGTGAAAGATTATTTAGTTATCGGTTCAATTATCACCATATTTCTTCCTTTTTTTTATGATCACATGCAACTTTAATTCAACTTATTCCGAAATATTTAGTCTTGAATATTAATTATCTGAATGATCTCTTACGTGTATTCAATTAAAGATACGATCAATTGAGCATAATTGATAAACAACTTGATGGGTATGATCTCTAGATTTAATTTACGAAACATTAAACTTTAGGAAGATAGGTCAAACCAAGCATGCAGCTACGAAATGTTCGTCCCGTTGGACTTGAACCTGCGTTACCTTGATGAATAGGAATTGCTATTAATGATTCAATTAATACTATAATAATTACAAATTACAACATTTATTCCAACAATAGACATAAACATCATTCAATACAACAACCATTATTACTACATAAAATTAGATAACACAAATAACTTCAAAAAGCAAACTAAATTAAACGTTATTGAGTATAATTACATAGTCAGGAAGATGGAATCAAACTTAACCTGAACTGGATGAATAAATATCTAGTCGAGCATATTAATTTCTCGAATCATCTCAATACATGAAAAGTAAAACTAAAGATAGAATATGAAAGCTCAAAACGACATGTTATCTCTTCTCTAGTGTGTGTGGGTTGGCGTTTTCTGCAGGTTTCCAACTTTTAAATATTTGTAAAAATATATTATGACCGAAGTTCATAAAAACTCGAATTATGGACCTACATTGAGTACAACTTAATTTCAATAAACTAAATAAACACATAAAATGTATGACGAAGTCCAACCCTATTTCATCCAGTACAACTTAACTTAAATAAACTTACAAAACACATAAAATGTATAAACCATAGTATTTGGACACAAAATATTAATATAAAGGTAGGGATGAAATATGTTGATCCTCCTCGGTAAGAAAAAAAAAATTATATATATATATGTAGAAAAATGTATTATCCACTTAAGATTTTCTCATTATAAACCACAAATTATGTACACAATTTTCTACTTATCACTATTACAATACCACATGATAGTCTTGATTTCAAGTGGATTTATATATATAATGATATATATATATATATATATATATATATATATTATCAACTTAATGTAATGATGTTTTCTTTTTTAATTTAATGAGCAGTGCGTTTTGTCTCTTTTCTTAAACTCCTGTTATAGATGATGAATCATTTTGTAAATTTTCTATAATTTTTATATTAAATTAAAAGAAAATTTTAAAAGTTGTTATTAAATTGTAAAATTTTCACTTATATATAGAATTACAAAAATGAAAAAGTAGTAACTAAATTGCAATTAAAAATGATGTTATGATTCATGCCTGTTTATTTTACCATTTCTTAGTTATTGCGATTGATTCTGAACTGGGTATAGAATTTTATGAAATTGAAATTTATTTATTATATTTATAAAACCAAATCTAAATGATTATTGGTCAATTAATTTTGATCGACTGTATGAATTGTTTGTTTAATGATGAAAACTAGTAGTAGTTGGTGGAAGCGAAAGGTCACATTACCCAATTGATTCGGTATCAATCTTATGACACGTGATAAATCGTGGGGTCACGCATTTTCCTTAAAAAAATGAGAATATATAAATGAATCTGAAAATAATATAATATATATAAGGTATACATGATTCTTAATTAGACAGCAGTTCGTATCCTATCCGTCGAATTCTTAATAGAGCGTATATAAGTAGTTTTAAATGAGTTTGAAGGGAAAAAAATTGTATTAGGGTTTGTATATGGTTTAGGTTTACATGATTTTGATACCCGTTATTCATACCTATATATTTATGTTATAAAATATTTGTAGACATTTGTGATTTTTGCGGTTGTTTTCCCAACTTTATTTGTGAATGTTCCAAGTTCCAATTATTTTTCATGATTTATATTAATATTAGTGGATTCTTTAGTTAATATTGTATTCTTGATATTTTAAAGAATTCTTGATTGCATTTTTTTTTATATGTTGTTGTTGATTGGTTACATATGATTTCAAAATGGGTAGATCGAGCCTCTGTTTAAAATATCTGCTTAAATTCATATAAAAAATATTTATGTGTAGTAATTAAATATTGAGTGTAGAGATGACAACGGGTCGTGTACCCTATCATTTAGGGAATCTCAAACTCAACCCTATTAAACTCGTCTCATTCTTATTTAGAATTACTCGTACCTTCTCATTCCCAATTACCACTACCCGTTGGGTACCCGTACCCGTCAAATACCCATTTACCAAACATTTTTTTAATCGAAATGGATATTTAAACGGGCATTTGAAGTGGGTATTTTGAAATTAAATAACTAATCATATTAATAATTTGTAGGATTTGATATATTTATATATACTTTTATTGAACTGACTTACCATAAATTTACTAGTTAGTTCAATGATAAATATGTTTAATTTTTTAATGAAGGAAAAAGGTTCGATTCCACATAATGCATACTATATACTATACACAATTATTATATGAGTTTTAAATGGGTGGGTACCCGCGAGTATGGAGTACCCAACATCCATACCTTATTATATAAATGGGACCCATATCCTATTATATAAATGAGTTCGGGTAGAGGGGATTCGAGGATGTCTACCTGAACTCTATCCAAATCCTAATGAGATTTTTTTTCTTCCAAACTTGTTTCATTCTCATTTAGCACTACGTGTACTCGTTTTATTAGGGTTTGGATGGGTTGAGTATCTTCATCTACCCGCGAAACTATCGATCATAATTGGTGGATACGGATAGCATGCGAGTATAAGTAATCGGATTCGGGATGGATACAGATTATATAAGTAATTTGAAATGAGAATGAAACGAATATGAGTAAAATTATATTTATAGGGTTAATTAGAGTATGGAAAAATGCTCAAATGTCCACCGTGAGCAACTCTTAATATGCTTGTAATGATCTCATTCCCTTGTTATATGGAAAGTGAAATTAATTGATATTTTGGATTTTTAATACATTAACGGTAGGCACATCTTAACGTGCTCACGATGAATAGGATAGCAGTACTGTTAGAGTATGATATCCCTAAATGAATGGAAATGTACTCTAGTTGGTGGCATCCATATTCCTAACCAGAACATCATTTAAACCTATTAGTGTAGATACTATTATAACATTTTATGATGTGTAATGTATGAGACATTTTAAAATTACAATTCTATATATAATTAATGGTGTTCATTTATTTTTTTGAAAATATGTCATATGTGGCACATTATGTAGCTTAAAATAATATCTACATGAATATGCTAGAATTAGTCATCGACCCAAATTTTACTTAATATTTCATACCTATTGGACTCGATTATTTTAATCGGGTTTTGATTAAAATAAAATCATATTATAAACTTTTCAAAACAAAATCAAATCGTATAAAAGTACTACTTGTTCAACCACGCCAAAACTTCCTCCAAGCTGTACTAATCAATCATAGCACTTCCCAGAAAACTAAATTTATAAAAATAATAGTAATCAATCCATTTTTTGTATGCATACAAAAAATGGTCGATAAACTAGCCCATCAATTCAACCTTTAAAAATCAAGTTTGAAAACTATTAAGTAAGGTTAAAATATCTTGGTACAATTTTAAATACAGTATACCTGCAATATATGAAGACGTTATGTTAGATAAATTTGAATTTTAGAGAAATTATTACTACAAGAAAAATGAGTATTTGCGATAACAAAATGTTATTGCAAAAATATTGATAATTATCGTAAAAATATTTTACGACAACTTTTTGTCGTTAAGTTATTATCGCAAAAGCCTTCTCACAAATAGTCTTTTTTCCGACAACATTGTTGTTGCAAATAAAAAAAATTCATTGTTTTTTGTAACAACATATTGTCAATTTATATTAGCATTTTTGCGACAATTTGTTGTTGCAAAAACTAGACTTTTCTTGACAACTTTTGTAGTCCTAAATTTTTTTTTATCGCAAATACTTATTTTCTCTTGTAGGTTTATATAGATCTGATTAATATGACTAAGTTTTTAATCATGCTAATAATAACAAATAATAGTAATAGTAGTAATTTGAAATACTAATCAATCTACAAAAACAATACTAACTATTATCAAATAATGATGAAGCTTATAAATGGGAATGAGACCACAAATTAAAACGTAAGAAACAAATATTAAAAACTTATATAAATTATTTTATTGATATGATTTTGTGAAATAGATAGAATCCACTTGTCAGCAACTCAAACTCATTTTTATAAATCGATTTTTATTTTATAAATTATGGATTATGATTTAACTGTTCTAACAAAAAAACCAACTAATATAAAAGGAATTGTCGAAAATATTTAATAAAGAGGCGGTTTTTTTTAGATATAAGAGGGGTAGTATTTTTCTAAAGTTGAAACACATAAACAATTTGATGGTGAGTTAAACCAGTATAGAATTTTATATTTTTTTATTAAATATAATAGCATTATCAATGGTACATTGAACACATCTAATAATGCATCAAAGTCAATATCTCTATTTGTTGTAGTATAAGATTTTGAAATTTAAAATTCAGAATTCTACGGTCTCGCCAAATATACAAGTCACATAATTCAATAATGCTCCAGCTTATATTATATATATGGTGTCCAACGAAATCGTTTTGTTTCTTGTAGATAAAAACATGTGATAAAGACACTCTCACCAATTAGAAATTCATACACCATTCTATTTTTATTGAAAATGAATAAAAAAAATGATAGACATATAAGAACATTTAAAACAATTATAAATATCTTGAGAAATCCACACTTTAGTAATAGAAATACAAATTTGATTAGTTATAATTGTATAACCATATTATATAATATAACTCAAATTGATATTATCGATTGAGGGAAGTCAACCCACAAATCACACTTCATAATTCACATATTAATTAGTGAAAAATGAGTTTCATCTTATGATAACTATCTGCGAGATTGTTTTATATATATAAGTTTTTATGAATGTACTTCCTTTATTTCAAAATAAATGACATTTTGGAGTTTAAATTTTGTTTCCATTTAAATGTTGTTTTAGACTTTTATTTCTAAATTATCCATATTAATATTCATTAACTAAGATTTATAGATTTAATATCATAATTTTTATGAAATTAATTTGAATCTCTTTCTAATTTTGAATTTTAAATTCTTTGTTAGCCAAAGATATATTGTCCATTAATCTTTATATTCCTTAATTTATGACAAATTTTTTAGTACGACACTTATCTTGAAACAAAGGAAATACAAATTTGCCTCAATCAATATGGTAGAGAATGATATTCTTTCCCAATTTTTTGTTAATTTTCCATAATAAATTAAATATATAGGTTGAATTAAGATGATTATACTTTAAAAGAAAAAAGGAAAAGAATGTAAATAAAAACCTAATCCATATTAGAGAGAAAATTAAGTTCAAATAAAGGATGAGAAGCACCGTACACGTGCAGAAAGATAGAAAGGCATGTGATTGGAGGGATCAGAAATTAAAATAAAGTTTTTGCAATTTGCCTCCCCTCTATTCTTGATTATTAAATATAGCTTCTGACGTCATTGCTGACATCAGCTTCCTCTCCTGGCTTACAGGTGTCATATATTCAAATCTTTCTTTTTTGGAAGATCTTCTTTTTCTATTTTGAGAGTGAAGGTTGGCCCCTTCAAATAATGTCATGAATGGTATGCTAATATATATTTGCAATTATTATAATTTAACCTTTTCGGTTGAATAAATAGAGTCATAAAGTTAGTTCGAATTCTTTTGCAAATCTAATAGGCTACTTCACCTATTACCCTTATTCAACTTATGCCCAAAAATTGTTTTTTTCATTATTTTTTATAGTACATTTGATGCAAACCTTATGGAATATTAAAATTAACGATTTAATTGATACTCATTTTAGCGTGAATTAAAATTTTGTAGCCATTTTAGTACTCGGTGTACAATTTCACATGCGTAAAAGTACTTCAAACTTTCATTCATACAATGATATAATATCAACAACTATATTAACATTTGTATCGTACTTATATACACTATAAGAACTCAGATATGTTTTTGATTCATATTGATTCAATTTGATCAACCATGTATTCATTTCTAGAATAAATGACATTTGGGATCGGTGCAAGGATACTAGATAGCTATGTTATGCAAACAAGTGGGATGCTCGTAATATTATTAAAATTTTAATATTAAATATTTATAAATCCTGCAACATTATAAGCATATATATATATATATATATATATATATATATATATATATATATTCACATGTTCGTGTGATTTGTTTAGGCTAAGAAAACAATGAATTTGGCAAAAATAAATAAATAAATAAAAAGATCTTCGATTTAAGTCATAAAATTTTTAACTTGAAAAAGTTTTCAAGAGCATTAATTATACAAAATAACATATTTTAAATAGAGTTTTAACTGCCACATAATACCCAAACTTTTCAACTCTTAACAATTTCAGCTCTATCTTTCAAAATCTTAAAATTAACACGTAGAATTAATGTTGAATTCAATACACATAACTAAACAAGTTGGATGATGATATATCTTTATAACAAAGAAATTGACAGAGCTAGGGTAAGAAGTTTTTGTGAAGATGATCCTTCGTCATTTGATAATTTTATTACCAGTAGAGAGCTTGAGTCAAAGGTTCTTCATCGTTAATTTTAATCATTTGTTAAGAAAAGTTAAAATTAAAAATTCCTTCTTTTAAAATATGTATCATTTGCATTAGTTGATATAATAAAATTTAGATTGTATCATTTTATTTCTTACCATTAAAATTGAATAATTTCACAATTTGCATCATCCACGTAACATCAACATTAAGACTATTTTAATATTGAAGCACTACCATATGGAAATAAATAAATAATTTTTAGTGTATATATACGGGGTATCTTTCAAAAAGTCCAAAGCAGTTATTGGTTAGACATTGGGTATCTTCAATATATAAATACTTCATTACATCAAATCTTTAATAAAAGTCAATGTAATCAAAATAACAGAATAAAAAAACCCTTGATTTATGGCATCTGATTGCCTTTCCCAATATATACATCTTCGTCCTCGATGACACCTTGGGAGTTGCAACGTGATGGTTGTGACAAATTGCGAATATCATGATTTATAATTAAAATATTTAATTCAATTTGCTATATATATATTTGAAGTATTTGATATATTTGTAAATCACAATTAAGAGCAGAAAATATTTATCAAATATATATTTAAAGAGATTAATTGAATAAAATATAAATTAATTTAAAAATCCACAATATATTTTTTGTTGGAACAATCCAAAGTATTTATTAACTTGAAATACTTGGTTGGTGTGAATATGTACTATAAATTTGAATCTATACAAAAGTATAATAGTTGTTTCACATTTTGTAACTCATTTGACAATAAGACTTAAAGCAATGTTCTTGGAGGACGAGTAAAAAATTAATATTTCATTTGAATATTATATTCATCTATGACGTTTTTAAAGATTATAAATAATTTTTTATTTGTATTTCACAATTTGTTAATTTTGTGTCTTCATAAATAATAATAGTCTAATTGAGTACAATAAGAACAACATTATTATTTTGCTGAGAAGTTACTTAGTATAACCACGCCTCTGGGCATATAGATCACCATCTAATCCGATTTTTAAAACATTGGACAAAAATTTATAAATGAATGGATTTGGTCCTTCCCTTTGATTTTACGTTAAGGGATCTATCTCAATTAAAAATCAACTCTAAAAATAGTACTCATAGTTCTTCCATATAAGATGAATAAAACATCACATTAATTAAATACCTTCTTCACATAAAAGACTTTATTTCCAACTTAAAAATAAGGTCACAATTTGACATTATAAAAAACACTACATACTTTGTGCGCACCATTATTATACCAATTTGTATTAATATATTATAATCTGACACTTATCGTAATATATTATTCTCTTTATCTTGTCTTGAAATCACTTTCGTTCGTGGTCCTGTGCCAAAAAAATAGTTTTTTTATTCATCATTAAATTAATACGTTACCAACTATAGATGTGTCCTTTAACGTAAAAATATTCTATCATGGGGAACATATTGCAAATCTTTAATATTTTGGGCTTTTATTCAATTAAAGATATGATAATGGTATTTTTTATATTAAAACTTATGGTCCTGATTGCAGATTCAGCTGTATGAATCTGTTGACAACTCAACTCGATTTTTTGATGTATTTCTTTCATTAGAAATATATATGTAGGGAAATAATGCTATATATATATATTATGTTCGAGATCTGACTTATTTAAAAAATTATGATGTCTCATAAATCGAAGCAAGCTTTAAGAGTGCGTCCCACGCGACAGTTTTGTGTCATTCAACAAAAAATGAGAGAGAAAAACAACGAATAATAATACTATTTATCATTTATTTATGTACAATAAATTATGTACATATAAGAGTATAGTGGGTGTTTGAAGTTAATTGATTAATTTCATAAACTCTTTAAAATATATTAAAAGATGTTCGAGAATATATAATTGCTCGTAAAAATGTGTGGTAAGGTTTCTATAAAAAGATTTTATCTGCTAAAAGAATACATGCAATACTAAGAATTATAAATTATTATTTTTTCGAAAAATAAGATCGAATTCCAACTTTTTTTTTGTTAATAATGTCTTATTGTTGGACGAACAAATTTGATCATTTTAATTATAATTACAGTCATTTTAAAACTTTACCATGTATTTTATTCAACATATTTTTATTTTTATTTTTATTTTACCGTAATTATGAGTTAGTGTTGACATTAAGTGTCGGATCTTATCAAATGAAATAAAATATCTAAATTTATTTATTATTTTTATCAAGTTGAATACAAAAAAACTGTTGATGATGGTCTTTGATGTGGGTATCCAATAGTTTAATTATTAACCAAATGAACAAACATACTAAACTGATCAAATAAAATGTATAGACACCTCAATCCAAACTTTATTGACCAAATCACCTTGTGATACGATACCACGTATAGAATAGATAATAAAGATCAGATTAGTTGAGTCAACAACTGATCAAGATCTAAATATGTGATTAGAAATAATAAAGAAATTCTTTTTAACAAATTGTTGATAAAGAAATTGCAATTCTCTTCTTTCCTGTGCAACAAACATCACACGTGTAAGTTGGGAGTTTATCTGTTTATGGGCTTCTACTAGTTCAATTACTACATATTATGGGCTTAAGTCCATATTGAAATGGAATGAGTTGTGGACGTAAATTTAATTAGTTCATAAGGAGACTCGAGTGGTGCCTAGAAAACAAGGTCCGAATCCACTACAATTTATTTAATTAATGCAAAATTATTAGTACTTAATTATTTAATTTTGGTTATTTCTTGTTAACAGTTTTTATTTTTATTTTTTAATACAAGTTAGAAAGTTATTTTGTTTGTAATCCAAAATCATTCTAAATAAAAAAAAAAATCCAAACTCATGTTGTATTTGTGCTCCGCGCGGTTTTGAGATTTCTAAGAGCATTTTCAGTATTGCACTAAAAATTATTCGAATTTGTTGTTTTTTCTTTTCCATCAATGTTGTAGAAGGTTGTGTAAATTTTTTTCAACTGCCAACTTTGCATCAGGTTAACGCAAGGTCAAAACTTGTGGTATTCTCTTTTCCTCTTCTATTTCCTTTTTTTTTAAATTTATTTTATTTAATTTTCATTATTTTTTATTAATAATAATGAATATTATGTAATATTCCTTTTTAGTGCATAAAATAATGCAGATTTTTAGAAATGAATGATAGTTTTTACATTCAAATAATGTGGAATCTATAGTAAAATACTGCGCAATACTATGCTGGATATGCCCTAAGTGATTTTATATTTTCAATTAATTTATGTAGCCCTATTCTTGGAGTATGAAGGAGGAGACTGAATTTTATAAATATTTATCAAACTCTCGTGATATATGCATTTTTTACATTTGACAATTTGGGTAACAACTGATGAATCAAAAATTTATGCAGTCTCCACTTGAAATGTTTTCTAATCTACGAGCAATCGATACACCGTGAAGATTCCAGAATGATAAAAAACCGACAATTTTAATTTTTGTACTAAAAATACAACTATCTCAACCTTCAGTTATGATTACTAAATAGTCTCGAAAGTTAGGACCTAAAGTGTGTTGCCACCAAATTAGGTCTAAAAGGAATAAAAATTGGACAAAGAAGAAGGACAAAATCTTGACTTCTTCTTCTTCTTCTTTTTCAACGCTTACATCTTTATGATCTCAAAGTATTGCTTAAAATTAATGAAGAACAGTTGAAGATTTTGTTATAATGATTTTGGGCATATAAAAACAAGCCAAAAGAAGAAACAACAATCATCTGCATAGAAATGGAGAAGTTGTTCAACGTAATACTGAAGAATATAAGAATGGAACTAGCCATACATTCTACCTTTTACATTTAATTCCAATACTTTCCCACATGTAGAATAATATTTTTCAGTTGTGCAGAGTATTATTTTATAATAAAACAAGTAAATAAATAACATCCAATTATGCGAATAATATATTTTAGTAAAACAATTAATATACTTTGATTACAAACGATACATTTAAATAAAATAAACAATAACTAAAAAAAAAAAGTAATATCAAAATCCAACATGTCTCTCAAATCTAAAATTGCTGACATCCTACGTCGTTTTGAAGCGGCGGCCGGCTTGATTGCCATTGCTTTTAAGTTTTAACTGTATTGATAGTTTGATATTATAATTTATCATTTATCATTTTTTTTTCCATGCAGGAAAAAAAATAAATTTTGATGCTATGGTGTTTGTTTTGAGCAATTTTTTTCTTTATTAAATAGTAATAGAGACGTGATTCTTTATTTTTTATCATATTTTATTTTATCAATATAGTTAAATTTGGCATCTATATAATGATGTGAAAATGTATTGATAACACGAAATAAATATTAAAGCACGATATATGGAAAAAATGACAAAGTCTTGTGTGAGACCGTCTCACCGTGAGACGGATTAAAAGTATTACATGATATATACAAAAGTATTACATGATACACATAAAAGTATTACATGATACTTGTATTAGGTAATACTTTTATGTATAATACTTTTATGTAATAATACATGATACTTTTATGTATAATACAAGTATCATGTAATACTTTTATGTGTATCATGTAATACTTTTGTATATATCATGTAATACTTTTAATCCGTCTCACGGTGAGACGGTCTCACACAAGACCTACTCGGAAAAAATTAAGCTTCAACTGCAAGTATAGTGTCTAAATTTGCAAAATTTGAGCCACACTAGCTACTTCAGTTAATTTTGTGCTTCGATTTTTTTTTTTTTTTTTTTTTTTTTGTAATTTGGAAATCTGATATTGGATTTACATAATATATTTTATGTCATGTGTCTAGATCATTTATATAAATTTTAAGGACTAAGTTCTTATACTTAAATTTAGTATTATATGGCTGGCTTGATAATTGATAAATCTCTTTAAGCATAAAACAAACGTATGAGATAATGAAATTTATTATTTTCAAACGAAAAAGTAAGTAAGGCGCGATCAACTATTGTACAAGTATGGATGTGGCATAAAATTGGCATATGCTTGAATAGTACTGTCGGTATATACTTCTATACATTTATAGTTAATTAATATGAATTTGCTATTTTGTCGGGTATTAAATTAATAAGAAAACAAATTTACATAAATTATTAAATATGTTTATCTATAGTTAACTTATTGGAGATTTTTTTTTTCAGTAAAAATGAATAAAAGTATACCATTAAGTAAAAGTATGTTGATTTTATTCGAATACCAGCTGGGAATTTCAGAGTTCATTGTTTTTATAAAAAAATATAAATTGCACCATATATTACATATATAAATATACTGAAGAATAATCAATTAATAAAGATAATACATTTTGTATACACACACAAAATCAAATTAGTCATTATTTATTGAAGATACTAAATTGGGGGTTATTTGTTGAGTTTGATATTTTTAATTTCTAAATGATCATTTTCTAAAACATTACAGAGATTTCACTCATGGAAAATTCTTCTTCCAAAACATTGATTGTTTGTGAAAGTTTATTTCAGATTTAAAATTAAAAAAAAATCATGCTTTCTTCTTTCATAAAATTATATTCATATCCAAACATCTTTTTCATAAAAAATATTTGACTTTATCTCATCTATATTATCTGGAAAAAGATTACACGTTGCAATACAATATCATTAGCACAAGGAAAAAATTTATTAGCTACAACAACATATTAAATATTGTCGGTAAAACTCTAATAGTTGTCACATAAACATTTTGTCGTTGAATTATTATCTCAAAAGTCTTAAATCTCACAAACAATTTTTTTACGACAATTTTGTTACTGCCCTATATATATATATATATATATATATATATATATATATATATATATATATACTTACTTTGTAAATTAGTTTTTAATTATTATTATGACAACTTATTGCCAATTTATATTATTAATTTTAACGACAATACCCTATTACAAAAATTAGACTTTTCTGACAACTCTTGTAGTCTAAAAATATCTCATCACAATACTCATATTTGTTGTAGTGAAATTAAAATAAATGCAGAAAATCCAAAATCTCCATCAATGTCAGATCTCATAATATTTTTGCAACTTGGCTTAGTAAAACAGAAATTGGAATTGATAAATGCATGCAATTGTACTTCAAAACATATGCAAACTTGGCTGCTTGTGTGCGTTGCGTAAGTGATTCGGTAAGAATTTAGCACTTTCCTAATCATTAAAATTAACATAGTTAATTAATTACTCTCAATCAACTAATACTTGTGAGTGAAATCTTGGTCTTCTACCACTTACCTCATTCACATGTCCTTGCAATTGAACACATTTCTGAAATCAAGGACTCATTAGTCTCAATTCTTCTTAATTTACCTAATTATCTAATCACTTACAACAAATTAATATTAGTTTTGGTATTAGAAATTTAATAGGACATGAATTTGTGGATACTAAGATGATGTTTGTTTTCATCTTCATTCTTTCTTCTGATACCACAGGTACGGACACTCAATATTAAGTTATGATGAGATTTTATTTTTCGATACCATTAATTTTATAATATCTAATAAAATTTGAAATTAATGTTATTTTGGTTTTAGTAATTTATTTATTAATACAACTTATTTTTAGCATCAAATATTTTTTTTATACTAACTATATTTAGTATCAGATTATTTTTTCCGATACCATTAATTTTATTGCATCTATTATTTTTAGAAACTAATATATTTTTTGTATCGGAAAATAAAATTTTTAAACTAGATATTGAGTGCCCATACAAGTGACGTCAGAAGAAGTAGTGTAAATATGTACGAAAAAAACAACCCTATTTAATATTTGCAAATCCATCCAATACTAAATTTCTGAGACGTATGGAAAACAATATTTTTTTGTAGTGCTTGATCATATATTTTTTTGTAGTGCTTGATCATATATATATATATATATATATCATTTTATATATACAGTTTAATGTTTCATTATTTATAATGAAACTAATTTTAATTAATAAAGGAGCAATAATTGTGATATAGACATTAAATGAAGTCTATTTTCACATTCCCCACATTTCAACACAAAATCTTAAATGAGTGATTAACTTCATATATTAATTTAATTCTCATTAAAATTCGATTTTGAGAAGTTAATCATACTACGATCATCTATTTGTAATGTAAATTAACCTCATAACGTTTAATTCTTCTAAAATAGAACTTATAGCCATCGAAAACTTGTTCAAATTTGGATAAACTTCATTAAACCAAATTATTTCTAACAACAAATGTATAAATTCGTAAATGCCCTCTCTCTTTCAAAATAATCAATATTCCTTTAAGCAATTGACTATATAATTTTTTAGCTAATAATAATTTCAAGAGCCTCCCCAGTCCCTATAAGCATCTAAGAATTAATTTAGGATTTCACGTTTTGAAAATATTAAAAAAAAATTATTTGCTCCATTCGCCTTAATTTATTATTGTTCATAAACCACATTAATTTGTCATGGAGTAAGATCAATTATTGAACAAGAAGTTAGTAACCCATGCCATCCGTGACTCGATATTTTAAGAAATCGCACCAAAAACTATAATATTCATAAGAAAGACACATTGGGTAGTTAGGATCTAACATCAAATCACGTTTATATGATTAAGCAACTTTTGTTTTGTTACAAATGAAATGATTAATATATATTATATACTACTCTTGGAAATGTTCTGAGCCATTTGCTTATATTAAATTTTAAAAGTGATTCATAAATAAATAAATATATACATATATATATACATATAATATTAGTATTAACTCCCTAGATATTTAGTATTTCAAGCCCCAACTGAATTCAAGATATATAAATAAGGGAAATCTCAATTTTCATCCTCTAATTTATGCAATATTGTTGATTTTTTTGCCACCAATTAATTTTACATATTTCAATTTGATCCTTTAACTATCATTTTTATTTTTCCAAAATTGGTTAAAAAAAAATTGTTTAAAATGTCAATTTCGGTTTACGCGACCGTCAGAATTGGAAAGTCCACGGCATCAATACGTCCACATAGACAAAAATAAAAAATCGGACTAAAAATTGGGAAAAAAAAAAAAAGAAAGTAATGTTAGATGATCAAATTTGGAACACACTAACTTATAGTTAATGTGTACAAAACCTAAGTTTCAGGATGAAAATTATAAGTAAATAATAATTGATTAGAGCTAAATAATAGATCGATGACAATTAAAATTTATATGTGTCTTGAATTGATTTGCATTAATTCATGGGCTATGGCGGGGTCATGACTGAATGAAGAGAGTCCTCTGTATTAGATGACCAAAATAGTGAATTTTTCTATTGTAACATATAAATCAATCATCAACTATATATGAGGTGGCGATCTTGAACATTTTGGTGATGCTGACAGATATCTAATACTCTTCACCTCATTATATTGATGGTGTCATCAAACAAGAAATTTGAAAGAACCCTCAATTGTTAGCACAAGTTGAAAGCAACAATATTCTTGCTTGATAATATTTCCATGGATCAAACGACAATAGCCCTTCAATAATCCATGCGAAAATTGCTTCTTCCCATGAATCTGGACTCTTTCCACATCATCAGGTGTAGTCATGTAGTGTGTATAAAAATGTGTGTATGCTTGTGATTAGAGAGGAAGTAAGTAGGATCTTGATTTTAGCTAGCCACTCATAATTTAGAAAATCTTGTCTTTCTTAATACACATTTTGGAAATATAATTGAAACTCTGAATCCATTGTTGAGTTGCGATGAAGTTCAAATCAAATGATTGGTGGAAGGACTTGTCCGGGCCTGGAGATGGAGTACAACTAGTTTTGTTTCAATTAGCTGAGTTTCACTCCATATCCAGTCCTGGCTGAGTCTCTTTCTGCTCTTGTTGCATCTATTTTCTTCATGTATTACTCCAATGGTAATATATAAGTTTGTGGCTTTTCTACAATGAATACAAATGTTGTGGAAGGTATGATCCGTTATGTGGAGCATTGATTTTCCAACTTTATTTCAATTTGTCACACTGTTTTTTAAAAGGTATAATTTCAATTTTGGTTCTATAACATGATATTTTTTCATTTATTTTATTATCATAGACATTTGGATTGATGACTTAAACTTGAAATTGAGATCCCAAATAAGTGAAGGGAAAAGTGAGCTAATTTATCAAAAGATTTTACCACATTGTTAAAATATGAATAAACAAAATGCAAAATGAAAATTAAAAATAAAATAATTCGTAAACTTAAAAAAATGGAAAATGGAAATAATTCTTCTCCGCTATGAAACACGGTCGGCAATGGGGAAGAAGAAGAAAGTTTTTTTCCTGAGAAAGATGATGCAATTTTGGGCCTCCGCTGTTGCTACGTTTCTTTCGCATAAAGTGAGTTTTTTTTTTTTTTTTAATTCTATTTACTAAATATTTAATGATATGTTTTTTTTTATTTCTTTATTAATTTTTTATAGTGTAACATTGAAATTAATCAAATCAGCTTAATTTTTCCTTTAATTATTGGATCCCTAATTTCAAGTCCATGTCATTAATTAATTCAAGTATTCAAGTGTTCCATCGGCAGAAATTGAATTTTCGAGTAAAATTGAAAATAAATTAAAACTAAGACGACCAAAGAATAAATTATGCATGACTGACGGTAAATAAATGAAAATATAAATCATATATTACAGAACCAAAACTAAAAAAATACTCTTTTTTTAAGGTGTCCAAAATTTACTTTACTGATTTTGAGAGAGGATGATGACTTGACATTTTCTCAAGTAATTTTAATATGCTTACGGTAGAACCTCTATAAATTAAAAATAATTTTGTTTGGATCAGTGACTTGTATGGAGGTTTTTTTTTTTTATTATAATCTTATTATCTAATCGAAATTGATAAATTTTTGATTTGGCCCAAGTCGGGACAAAAGAAATTTATTATTGTAGAGAGTTTAATGATTTATAAAGTATTAATTTATAGAGGTTTTATTCTATTTCCAACTGGCCACCTTATAGCTAAGGCCTAAGTGTCTATTTTTTTAATATTATATCTACGGATCGGAGAAATCTATCAGTAATTTTTTTTCTTAATTTCATAATTGTTTTTTAATACTTTTATTATAGCTTGTTCATGAAATATGTGATTCTTTCTATGATTACATTTTTTTTAACTAGTTTGTAATCAATAATATAAAGATGAGTTACACTTAAATATATCCAACCCTCCCTCACTGGCACCCTTTGCCAAGCTTCGATTATCCTCATGTGTTAACTAGACCACAAAATAAATAAATAAATAATTTCTGACTCCTGATCTGTGCAAGGCTATTTCTGCCAAATCTTGATTTTTCTATTACATTAGTGTAAATTTTTGATTGACTATTACTTACGAATATCAATTAATTGCTTTCAATTATTTATTTATAATATATGTTATACTACCTCTAAATTTATAGTGATTTCTAAAAATGTAACATTCCCAAAACTGGAAAATATAACGGAGAATAATATGAAGCATAATTAACCTTTTAAATTTTATTCTGTACATTTAATTATTATTTTATAAGTACAAAAAAAATATTTAGGTAGAGATTATTTAATAGTAACACCAAATTAACTTATAGCAACATACTGTATCATTAAAAGAAGGGTGGTTTGTTGTATAATTCAATGGTACAGGCAGTGGTGGATCCAAAATTTTTAATTTGGGGTACAAACAAGTAAATAATAGATAATAGGAAAAAAAAATTATGCATAAATATTGTTTCATATATAAAGTTTACAATCAAGATAATCAAATACATAAGATATTACAAAAGATTCAAGTTATAAGCTACAATTTGATTCTTCGACTCTTCATTTTTTGGAAACGATCTATGACATCATCATCAGGAATTTGCAAGAACACGTCATTCTCAATGAAAGTGACCAAACAATCATTTAATAATTGATCACTCACGCTATTCCTCAATTTATTTTTGACATAACTCATTTCTGAAAACACTCTTTCAACATCTGCAGTAGCGACCAGGAGAATCAACACCAACTTGATAAGCAAAAAAGTGACCGGATAAGTAACATGTTTGTTCATTTCTACTAGCATCTTTGAAAGGGCACCAAGATCGTGCAAATCCCGAAATCTATCATCTTTTTGCATATCTTCAATGAATATATCGAGTTGACATTCAAGAGTCATCAAATCAATATATGAAAACTCGGATGAATAAAATGTGGCAAGTTTAATCACTTTTTCCTTGTCAAAAGAAGAAAAACCATCTTTAGGACTTAAACAAGCCATGCATGTAAGCAATTCCATATTCACCTCATCAAATTGATCATTGAGTTCATTAAGTTGTAAATCAATCACTCCTAGAAAAACTTGAATCCGAAAATGTTGAAGATTCGTCTTTTGTTGTACAAAACGTCTTGATCGTCCTCTTACCTTATAAGGAGCATCCATATTGGGAACCACAATGTCATACTTGTTGCAAAATAAAATAACCTTATTTAAGAGAGTTTCCTATCCACAATCTCTTGTTTTTTGCAATAATTGCTTGGTTAAAGAAACAAGAGACATATCATTAACAATATCTTGATCTCTTCTTTGCAAAGCAAGACACAAATCATTAGTATACCCAAAAATAGTCAACATGATCAAGTGTGCCATGAACAAAAAATCAAACGACTCTAATGAGAACAAAATGGCTTGAGTTTTTACCTTATCTTCTGAACATGAGGCATTCTCCCCAACCATGATGAGTACCTCGACAATTGTAGAAAACAAATGGATGACATTCAAAAGAGTTTTATAATGAGATCCCCAACGAGTATCCCCCAATCTTTTCAAACCAACCTCTTGATTCAAACCTGACCCACTCTCAAGTTTACAAATTTCCAAGACTTGAGCAATTTTTTGAGCTTGAACTTCTCGAATCATTTCTCTTCTCTTACAAAAAAGCTCCAACTATATTCAACAAATTTGCAAGTTTTTCAGAAAGCCAACCATAATCGTTGTTTTGTTTTTAGCAACAACAACAACAAGTGTTAATTGAAGTTGATGAGCAAAACAATGAACATAGTAGGCATATGGAGTATCTTTCATAATCAAAGTCTTAAGACCATTAATCTCGCCCTTCATGTTGCTCGCCCCATCATACCCCTGCCCTCGAATCTTTGATGGACTTAATGAATGCTCCATAAGTAAATATATAATTACACTTTGAAGTGTCAAAGCAGTGGTATCACCAACATGTATTAGTCCAAGAAAACGCTCCACTACAACTCTTGTTTTACAATCAACATAACACAAACAAAGAGCTAATTCTTCATTTTGAGACACATCACTTGACTCATCGGCCAATATAGCAAAGTATTCATCACCAAGTTCTTCTATAATGCACTTAGTTGTTTCTTTTGCACAACAATTGATGAGATCTTTTTGAATTAAAGGAGATGTCATTTGATTATTAGCTGGAGCATTTGTAAAAATAACATCTCTAACATCTTTATTATGTGCTGCTAGCCATTTCAAAAGCTCAAGGAAATTTCCCCTATTAATTGATTCTTCACTTTCATCATGCCCACGAAATGCCAACCCTTGACACAAAAAATACCTCAAACAACTAAGTGAAGCTTTCAAACGAGTTTCATACTCACTTCGAATAGTATCACTTGCATTATCAAAAACATATACAATAGATTTCTTTTTTGAGTCTCTTAAATTCACGTATTTTTCATAAGCAAGATTATGAGCATTTTTAACCCCACGAACATGCTTCTCAAACCTAGCCGGCTTATTTCATGATCTAAATCCTCCATTAACAAATGCATCTCCCCCACATTAAGAAATATTTCATTCTTGAACAAGTAACAAACGAAACAAAAATGCAGCATCTTTCTCAATATTATATTCAAACCAATCATATTTATTGAACCAAGAGACACTAAATCGATGTATACCTCCAAGTTCTCTTTGAGGGAAGTCATAATTTTTTGGTTGACATGGTTCTTTAAGAATATATGCTCTTCTCACTGCATTTCGTTGTTTTGGAGAATAATCCATTATATTTATTCTTTTTCCTGGATCGTGGGGAAGAAGTTCGACATCATATAAAAATTCTTCCTCTTCTGATGCTACTCTACTTTCCCTTGAACCACTTGATTCCATTTCGTTTTCTTGAATTTGGGGTGAATTAAGTGATTGAGAAGGAGACTCACCATCTTCTTGAGGTACTTCGACATCTCTTTGTAAAGAACAATAAGTTCCTTGAGATTTTTCTTTCTTAAACATAAATTTTCGAAGATCGGGTTGCTTTTCCATTGTCTTTATTTTCTTTGATTTAGGAGTATTCTTCATCCTAATATAATTGATAGTAAATAATAAGAATAAAATCAATTATATAGTAAATTAACAATTACAATTACAACCCATAAAAAAATAACAACACATTTGTCACAAAATCAATAAATTTCATCCATAAATATGAAAAAACACAAACCCTAAATTATGAATAAAAACAACATCAAATTCACTAAATAATAATCTACATCATATAATAAATAAGAATACATATAAAATATGAAGATAAAATAAATAAATAAATGTAAAAAAAAAGAATACCTCAAAAAAAGTTCAAGAATGGCTTCCTCTCTGACTCTTTATTTGCACAAGCAGTAGCAAAATGGAAATGAGAAAGATTCTCAGCCAATTTCTTTTAATTTAGGTTTAATGGCAGTTTTATAATTACCATGTCAACTAAGGTTATTATAAGAATTACTTAAATATATATATATATATATATATATATATATATATATAAATCAATTTGGGGGTACAACTGTACCCCTTGTCCCCTTATAGATACGCCACTGGGTACAAGAAGATCAGACCAATAGTCATATTCCAAGCTGGCAATGTAAATTGTTCTTTTCGAATTTTAGTGGGAATAAAATGTTCTTGTATGAAATAGGTAGACCCTAGCCTCATATCGAATGATTGAGACACATCCTGTGGTTACAAGCATCAAATTCTTCTCAGTTATCGTTACTTGATTTCTCTATTTTAACCCTAAACTTCACAACCTATATTTCTTTACTACAACCCCAATTCTTTATCTCTCTCTTTCTTCTCGACTACCATTTGTGTCACGCCCCGTTTAGAAAACTTATAAATATCAGAGTTTACATATCGGACGTGCAGTAGGAGAGAAAACAACATACATTTTTAAAAGAAAACATGAAAATAAACGAGCGATAAAAGAGTTTAAATATCATCCATAATAGGAAACTTTGCAAATGTTCAGACTTTCGATATTACATAATCAAAACCATCGGCACAAGTCGGGAGAAACGTTTGAAATCTAAACATCGGAAAACTTTATACATGATCCATTAAAAAGAAAATGGTTTAACTGTACAAAATGAATAATAGACATTGTTTAGAAGACTAAGGATGGAAAAAAATAACAACACTTATTGATACAACATCCCTCTCTCTACACTTCCCTATTTCCATTATTTCCTGTAGTGTGAATACACACGGAGGTGAGTGCTTGGAATACACTCGTGGGGATACTTTGTGAATACACGTGGGGTGAGTGGATACTTTCTAAATTTAACGTTCATTTAACAGTAAAGATAATTAAGCAATCATGAATACAACAGTTAAACACAACACATAAACTCATAGCACATAACTGTAGATAGGTGCGGGTACTCCCCATCTTATCTTACATAACGGTTTTTATCCCGTTGGTGCTTTTTACGAACCATCAGTCCCTCCGTAGCGTTTTTATGGACCATTAGTCCCTTCGTAGCATGACTTAGGACATCAATCCCTTCATAACATAAGTGTGATATGCATGTGCCTTCATAAAGTCACGACACGTAAACATGACCATAGGTTTCACGAAATTTATATCATTAAAAAATCTTTACATTACTCATAGATTCACATAACTTAGCAATTAACGTTCATCTCGTTAAGCTTGCATTCTCGTTCATTCATTGCATGCATTCTCATTCATTCATTCGTTCATTCGGTATTCATAACATAATCTAAAACTTAAGCATGCAAATGAAGCAAAAAGATTAAACATTAGGTTTAGAAGTTACCCCCACCTTGTTTGGGGGTGATCCCTCGTGATACTTTGAATTCAAAGCCCTAAGATCTTTCTTTTATTTGAAAGCCTACACATATAAATGAGGGTTCTTAGATTCTTATTACGTTACTTATACACAGATTAATATAGAAACTCTCTCGAAAAATAAGCGTTAGAGGGAATGAAACGATATGAGAGCTTAAATCTTGATCATAGTGTTTAAAGGGATCGATTAGAGCTTCAATGGAGGAAAAACGAACTAAAACGGAGTTTTTAGAAGCTTAGGGGCATTTTCATAAAATTTGGAAATGTTGACTTTGACTAAATGGGTCATTTTGCAAAAATAGAAAAGATTTGGGGCCTTTTTGATATATTTTAAAATATTTGGGGTCAAAACATAATTTTCAGAAGATTTGGGGGGTTAAAACATTAAGTTTAGAAACTTTTGGGGATTAAAACGTAAAATCATAAAAAATCTTAGGGTTTGCACCCAAGCCCCTGAACTCTTCGAAATTGCAAAACACCCATCCTCCTCCACCACCCACCCAGCCGCGCCTCAACCCCTGATTCTGCCACCAAACACCACGGTCGGTGACACCGCATCACCGACGACTACCCACAACGCAAACACGCACACGGCGGTGCTACACACAGCGCCGCCCAACACATGCACGACGCGCATAACGCACCTTGCACACACCCCTGACCAGCACCGCCGAGCGGCGGCGCAGCCACGCATATACACACCGGCACATCCCACGCCGGCCACACATATGCGACAGACAACGACGACAGAGAAGGCCTGGAGAGCGAGAAACAGCAAGACAGGGAGAGAGAGAGAAAGAGAGGGTTTTGGCCGAGTTTTCGCCGGCTGTTTCACGATAGAGGCGGCGTTGGTTCACGATTCTAATCCCGGATCTGGAATGAGCTCGACAAGGGTTACGTTTCGGTGTAAAAATCGGCCGAAATCGAGGTAATGGGGGTGGCGCTGTCGCTGGCGCGGCGACGGCCAGAGAACAAAGGAGAGAGAGAGAACCTTTTCAAATGTGTTAAAAAATTATCACTTTGGTGTTCCAATTTTACATTTTATGTGTCCCGTTTTGGGCCACATGCCTCTAAATGGGCTATCCAGATTTACGTTAACTTTGGGCTTCAACTTATGATATCATTTAATTATATTATAGCCTAAGGTTCGATTATAAATTATAGCTCGATTAATAAATTATGCATTATTTCATTTTTTGAAACACACGTAATAAAAACAAGCAATTAGGAGCTAAATTATTTAATTAATTCAATTATGAATCGATTTATCCTAGGCGTTACAATTTGTTTAGCCCCAAATATATTCATTGAATTATCCGAATCATTTGCTCTTGATTTGCTTATATGAGTTTCTCACAATCAGATTGAATAAATTTCACAATTTCAACCCAATTGTGTATTTCAAATTTCAATCCCCATTTTCCTAACCATCATCATATTTAGAGTAACAATTAACAAACAAACTCTAACAAATTTTCAACATTTGCAGAAACAAACTTGAACACTTTGATACATTAATTGGAGGCACCCGTTCCAAGGGAGCAACAACAATTGTTTGCTTATACTATGATATTGTTGGGCGCGGAGTTCCAAATTGGTTATGGATATGCAAAATCACTACCTTGCAATCGATCTCTTTTATTATATAGTGGAACATCTCTGACTCATATGCATGAATCAGTTTACATACATATGATTGCTTTATTAGATTTTCAATTTCAAAATAGAATCTTAGAGATAGATAACAATATAAAAAAACAAAAAAAATTAAGAAATGCCTTTACAATTTTTTCGAAGGAATTATTAAAGTATCCAACGTAGGACATGAAGGAATAAAGTGTTGCCTTTGGAATGGGATAAGGACCACTATGCAGAAATGAATAATGTATTATGTTAGTTATCAACCCGTGGCTGTGAATACATGAGAGAGAGAGAGAGAGAGAGAGTATTTAATTGTAAAAAAATAACATAGATTATCAACTTTTAATGACATAATAGGGAATTTAAATAATTTGTGGCTATAAATTATAATGAGAAATTTGATGGATCATGGATGTGGACAGAGTCACCCTTGAAAAACTATCACATATAGTTGGCCCATTAGATATCTTTACGAATTGCACAATCTCATTGCATTTATGGTAATAATGATAATAAAATCCCTCTTAAGCATATATATATATATATATATATATATATATATATATATATATATATATATATATAACACCTATTTCCATACATTAATTCCAAATATTTCACTTTTTTGTTTTTTTGAAACCTATTGTTAGGCAGTTGTTGGCAATGTCAAATAGAATACATGTCATACTTGCCCCTCAACTTAATTTATATTTTAAATAGATAATAACACTAAATAGATCATCAATATAATTGATATGGAAATAACTAAGCATGTGGTGTCTCACGTGGTAAATCAAGTCTACTTAAACAATAGGTCTCTATGTAAGGTGAATAATAGAATAGTTCACTTCATATCTGATTGGTCGGTAAATTGTCTTTTTTTAAGGAGATGAAAAAACTTTTATTCTAAATAATATTGTAATGAGTCAGTCTCGCGTGCAACCGTTGCACTATGCTACGGGATCGCGCATGGTCGCGTCCTGGGGCACGATCGATCGTACGCCAAAACAAAAAAAAACCCGCATATTTATAGCCCTAAAAGGCATACTTAGAGCTAAAAATCACATACTTGTGACGCACACTATCGACCTTGCCTCATACCATACGCTACACATGTCGCGCGATTTGATCGTGTCCAACTGCGTGAGAAAAAAAATCACATATTTAAAACTGAAAATCACATACTTAGAGTCGAAAATGACATACTTGTACACTGTTGCCGCGCACGGTCCACTGTGCCCCGGACACGACCATGTACAGTCCCTTTGCACAGTGTGATGGGTGCACGCGAGTTTTTGCGTATTGTAATTGGGACATCTGCATTCAAAAATGATTTTATTATATAATAAATCTATTAAATTCTTATTTCCGTTGACAACTCGCTATCATAAATAATTTATCTACGAGTGCAAACCCATAAATCTCCTTTTCATAACATAATAATTCTTGGTTCAAAAAAAAAGGATTTTTTTTTTCATTCAAAAATATCTTTAATTTAAAGTGAAATTCGTTTTCCAATCAGTGCCCTTCACATAGTTGGATATTCCATTTTAACCCGAATAATAACAATGGCAAAATCGTAGATAGTTATAAACCAAATATCCTTCCCCATGTTGATTTCAAAATATTTTTATACAAAAACTGTGTATAACACATATTTTTTAGGGTAAAAAACGATTTCTCATCTCAACTATGCCCGATTTTACATTTTTTGGTAAAAACTTTAAAATGTTGCACCGTACTGATTGAACTTTGCACGATTTATAATCTACGGTATTCCGATCATTTTTTCCGGCCAACACACACACGTGCTCGGCACATGATTTCATTAAGGACATTTTTTTTAAGTTTATACCAGAAAGTGTAAAATCGGGCATAGTTCAGATTGGAAATCGTTTTTTACCCTTTTATTTATTATATATATATATATATATTTTTAATTAGGTTAAATATATTTAATATGTACTACATGATTTATTTGAAAGGGAAGAAATGAATTAATATACTAATATATGATATTTATAACGATATTCTAGCTTGTAAAAACTATAAAAATGTAATATATTTGAACTCAAATCTTAACTCGCAAGTTTGGTTTCCCAATTTTGAGCTCACATTGGGTGGCCTAATTAGTGTTCGATGAGTTTTCTAATGTTGATCAATTTTATAAAATTATATTCAATTAGCGATTCAAGTCATTTATTTTGTCCAAATTCATCTCATATTCTATGAATTCATATTGAATATAATAAGTTTGAAATAAACACAAAATACAAATAATGAACAAAAAAAATACATATTATATGAATTCATAGTGACCAATATAATAAGTTTGAAATAAACACAAAATACAAACAATAATCAAAAAAATACAACACGAACTATTTTTTTGTTTATTGTTTATATTTTGTGTTTATTTCAAACTTATTATATTCAATATGAATTCATAGAATATGGGATGAATTTGGATAAAATAAATGAATTGAATCGCTGATTGAATATAATTTTATAAGATGGATCAACATTAGAAAACTCATCGAACACTAGTTAGGCCACCCAATGTGAGCTCAGAATTGGGAAACCAAACTTGCGAGTTAAGATTTGGGCCCAATTATATTACATTTTTATAGTTTTTACAAGCCATAATATCGTTATAAATATCATATATTAGTATATTAATTCATTTCTTCCCTTTCAAATAAATCATGTAGTACACATTACATATATTTAACCTAATTCAAAAAACAAAAAAAATATATATATATATATATATAAAATGTATAATAAATAAAAGGGTAAAAAATGATTTTCTATTCGAACTATGCCCGATTTTACACTTTCTGGTATAAACTTTAAAAAGATATAAATGTCCTTAATGAAATCATGTGCCGAGCACGTGTGTGTTGGCCGGAAAAAATGATCGGAATACCGTAGATTGTAAATTGTGCAAAGTTCAGTTAGTACGGTGCCACATTTTAAAATTTTTACCAGAAAATGTAAAATCGGGCATAGTTGGGATGATAAATCATTTTTTACCCTATTTTTTATTTAAGACCCGATATTTTAAAAAATTTGTCATAATTAATTATCTTGTCTTCCAATCAGAAGCCAATACCTTAAATTTCTGCAAGTTAATTAATATATTTACATTATGTGTGTGGGGTATTAAAATCAATTAATTTTTCAGACGAAAAACCACATTACCAGAAACAAACAAACAATGTTGAGTAATTTCAGAATCAAAAGTGAAAGTGTTTAACGTTGTTTCACATTTCTGAGTTTGGGCGATGGATTCCATAGCACCGCCTTTGGCTCCTCAATTACCTTATTCTTCGATCTGTAAGCTTCTTCTTTTTCCACTCTTTTCACTCTAATTTATTCCCGTTTTTCCAATTTCTTTGTCGGATTCGTTGCGCCAATCATTCGCGTTTTCAGTTCCTTTTATTTTCTTCTTTTAAGAATACTCTTGCTTTTTAGGGTTTCGCCTAAAGCGCAGATCTTTATGAAATTTCGCTGAGGTTTATATGTCAATAGGAAATAGAAAGATGGCTGCTTATAATTTGTGAATTTATATAGCCCTTTTTTGTGGGATTACTAGAATGCCATTTGCTTGGGTTTTTTGTTTCTTTTTTGTCTTTTCGTAGCTCTGAATTTAGTATTTTAGAGATGAATTAAATGCCCCCTTTTCTTTTTGATTTTGTTGTATTCGATTTTAGGGCTGTGGAGATGCAATGAATGAATAAATGTGTTTCCTTAAATTGGAGCTTGGTACTAAGAGAGAGTTTATGAATCAAATTCCTCATTTTGTGAACATTATTATGTGAATCAAAGTTTGGAATGTAGCTTTATTTGGGCGTAAATTAAAGGGTTTTTCTTTTCCTTGTTGGGTTCTTTGTTCCAGGTTTACTTTGATGGTGTTTGTAGTACTTAGTTTTGGAGAGTGATTGTATAATAAATGGCTGACTCGAGACCCGTAGATGATATACTGGAATTCTTGAGAAAGAACAACTTTATGAACGCAGAGGCTGCTTTGAGAAATGAATTGGGTACTAGACCTGACTTAAGTGCTACGCTACAAAAGCTTAGGATTGATGATAAAGAATTGTGTAGTAGGTCAGGTGAAGAAGTAAATGGGGCAAAACTATTGGAACAAGATCAAAAATTAAAAACTTCCCAAAACAGCGGGGAAGGTCTGAAGGATTCAGGTAGTGCTGAGGCTTCTAAGGAGCTGATTGTGAAAGAGGTAGAGTGTGAAGTAGGGAGAAAAGGGTCCGAGAGCAAGTGGAAAAGCAGTGGTTCTATTGCGGGACAGAGCATGGTCAATGCGAGTGTTGGAACAAGTGATATCTCCAAGAGTTCAGATGATACTGTTCTTGATTTGTATTCATGGAAATACAGTACAAGCAATGGCCCGGTTACTTCTTATCAGAATGATAGCGGCAGTGTTCATCAGAACAACTTTTCGGGATTTGAGGTTTCTAGTACAGCCCGTTTGAATTCAGTGGATGCTCTTGATAGTGGTAAGGTTAATTTGAAAGGTGGGGAAGATGTCAAAATTTCTGGTGAAAAGGGAATGTCTCTACCAGTTGGTATTGGTAAGGCTAGTGCAGAACTTAAGCATGATAGGAATGAGTCGAATGAGCTTAAGGAAGTTGATCGACAAAGGAAGACAAGTGGTATGTCCTCTCAAGATGACCTTTTTGATGATCCCTGTTCCAGAAGTAATGCATCTAACCAGCCTTCTTCAGAGCTTTGGATAGACTGTTCGTTAAAGAATGTCTTTCCCTTATCGGGGGGAGATACTTCAACCAGTTATATTAGTGCTTCTTCCACTGTTGGTAAAAAGGAGGGAAAAAGGAAAACAGAATTCAATGACATTAGGGCAGCAATAAAAGATCAGGTAGATGAGGTGGGAAGAGCTTTATACATGAAGACTCATGGAGGTCAGCCAAAGGATTTTGGTGCATTAGAATTTCCACTTGCGTCGGAGAACCCCAAGGAAGAGTTACCAAGGCTACCACCTGTGAGACTTAAGTCGGAAGAAAAGTCTTTCAATATTCACTGGGAAGAGAAGTATGAACGTGATGGACCTGGTCCAAAGATCTTGGATGCTGACAATCCATATATCGTAGGGGCATTTCTGGATGTACCTATTGGGCGAGAGATCAACAATTCAGGTTTGACCTTAAAGTTCAGAAGTTTTGCTATTTTTTCCCCTAATTTATACACCATTGATGAGGCAACATGTGATTTTCCATCTATAGTTAACGTTTATCTTGTTGATTCAAATTCAAACAAACTGAAATTGCATTTATGCATTCAATGAATTATGCATGTTCTTTTCCTCGAGAAAAGTACTTTTTCCCCCTTCCTAAAAATAAAATTGATCGCGGAAATCAATTGATGTATAAATGTTGGGTGCTCTAAACTTCACTTTTTTTTTCCTTATAAACTCTTTTTGCCTTCTGATCATAGAAGATTCGTTGGTTATCTTTTCAAGAATTTGCTTTTCCTGATTTTGCTGTTCAATTATTCAATTAATCATCATTTCTCATAATAATGATGCATAGGGAAAAGACCAGCGGGAGGCAGTTGGCTCTCTGTGAGTCAGGGTATTGCTGAGGATACTTCTGATCTTGTTTCTGGTTTTGCAACTATAGGTGATGGATTGAGTGAATCCATTGATTACCCTAATGAGTACTGGGACTCAGATGAATATGAAGATGATGATGATGTTGGCTATATGAGGCAACCTATTGAAGATGAAACCTGGTTTCTGGCACACGAAATTGATTACCCTAGTGACAATGAGAAGGGGACAGGGCATGGGAGTATTCCAGACCCTCAAGAAAGGGAACAGAACAAAGATGATGAAGATGAACAGTCATTTGCTGAGGATGATTCTTACTTCTCTGGAGAACGGTGTTTCCAGTCAAAAGATGTTGATCGAGTTGTATCTTCAGACAATCCTGTCGGCTTGTCTGGGTCTGACATGTACAGAAGAAACAAACCAAACGAGGTGATTGGTCAATATGATGGACAGTTGATGGATGAGGAGGAGCTGAATTTGATGCGTGCAGAGCCTGTGTGGCAGGGTTTTGTCCCGCAGACCAATGAACTCATTATGCTAGGAAATGGAAAAGTTATGAGGGAATTTGGAGGACCCTGTCTGGACGATATCGGCATGGATGATGATCAGCATGGTTCAGTTAGATCTATTGGTGTTGGAATCAACAGTGATGCTGCTGACATAGGCAGTGAGGTGAGAGAAAGTTTGGTTGGAGGTAGTAGTGAAGGGGACATAGAGTATTTTCATGATCATGATGGTAGTACTGGTGGTTCCAGATACACACAGCATGAGTCAGAGAAGAATTCCGGTGAACGATCCAAGAACGACAGAAATAGAACAAAGAGACATAATTCTGATAAATATATGATGAATAATAATAAAGGTTTATATGCACAGGCAATGATTCACATGGATGGAGGATTCTCCTTTCCTCCTCCTAGAGACGGGCAGTTGGTGCAAGCAAGCTCGTGCACGTCATTGTGGTCAAACAAGGCAAACACTGATAACAGTGGTGAAGCTGGTGATTCTGTAGTGGCTAATGATGACATGCTAACGTCATGGAGGCACAAAAGCGGTGACTCTTCACCAATAAACAGTTCAAGGGATGAGAAATATGCCAATGCTGAGGAATCAGCAAATTCTAGCCGTTCATCTCTTTCAAATGATGGCTATATTGAAAGGGAACGTGTAAAGAAAGAAGAGGATATAAAAGCAGCAGGTGCAAGAAATGAAAATCCTGGGGTATCAATAGAAGACGAGGAAGCTGCTGCCGTACAAGAGCAAGTGAAACAGATCAAAGCACAAGAAGAGGAATTTGAAACCTTCAACTTGAAGGTTGTCCACAGGAAAAACAGGCATGCACTTTTCTTCAACTGATCACATAGTACCATGCATAATGCTTGCTATTTAAAATTATTTTATCAAGGAAATTCTACTTGTGCTTTGATTTGGTAGCAATTGTCTTCATCATGCAGATGGGCTGGTTAACCTGAATTTGATAGCCTGATTTCTTCATTATTATTTAGCCTGAAAACTGCATGCCTATTTTCAGTTGCATCCTTAAGACTTGCATTACAATTTGTAATTTTTAGAAAGTTCAATGGATCAAATGATCGATCATGATTATGGATAAGGAGATCTGCTTCTGCAAAGTGGCAGCTGAACACACACACACACACACACAAACTATAACACATTGTTATGCCACATGCTAAACTTCTTAGCTCTATTACTTCAAACTTTGAGATGTGTTTTCTATAATCGACCTTATGTTTATTGTTCAGGACTGGCTTTGAGGAGGATAAGAATTTCCATGTTGTTTTGAACTCAGTAATTGCGGGCCGCTATCATGTCACTGAGTATCTTGGATCTGCTGCATTCAGCAAAGCGGTTCAGGCCCATGACCTGCATTCTGGTATAGATGTATGTGTGAAGATTATAAAGAACAATAAAGATTTTTTTGACCAGAGCCTTGATGAGATAAAGCTACTCAAGTATGTCAACAAACATGATCCTGCTGACAAGTATCATATTCTTCGGCTGTACGATTATTTCTATTATCGAGTAAGTGAGCTTTTTTTCAATCAGTTTAGCCAATATAGGATTGATGCTATATTATCTGGCATATTACATTTATCCTGCATAAGTGACAAATGTTACATTTTCTACCTATGCATCCAATTGATGAAAAATCTAACAGTCAGCTCGCTACCTTTATTTACTTGCCTGCCCTTAAAAGTTTTGATAAATTATTCTTTTTTCCTTATCAATATTATGCCTTTTGTGGAATCTTGTAATTCTACTGAAATGGAAGGAAATATTTAATGGTCAAAGTTAAAAAATGGTTAAATCCCAATACTTTGTCTAAAGAGAATTGTTTTTGGAGAAACATAAGTTTCATTTCTAATTTATTCTCGAAGTTTTCATTCAATAAAAAATTAAAAGCCCAAGGAAAGGAAGAGATTTATCCATGCATGTAATTAAATGTTTATATGGAAATTCTTAATCCATTTCAAAAGAATGAGAGTATAAGATAATCATTAATCTTATATGCTGTGGTATTGAAATTGAAAATGCTAGTTATTTAGATTTTTTACCAATTAAATATAAAAAACAATAGACAACTACATAAATTAAGAATGCATTTTGAAATTTATCTTGCGTGTTGTTAATTTACATTGTATTTGTATCAAGGTGAATAACCTTTTGTTGGTTCAATACTGAAATATATAAAATCAAATCTTCTATTAAACAGTTGTTGCATTTCAGATAATGTTATTACAAATACATATTAGGAAATTAAGAAACATGTTTTATCCTTTAAGAATATGTTTTGGCAAAGATAATGTATTTGAAACAGACTGTATGCTAATTACAATTTTTCCTAAAGTAATTGATAGAGATTCTGATTTTATGGACTGAAACTGTACTATCGAGATTTCAAGCTCATAGTGTTGTCTCTTCAAAATTTTGAAAGCCATAGAAATGTTTTAGCTCATAGTAATTGATATATAATCTTTCAGCGGAAGTTTTAAACTAAGCATATTTGTCATTAAACTAGTAGTGGATGCTACTAATTATGTATTACAAAGGAAACTAAATGTATGTTATTTATGACCTAACCTCTTATTAAAAGGATGCTACTTTAGTATACTACAGGATCTTTTGTTTCTCAATTAGCTTGACATGTTGACTGATTTTAGCCTCAAAGCGTGTGCTGCATTTTGCCCATATTATATCTGGTGATGCAGTAATCGCTAAGCATTGGTTGGGTAGCCAATCAGTGCCTAACTGTCTAATAATTTTTTATGTTTTTGTGCATTAAATGCATTTATGTTGTTTTTAATGTTTTGGCTTTGATTTTAAGTTTCAACATTTTAACTTCGATATTTTCAATCTGTATGGTAAGTCGAAGACAACCATGGGATCCAAGGTCAATTTAGAGGCTTGCTTGAAGACATTATGCCAATTTGAATTGGATGAAAAATATAAGTTGAATATATATTCATTCTAATAGCTATTAAAACCTATATTAATAGTCAGAAATGGTGGTTGATGATTGTCATATCAATTTTATGATAAATAGTCGTTTTGGTTAAACTTAAAAGATATATATATATATATATATATATATATAGAGAGAGAGAGAGAGAGAGAGAGAGAGAGAGAGAGAGAGAGACCAAAATGGTGTTATTTTGGTCAGATTTTCTCTATAAAAAAGTAGGGGGCAACTTCGCTCTTGAAACATACTAAATATTGATTTTTTTTTTTTTTTTGGAATTCAGCTTGAATTTGTCTAACCACTTGAGCTTGCTTGATAACGGTGGTTATCTTTAACTCTTGAAAACATCTTCATTTGGGATCTAAGCTCTGCTTTCTATATAAATCCCCTGATACTATTCCCTGGAGTTACATTCTGTGGTTCTTGTTTTATATGTCCATTGTTAACACAATCAATATCTGGTTGACTTAAAACTATGAGCCTGTATTCTTATATGCAGGAGCATCTGTTGATTGTTTGTGAATTGCTTAAAGCAAACTTGTATGAGTTCCACAAATTTAACAGAGAATCTGGAGGAGAGGTCTACTTTACGATGCCAAGACTACAGGTTTGTGGCATAAGTGTCTACATTTGCTTATATATTTATTACAGTGTCGCTGCTGACTTACTTTTTTTGATTCGGCAGTCTATTACCATTCAGTGCTTGGAAGCGCTTCAATTTTTACATCGCCTTGGTCTCATACATTGTGATCTGAAGCCTGAGAATATATTGGTGAAAAGTTACAGTAGATGTGAGGTGAAGGTCATCGATCTTGGAAGCAGTTGCTTTGAAACAGACCATCTTTGTTCTTATGTTCAATCTAGGTCATACCGAGCACCCGAGGTCATTTTGGGACTTCCATATGACAAAAAGATTGATATATGGTCTCTTGGTTGCATATTGGCTGAACTTTGCACAGGCAATGTAAGTTTCTTCCAATTCATATTTTGGATTTGTGTTTGTTCTCGTCTTTTGTGTCATTTAATGCTGTTGATGAGAAACTACTAATCAAATTATCAGCAGCTTCAGCTTTAGTGGCGTTATCTGCAAATGTAGTCTCTTTGGGTCTTTGTGTTAAAATTTTCTTATCTATGTAGGTTCTCTTTCAAAATGATTCTCCTGCCACCTTACTTGCTCGAGTGATTGGAATCACAGGCTCGATTGAGCAAGAGATGCTTGCTAAAGGACGAGATACATACAAATATTTCACCAAAAATCACATGCTTTATGAAAGAAACCAGGTACGAGCTTTCTGTTTCTGTCTCATATTTTCACTTCATTCAATCCACATTATATAGTTATCATGCTAAAATTGTATATCTTGTAATATTACAGCCTGTGGGCATATCAGGCATTTATTTGTTTTAGCAGTCTCTCTCCCACCTAACATATACTCTTCTCTCTTCCTCAGGAGACGAACAGACTAGAATATCTGATACCAAAGAAATCATCCTTGAGACATCGGTTGCCGATGGGAGACCAAGGCTTCATTGACTTTGTCACTCATCTACTTGAAGTCAACCCAAAGAAGCGGCCTTCTGCATCCGAGGCTTTAAAACATCCATGGCTACAATATCCTTACGAACCAATATCATCCTGAAGGAACATATAGCAATACTCATTTCTCTGACATGAGTGCATTCACAGGATCGGACCAAAACTGCCTCCAGACTCTGGCATGTCCGTCCATTAATTACCAAGTTGATAACCAATGCTCGATCACAAGGTTGGTTGATTATAAAGATGATGGACAAATCTTCCTTTCCCACCACTGCTGAAATGTAATCCTTGTATTGGTAGGGTTTCAACAAGTTTGGTGGAGAGGAACTAAGGAAGCCTTTCAGTCTTGTTGTACATGAATATGTGTGATAATTCTTTTGGTAGGTTATCTTAGTGTTATAATAGCTTGTGAAATTAGCTGCTTATCCAAATTTTGATTGGCTTGCCACTCACTCTCTGTGAATTGTATTTGCAAGAATTCAATATGGGAGACAAATATGTTTGCACCATTTCTTACATAACCTCTCATCACATGCTAAAACTCACCTAAAATTTTCCTGCAGATTTTTGATTCATGTTTGACATTTTTGTCTACTTTAATGTATCCTTTGAAGTCGTCCTTGGAAGGGTACGAGAGACATTTGTCGTAGTTGGGGGTGCCGTGTCTATATTTAGATGCAGTCTGTAAATATTTTCTGTTATCTGTCGTATGTTTTATCACTGCGTCATTATTGGTAGTCCTATTGTGAAAATATTGTTTGAGCCTAAATGCTATTAATTTGCATTTAAATGCTAAGTTCTTATGTATATCAAGCAAATCATTTCTATATTCTTCAAAATCATGAATAAAATAAAATTGAAAACAGAAAGAAAAATGCAATATAAACCTGAAGCCATTGAGTTTTCTTGATATCTTTCAGTGGCTTGAGGTAATGTGAGTTAAGAATGTATTAGAAAAGAGGGAGATTGGGACCTTTTTTTTTAATAAAAAAAATAAAAAAAGAGCAGTGTTTCACTGTCACTTCTAAAGAAGAAAAGGGTAAAGTGGTTCAAAAATTATGCAAAACGTCATTTGGGTGTCATTTTCAAAAAAAAGAGGGCAAAAATTGGCATTCCCAAATTTTCCATTTTGTCCATGACTAGTATAAGTCTCGTGCGATGCACGGGCATATAAATTTTACTATTTATATATTTTAATATAAAAATATCAAACACTAAAAAATTAAAAAAAAATTGGGAGGATTTCGGTTTGATTTTTTTTATCTGTGTGACTCACAATCATAGAATTTAAGTTAGTAATTTTTTAATATAAAAATGACGTTGTTCATGAAAAATAATATAGTTCTTCAAAATTATTTCAATTTAATCTACTACTCATATAATTTATGAATTTAATTTAATTTTTTTCATTATACGTTGACTGACTATTTTACTAATTGTTTTCATCACAATTGACCTAAAAAAAACTTATGCAATTTTATATCCAATAACTTATTCATAATGAACATAAAATGGTGATATTATTGTGTATTATAATCAAGTCTTGATAATATTTCAACCTCAATTGGTATCCTGATGTAATGAATAAATTTCAAGTGTTAGTAATTTTTAATATAAAAATGATGATTATGAAAAATCATATAATTCTTCAAAGTTATTTCAATTTTATCTACTACCCATATAATTCATCAATTTTAAATATTTATTATTTCATCATATGTTGTTTGACTATTTTACTAATTGTTTTTTGTTACAATTGACCTAGGAAAAACTTGTGCAAATATATGTTCAATAATTTATTCATAATGAGCTTAAAATATTGATATCATTGTATATTACTCCAAAATAAAATTTCTAAATTTAACATACCATCAAAAAAATTTATATAATTCTTTTTCCAAATGTCTTAAAATCAAAATTTATCTATTAAAAATCATATTGGATGGTAAACATTTCAAAATCTGATAAATCGAAAACCATAAAACTATATTACAACAGAGACTAAAGATATTTGATCATTGTTCATATAATTGTGAACTTCATGCTACCATTATAATGCAATTTCAGATTTGTATTTAATTTTAATCATGGAGGAAACTGTAATGCCCCGATTCTTTACTATAAAGGAAATTTTTGACTAAGGCGTTACGTACAAAAATTCACCATTTTAAGAAATATAAATATAAATAAGAAGAAGAAAAAATAATTATGAAGTACATTTTTCATAAAATAAAAACGTCGTAAATAAAATTCTTTTGCAACCTTTTGAACATCGACTACTAGCATCCACCGCTCGCGCTTCACTCTCAAAATTTTCTTAAACTAAAAACATTTTAAACATAAAAGGGGGTGAGTGCATAAAGACACTCAGTGAGGTGAGACTCGTGAGTAGTCAACACTTTGAGGAAAACATAAGCACATAATTCATTAGCACATAACTGCAGGTTTGAACTACCTTTGAAAACACGTCTTGTGGAACTCGGCCGCCATTTTTACGTCTTGCGAACTTGCCGCCAAATACGTCTTGCAGAACTTAGCCGCCATTTTATACATTTGAAAACCACGTATGTAAACTTTCATAAATAAACCAAAAATCACATGGTAATCGCACATAAAGGAACACATATTTCACAAACACATAATTTTTCAAGAATTTACCCCACATACATCACGTTGTTCAAAAACATATATTTTAAAAGACTCAAATTTGCACTTTGAATTGTAAAAGACGCTTAAGAGAAAACGTGAAAGTTACCCCCACATCAAACTCACTTAAAAACTTAAATGTCGAAAAACAGAAATTATCCCCACCTCGATTGAATAGAGTCTCGGAGAGCTTTTAGGTGCTAAGCGTGATTAACCGTGTCCTTCGTTCGAGGTTCACAAAATCACACACTCCCACTGCCGGCGGGAACCGCACCACTCCTGGCAGCGCTTGTATACGCACTTGCCGGCGTGACCGTCGCACCGGCTTCTCCCGGACGAAGGCGGAAATAAAGGGGAGAGGAGAGAAAGATTGCACGAGAGAGATAGAGAGAGAGAGATGGAGTAAGAGTCCGAGAGAGAGAAAGAGTGATGGGGAGGGAGAGAATGGAGATAGTGTACTGTCTTCTTTTTCCTTGCTCTTTCTTCCTTGTTGACTTGGGTTGAGAGACTCCACCTAGGCCAGGTGAGGTGTCAAGCTATAAGAGAGAGAGGGAATGTAAATGTGCCAAGTGTCCCAGGAGGAAAATGTGAGGTGAATCATTACTTATGTCACATGGGTGTATCATTTACCTTGGTTATGATAAAGATGGTAATAATGTCTTAATTAATTAATTAATGGGGATATGAAATTAAGGTGGGGTGTTATAGAAACACTATTTATTCTTATAGTAAACAAAAAAAAATTCACTAAATTTTCATGGATATATAAAATGATTTAGATTAAGATACAAATTTTTATTTACAACTTTTCTTGACATGATATTATTACCATGTAGACACCAATCATGCTAACTTTACAACATATCAAATAGATCATGTATTTTTCCTCAGTTTTCGTATATATACAAAATGATTTTCATACTATGAATATACATAAATTATGAAAAATTAAATATTTACAATTTATAAATTATAAAGTAATAAATATTTGTATTTCTACTTTAAAAGGTAGAAATGAGATTAGTTGTTTTTTATATAGATGACAATGAAATTTCATAATTAAAAATTCAAAGTATTTAAAATATAAATGAAAAAAAAATAGTCATCAACATAATTATCACTCTTATAAATAGCATCGAACATTCTATTCTTCAGGATTAATAATGAAAATTTATTTATAAGATTAAACATTATGAAATAAAAAGTATTTTCTATTAATTAAGTATAAATATAAGTATAAATGATATATTTTTATATCATTTTGTATAAATGATATTTTTTATAATTAATTTGTAGATTTTAATAGAAAGTATATGAACTCATAAATTTTAGACTTCCTAAATGTTATTGTATGCACAAATATATCATATGTATATTTTTTTGTTATATTCAAGATATATTACAAATTTTTATGATTTTTAATAAGAATTAATATAGCACATATAAGGTAAATATTTCAAAATTATCATCATTTTATTATTATATTATTTTTATAAGATTATATGATAAAATTATACTTAATATAATTAAATTATGTAAATGCTATGTTATATTATTAATATTGTTACATGGAAGATATATTAAGCCGGAGTATTGTATAGACGTGTCAAATAAAATTGTGTGATTTTTATTACAGTTTTTCAATACATATTTCGAGTATAGTAAATAGAAATAGTTAATTTACGTTGTGTTATTTATGTTGATTAGATTGATTAATAACCCACTTCTTGGTCTTCGACCCCCTCAGTCACTACAAATATCCCTGATCAGTATAATATCAAATATTTGTTGAGGTGGTATATGTGTGTGGGGTACAACATTAGAAATAAACAAAAAAATATTTTTTGATGATCTATAGTTCTTGAAATCCGATCACTATATTATTTTAATTTATTCAATAAACATATCTTTAATCTTGATTATATCAATAATTAAAAAATTATTAGATGAGATCATATTAACATTCATATACCTTATATAAACTATAATTTCCAAAATTTTGTCAATATCATAGATGATATTATTACCATATATAAAAAGCATGTTTAATACATTAATATTAATAATTAATAATTTATAAATTATGAAATAATATGTATTTCTACTTTTGGGATGTGGAAATGGGCAAGAAATGTTTCAGCATTACTATTTTTTAGAATAATTGTTATTATATATATATATATATATATATATATATAGATATAGATATAAATATAGATAAGATAGTATCACACTATCACTATATATACTATTTTTGACATGTGTTGCACGGGCGTTTAATTTCAAAAGGTTGTGGTAATATTTTTGAAAATTTTATTAAATAATATTTTTCAAATAACATTTATTTGCGTATTTACATATATTTAAAAATAAAAATATTGTGTGTCTGTGTGTGTGTGTATATATATATATATATATATATATATATATATATATATATATATATATAACTCTGTTTCCTTGTTTTCCCACTATTTTGATTGTGAATGCTAAATTTTGAACTCATATATTAAAGAAGTTCTTTAAATTGTTTAGAACTTAAAAATACACATTGATTAAAAGATTTCAAATTTTAGTTAAGCGAATTATATTAATTACAAATTTTGATAACTCCATTATATACAAGGAAAATAAATATCGAATAAAAATGTCCATAACATTATTTATTCAATCACTAAAAATCCCTCAAATAAATTACTTACATTTAAAAATATATAAATTTACTACTCAGTCAAAAGATAAATCATATTCATAAAATCAAACCATTAACCGTGTTTTTTTTTTTTTGTGTGTGTGTGTGAAGGTGATCATTAACTTTTATTTGATTCTAGATAAAATTTCTAGTAATCAAATATTAAATTTACGTAGAATTTTATAAGAATAATATTGAAATCAATTCATACGTACTCACTTATATATTTTAATAAATTAAGTAAAAATCAGAAACTGAAAAATATTAAAGGATATATTAAAGAGAAATTAGGAAATAATTATAGGGAAAACTGCATTTTTTATTTTCCTATTTTACGTATTCCAATTTAATCCTCTAACTATCACTTTCTTCAATTCTCATCTAATTTTGCTTGAATTTCATTTGCTAACGTAGATGCTGTAATTACAGAAGTTGATTTTTCTATTATGGCGTCCATGATAACACAAATTGATACTTCGATCAAAACTAGACCAGAATGGAAAAAAAAAATGATAGTTAAAAGATTAATAAAAATTGGGATACGTAAAGTTAGTGGTAAAAATGGACAAGATTTAATTTACGAAAATTGAGATATATATTTTGAATAATTATATATCGTTTTTCTCAGCTGCAAAACACACACACACACACATATATATATATATATATATATATATATATATATATATATATATATAGATAGATCTTCAACAAAACAAGAAACAGTGTGTACAAGAAGATTTCGTTCACTATCTTATATATTCCTAATTCCCTGGTGAATTTTTGAGTGCATAATATTGAACATGCATGCATATATCTCTAAATATGCATTCACAAGCATTGTGCTCACACAACAACAAATTCGGAGAAAGACAACAGTTAGAAACCTGTGACAGCAGAAATGTGGCTATTGTCCTAATTAAGGTGCCATGTCATGGAGTCAGAAAAAAAAAAAAACTAATAAACAATCATAGCATGAGATGCCATGGTTTTTGTTTCATTCGTTTAAGATCGATTAATGTTATCTCCAACTGATAAGAAATTGATAAATGGTAGAGAAGAAGAAGCTATGGTTTGATGATGATTAACATCTTCTTGTTCCACTTCTTCTCCTTCGTTATCTCTCTTCATTGCATGATCTATCACTTCACTTCTGTTCGAATCTGTAATATTTGTCACTTGGAGAAAGTCATAGAACTCCACTGCTTTCCCACTTCTAGTTTCTGCATGCATTTCAATCACCATCATTAAATTCAAGCTAAATTGTTAAATAGATTACATAAATTAATTCAAGAAATTTTGCGAATATATAAGGATATAAAAATATAAAAAAATTAATATTGATTAGCTTCTAAGAAATTATATGTAGTATATATGTCAAAGATGGAAAAAGACAAAATCTTGGTTATGAAGCATATAAATACATAACTTAAATAATGAATTGGTTACCTTTATCTATATTGGGAAGATGAAGGAGTTTATAATCAAATAGAGGCTCCTTCAAATGTGGGAATCGATCATTATTACATGTTAGAGGGTAGAAAGGTATTGTGTCATGATCATCATTAACAACTTTGTGAAACCTTAAATTAATATTATTTCCTATATGGTTAGATGAGGCTTTAGATCTTTCTCTGCATTTTCTGGCCATGATAACATGCCAGTGATTCTTGACAGCATTATCAGTTCTTCCAGGGAAGTGTCGGGCGATGATGGCCCACCGGTTTCCATGAATGCGATGACATGCTAGCAGCCTCTCTTCTTCCTCCTCCGTGAAAGCCTTCCGATTTATTCTTGGATCTAATTGGTTGAACCATCTTAGCCTGCAACTCTTGCCTGTAATATTATTCTAATTAATATCATCAATTTTTTTATTATAATACTACTTTCTTGCACTGGACCTTCTTTTGTCATTAATTACTAATATGTTTATAAATATCATGCATATAATAAAAGGGACATACATGTAAGAAATGAATTAATTAGAGGTTGAAACTCTCTAGTTATATGACATGCACCAATATAAATCATGACCCATTTTCAGTATGAGAGAGAGAGAGAGAGAGAGAGAGAGAGAGAGAGAGACCTGATCTAGCATGAAGGTGTTGAGCTATAGCATTCCAATTATGAGGTCCATATCTTTCAACTAGTTCTCGAAGCTTCTCATCCTCGGCCGGCCTCCAATGGCCTCTACTGCACATCTGCTCGATCCACTTATATATGTACGTAAACCTTTGCGAAATACACCAAGGTTTCGTTTCAAGAAACCCCAAATCCGAGATGGTTTGAAATGTTGATGAACAGAGATAACATATAATAGGAGGTGAAGAGAGAATTAGCTAGAGATTAATTCAATGATGGAGAAGAAAATTAATGAGATGGAAATAAATATATAAGGGTTGGGGAGTAAATAATAAAAATTAGATAAACAAGTGTTTTCCGTTAGGAAGTGGGAGGATTTGGACAGACCAGCACCACCCATTGATGCAACATCTAGGCTAACTAACACAGATATTAAGCTGCTCTCCATGTCATGTCTTGTGGTTTATGATGATGATGATGATGATGAGAGAGAAAGAGAGGAAGAGAGAGAGAGAGAGAGAGAGAGAGAGAGAGAGTTGTTGGTAGGGTAAATGTAGTTTAGTTCTCATCTCAACATCTTTCCCAAATTCTAACCTACATTACCCACCTAGCTAGCTAACTGTTGCTTGTATTTTAATTTCTAACATATAATTATACTACTTAATTAGTTGCATGTCTATTAATCATTCTTACACTTGTGTTTATTCATCTTAACTTTTCTAACCTAAATCACGACAACTATATGGTAAACCCCGTGATCCCATCAAACACTAGTGTTAAGCTTATTATAATTAATATATATTAATTATTTATAAAATTGTCAAGGATTAGAATAATTAACTACGTATATCATGGGTAGCTGACACAAGTTTGGTATTTTAGGTGTTGATCTTTTTCAACACCCTAGAGAGAAACGGTAATCTTCTACATATGTTCTAGATTTAATCAAGAATTAAAATCTATTACAATTAAAAATAATATACATGTGTATAAACTCTCTTAATTTAATTTTGTGTTTCATTATTATTGTAGCTTATTTTGTTTCACGATTGATAGATTCACATGCATTATTACACAGAGTACATGTAGTACTATACGTACACACATGCATGGGTAAAATGAATTGATGAATTAATGAATCATATACTTAAAAATCAACAATATTGCAAATAAAAATCTTATGATAATTTAATATACGCTATATATTAAGTCCGACTAATGAATAAGGAGGTAGTTGCATTAAAAATTTCTTTTATAAATACTCTTGCAATCTTATACTCTGCTTTGAGTACATTTAATAATTGTCACGGTAGTTTTATATGTACATTTTTTAGGTTGATAGAGAATAAATTTAAAATCGAATCTTCATACGCAATCATTAATTCTTTAAGTATTTAGATAGTTACACAGTTGATATATAGTAAAGTTTGGATATAAAGCATTTACTTATATATACAACTAGTATAGGACCTGTGTGTAATACACGGAATTTTACAAAAAATTAAAGTAAATTTAGTAAAATTAGAAAATTTTAAAATATTATTTATACAGTAAAATTAAATTTATGATTTGTACAATAAATATCGCAACATTAAATATAACATAATATGATTAAATAATTATCTAATTGTCGAAATATGTTGCAGTTGTAGAGGATCATAAATAATTTTTTTATTTATTATATTGAAAATAATATATATTGATATGCCTATTATAGCTTCAACCCACCAATCATTATTTTTAATTTGCTTTTTATTGTTAGCATCTATAACAACCCTCAATTTTTCTTTTCAATTAAACTAAAAAAAATTGAAAGTCAAAATTTCACAAATTAGTTTTATAGTTTATTTTAAAACACAAATTAACAAAAGAATAATTCAATTTTTCATTAATTAATAAGTTTAAATGAAAAGTTTGAACAATCATTTTCAATAAACTCATCTTTACTTTAGTATTTTTCTTTTATATTTATTTGTACTTTTTCTTCAAAATTTTAAATTTAACTAATTTAAAATATGCAAATAATTCCTATATTGTAGCCTAACATATTTATTTAGATAAATATTGTCAACATTTCTAAATTATTTAGTAATTTTCTTTGTAACATAAAATTTAAAGTCATTAATTAATCATATTTAATGTTAAAATAATGTGAGCTTGACATGTGGCATAAGTGGTCTTACATTTATATATATAAGGACAAGGATATCAAATTCAACTCAGAATTACGCAGCATACTTATTCGAGTTTGAGATAATTAAAGAAATATAAAATTAATTAATCCTATAAACTCAATCAAGAATTAAGGGCATGCATTTCTTAGAAGTACTTAATAAATATCAGCTCTTATAGTTTTACTCACATGATTTTGATCTCTAATATCTCTTAATGTAATTTCGTCTTAACTTCATATTTGTTTATACCAACTTTGCAAAATTTAAGAGTTTTTTCAGTAAATTATTCTCTCTCTCTCTCTCTCTCTCTATATATATATATATATATATATATTGATTCGTCATTTTGTCTTAATTTTCTGCACCCTTATTTATTTTATACTCCTAATTTTGGATCTAGATCAAATAGCTAGCTATTGTTTGCCTATAATAGAATCATTTGCACAAATAACTGTATATATTAAATTTAAACTTTAAACTTCATTTAAATATTACTTTATGTTATTTTCAATATGATTTTCCCACAAAATATCCATGCATCGATGAATATTGGGAAGTAAATCTAATCACAAGTGGTAGGAAAAAAAATTAGTCACAACTTTAACATTATTTATTTACTAGTCAAATTTCAACGATTTTTCTTACATGTCTCATCAAAATTAATTAGGTTGTACCACCATCTTGTTCCAATGAAATCAGTTTGTTACATTTACATAAATCATACCACTTCATTCAATACCAAGTGTATAATTGTCTAAAATGTCTAAGAAATAACAAAACTGGTAAATTTTTTGCTATTTATGGAAGTTGGTTAAGAATGGGTCGACGTTTCCACAAAATAACTTAATTCGAGTAGTATATATGTTTCTCAAAATAAAAATAAATTAATCTTCAATCATCAAAATAAAACTGAAAAAAATGATATTCTTAATTTGCAACCTCAAGGGTTTATTAACTTTTTTTTTTCTAGCTTATATAATTCATTAAACATTGATTCATTTTTAAGATAATAAGTAATTAAGTCGAAAAAAGGTTTTTTCAGACATCCTCAGCTAGCCGTTGACTAGTTACACCTATAAACAGTTATAACGGTTAAAAAGGAAACTAAAATTTGTTCTCAACTTCCAAAATCTACCTAAGACTTGTTTTTGACCGTTGGCCTACCATTCATTCTTCTTTTCTATATATTTTTTTACACAAAAATTTATATCAATAAATTTATGAGGTTGATCCTACTAATACTATCAATTCAAATCAGCCATTTAAAAAAACAAAATCATATATGAATTGTCTGTTGTGAATTGACATGTCTAACAAAATCAAAATGTTAACACAATCTTACAAAACTCATATACATTTTTTCTTCCTCTCTGAATTGTACATTAATGAAACCGCGATCAAATCAAACGTGGATGTAGAAAATTGTATAATCATTCAACCACCAATTTGTACATAACTCCTTTTATGATTGGTAGCTGTCCTTTTCTCAACCAACAGAAATATGTATATATATATATATATATATATATATATATATATATATATATATTATTAGTGGATTTTAACATCGTGTTGCATCTGATCATGCTTATGCATTATGATACATATTTACTAACAACATTATGTTTGTTTACAAACCCTTCATCTTCACCAGAATCGATTCCCAAGTGAAGAAGTAACCTCAAATTCTAAAGTGCCACTGCCCCCAATGAATTGACCCATAAATTAATCTAGTTATTTTCTTAGGATTAATTCAACTGCAAAACTAGGTCACTAGGTTAATTGAATCAGATATATTTATTTTAGGAGATATAATTAAGTAATTAATTGTTGTTATGGCACTAGAACAAAGTGGTCATTTTAATTATTTCTACGAAGGGTTTAATTAATATTGTAATGTTAGAATTGCTGATTTGAAGGAAAATTGATCCTCTCAGTTTCCCATGCTATAGCTATAGCTAGTCACAAATTTAGTGCTAATTAATTAATAGAACGTCTGTATAATTATAGCAAAAAGAATGAAATTGATTTCAATAAGATGCAAAACGACATGGCCTTGGATCCGGTTTCACATTTCCCTTTATTCGATCTTCAAATCACGGGTATAATAGTTAATTTGACATAAATTAATAATAATGTAATTATATTTAGTTTATAATTTAATTTTTATTAATATACTACAATTAATGTGTGTATATATTTTTTGTATTTAGTTACACTACAATTAGTGCTTAGTTAGTTATTGCGATTATTGTTATTTTTTTTCTAATTGCGCTGTATTGTTTTGTTTAATATGACCCAAATATCTACTTCAAGTCGACCCCAATTTTTTGAGTGGTTTGGTATCGGAGATTGTATATTTTGGTTTAATTTTGAAAATTCAATTTTAAAAATCTCTAAAATTTGATTTGGTTCAGTTTTGAATTTTTTTAAATTTACGAACTAATCCAAATTGTGCATAAACCTACCTTGGAGTATGGCTTACTTCTTGGGTTATGGATATTAGGTATAAGACAATGATGTAAATACGTCTTTGAGGAAAATTTATAAACTAACCTTGATGCAATATAAAACTTGGAATTCATGCCCTCTACAATTCCTATATGTTCATAATTGGATGGAGTATAGCATATTGGTGCTTTCTTGGTTACAAATTCTAAAAATTGCATTAGTTTAAAATATTATTAGTTGAGAATAAATTTTGGATTTTGGATTTCAATATTGATTTTGTTTGTGATTAATGATTACACGTCTTTTTATGATCTCCATGAATTCTACTTTTGATATTATATAGAGGGAAGAAAGGATTGGCCGTGTAAAAATAATTTTTCCTACCGTTGATTTTTTATGGTTTGAATTACGACTAGTATAAGTTCCGTACGATGCACGAACATATAAATTTCACTATTTAAATATTTTAATATGAAAATATTGAACACAAAAAATAATAATTTTTTTTGGAGAATTTTAGTCTGATTTATTACTTCTATAACTCACGACTATAAAATCTAAATATTTTGAGTTTGATGTGAAAATTTTAATTTACAAAAAAAAAAAAAATTAAGTTTTCATAATATTTCAATCTCATTTGGTATACCCGTGTCCGTGTGATGTATGGACAAATAAATTTGAAGTGTTGGTAATTTTTTGATATAAAAATATTGTTCATGAAAAATAATATAATTCTTCAAAGTATTTTCAGTTTAATCTACTACCCATATAATTTACAAATTTAAATATTTTTTATTTTCATTATACGTTGTCATCACTATTGGCCTGAAACAAACTTATGCAAATTTATGTTCAATAATTTATTCATAATTAGTATAAAATGGTGATATTATTGAACATTATAATCAAGTTTTGATAATATTTCAACCTCATTTGATATTCGTGTGATGTAGTGAATAAATTTCATGTGTTAGTAATTTTTTGATATAAAAATGATGATCATGAAAAATCATATAGTTTTTCAAAGTTATTTCAATTTAATCTACTACTCATGTAATTCATCTAAATATTTATTATTTTCATCATATGTTGTTTAACTACTTTAGTACTTGTTTTTGTCACAATTGGCCTAGAAAATACTTGTGCAAATATATGTTCAACAACAACTTATTCATAATGAGCTTAAAATATTGATATTATTGTATATTACCCCAAAATAAAATTTCTAAATTTAATATACCATCAAAAAATCTGTATAATTTTTTTTTTTCAGATGTCTTAAAGTCAAAATTTATCTATTAGAAAAATCATATTGGATGGTAAACATTTCAAAATTTGATAAATCTAAAACCATGAAATTATATTACAACATAAACTAAATATATTTTATCATTGTTCTGTGAACTTCATGCTACCATGATAGTGAAATTTCAGATTTTTATTTACTATTTAATCAAGGAGGAAACATTATTTATTCTTACAAAAAAAAAAAGATAAATTCGCTAATTTTTTCGTGGATATATAAAATGATTTAGATTATGGTACAAATTTTTATTTACAACTTTTCATGACATAATATTATTACCATATATACACAAATCATACTAACTTTATAACATTTCAAATACGATCATATTTTTTTCTTCAATTTTCATATATATACAAAATGATTTTCATACCATGAATATACATAAATTATGAAAAACTAAATATTTACAATTTGTAAATTTATAAAATAATAAATATTTGTATTTCTACTTTAAAAAGTAGAAATGAGGTTACTTGATTTTTATATAGATGACAATGAAATTTCATAATAAAAAATTCAAAGTATTTAATATATATATATATATATATATATATATATAAATTCATCATCTACGTATTATCACTCTTATAAATAGCATTGACTATCTATTCTTCATGATTAATAATGAAGATATATTTATATAATTTAGCATTATGAAATAGAATATATTTTTCATTATTTTTTATAAGTATAAGTATACATGATATGTTTTTTTTTTTTTTGTCATTTTTTATACTTAATTTGTAGTTTTTAATAGAAAATATATGAATTCATAAATTTTATATTTCCTAAATGTTATTGTGTGCAACAATATATCATATATATATATATATATATTTTATTATATTCAAGATATATTACAAATTTTTATGATTTTTAATAAGAATTAATATAGTATAATAAAATAAAATTATATAAACACTATGTTATATTATTAACATTGTTACATAGAAGATATATAAAAATTGGAGTATTGTATACGACATATTTGTCAAATAAAATTGTGTGATGTTTATAATAATTTTACAATACATATTTCAAATATAGTAAATAAAAATAGTTAATTTACGTTGTTTTATATATGTTGGTTGACTTTATTAATAACTCACTTCTTGGTCTTCGACTCTCTCAGTCACTACAAACGCCCCCAATCAATGCAATGGTATATTTATTGAGGTGGTATATGTGTATGTGGGGTACAACATTAGAGATAAAAAAATATTTTGATGATCTATAGTTTTTGAAATCCGATCATTATGTTATTTTAATTTATTCAACAAACATATATTTAATCTTTGATTATATCAACAATTTAAAAAGTTATTAAATGAGATCATATTAACATTCATATACCATATATAGATAATAATTTCCAAGATTTTGTCAATATTATAAATGATATTATTATCATATATATAAATCATGTTTAATACAATAAAATTTATAATTTATAATTTTTAAATTATGAAATAATATGTATTTCTATTTTTGGGAGGTGGAAATGAGCGGAAAAATTTTAGCATTTCTATTTTGAGGGGTGATTGTTATTATATATGTATCTCAATAAACGTCCAGAATAATTAGTCAAAGTAGCAAAAATTTGGGAACAATTGAAGTTGTAAAATTATAGTTTAATTTCGCACAATCACAGAGACAGGATCCTACAAATTTAATTACTAGCACATATTTATTAACAAAAAGTAAACATCTTGAGATCAGAAAGTGAATTAATAGACAAATGTTGTTATGATGCACAACGTATTGTTGTTATGCAAAATCTTCCTAACAATTTTGTTTAAGATAATGAGTTGAAAAAATGCCCTAAAATCCATATCTTTCTAAAAATATATCATTGTTAACATTTCTCTAGTAGTCATCTCATTTTTTTCTCCTAGCTATAAAAATTTAGGCAAAAACTTATGTGCACCAGTTGCACCGTGCAATCCGCACCTTTATGTTAGAAATGTAGTACTTTTATGTTATAAATGTAACACCTTTATGCATGTTCATTTTAAAATATACAAATATTTGTACATAAATGTACTACATTTATAACATAAAGGTCTTCCGTGCAACTCTGTGCACCAATTACACGGAAGTGTTACTCAAAAATTTAAATTATTATTATATTAAATACATATCGTCTATCTATAAATCTTTAAATTATGATTATATTAACTTCATGATCGTCTATCGTATCTTCGTTATTTATGATATTTGATGAAAACACTTAATTGAATACAAAATTTATAATGTTTGATGAAAACACTTTTTTGTATTATGATATTTGATTAAAACACTTAATTAAATACAAAATACAATAATAGTCAAACACGGAAATATTATGTGGAGTATCAAAACATATATATTATTATATTACACAGATATCAATATTAATTTTCATATTATCGATACATGTATATTATATGAAATCGTAGTATTCATATATATTACACAATATCAAAGAATATTGATAACATCCATATATATATATATATATATATATATATATATATATATATAACTTCAAAATATCTATATATCTATATATAATAACAAAATCATCAAAATGAACTTTCCCAAAATGGCAAAATCCCAACAAAAATCAAAAAGTCCACCTTTCTATTTTTGTTATTTTGCCAAATATTATATATTACATATAGATTTTATATTGTAATATTGTTATGAAATTTTCTTGAAAAGCGGAAATTTCGGTTTTAATTTATGTGTATAATTCTGTTGAATTGAAGGAACTTTCTTTTAAATCTATATAATTCAGTTTCATCCATCTAATACGTGATATAATAAGGTTTTTTTTTTATAATTCCATTATTTTAGTAATATACTAGAAATATTGTCACGCCCTATTTTGAAAACTTATAAATATTAGAGTTAATGTGTTGGGCGTGCAACAGGAGAGAAATGAAACGTACATTTTAAAAGCACAGAGATAAACAAACGATGATAAAAAATGGAATAACATCCACATCAGAATTTTTTACGGCGTTTTAAACTCGCTCTATTACATAAACAAAACCATTAGAATAAAGCAGAAAAGGACGTTTGAAATATACGCAGCGGAAACCTTTTTGCAGGATCCATAAAATAAACGGTTTAGCTTTACAAAATAGAAAAACAAACATTGTTTGGAAAAAAAATCTAAATATAGCAGGAAATGAAACTTTTTTCGATACGACATCCCTCTATCTACGTCTTCTCGCTTTCATTATTGCCTATGATGTGAATACACACGGGGTGTGGATACTTTCTATAATAAAGGTTTATTCATGAACACAACAGTTAAACACAACACATAAACTCATGATACGTAACTATAGACAGGTGTGGGTTTTTCCCGTCTTATCCTATATAACGGTTATTATCCCGTTAATATTTTTACGGATCATTAGTTCATTCGTAGCATGATTTTGGACCTTAGTCCCTTTGTAGCATATATATGTTATTCATGCACATGCATAGGATTCACACGACACGTAGGATTCAAGCATTTAATAGCATTAAAGAATCATTTTATTAATCTTATGTTCGTGTAACATAGCAATTAAGAAACATTTCATTGATCATGGTTTCACGTGACATTCGTTCATTCAATTGTCATTCATGATATTATCCATAACTTAAGCATTCATATAAAAGCGAAAAGGTAAAACGATAATGTTGGGATATTTCAGTAGTTATCTTGATAAGACAAAACTGTATGCGTAATAAGAAAAAGAACAGTTTGCTTAAGGTATGAACACCTAAGTTTTCATCTTATATACATGAATCTATAAGAGATCATGTAATGGTTTTCCAAGTAGTAAGAAAACCAATCATAGAAGAAACAAAATCACATTGATGGTCCCAAGTGGTCAGAGGTTCAGATGGAGGGTGAATGAACCTCTATCAATTTTTCGATTTTCAAAACTATCAGAGATGCAGGTTTCTGATTCTTAAAGGAAACAACCACCTGACTTGATCAGAAACCTGACAATATGCTGATTCAGGTTTCTGACCAGCTTTCTTAGTACGCAACGGATAAAACATGATAGAGTTTCTCTTTGGTGCAAACCTGTTTTTCTTTTCAAACATGATTTTAGCAAAATCTTTTCTCAGGATGCTTATGATGTATGCAATAGTATAAATATGCAGTAAGTAAAGTGCGGCATACAATCAAAGCATGTAAATACATTTTGTTTATAGTGGTTCGAAGGTGGTGTAAGCCATCTACATCCACTCTACTCCTTCTCAAGGAGGAACTTCGTTAGGTCAGTTTGAATTACAAGCCTCACTTTACAAACATCTTCCTAACAAGCTACGCCTACTAGAATCCCAAACTCTAGTCGAAGGCCACAACCCACAAAGGGTTCACAATTCCACAAAGGGCAAGTAGCATATTTCTAGACTACTAAACTTAGCAAGGATCTCAATCCTCTCAACTAAGTACACCTAAAACAACCTAATGCATACAACACAAATGGTTAAAAGATAAGAAGATTTTCTTCAACTATGGCGAACATGGATCGGTCTTGAACATGAAAGCTCCATTGCTGAGGTAGACTGATCCTAGAAGGTTGAGTGGCTGGACATGATATCTTTGAATATTCTCTCGACTTTGTGCAGCATGTCCAATTTTTTCTCCAGTCAGCCACACCTTCTATTTATAGATCTTAAGAACCGTTGAGAAGTATCTGTTGAAGAGAGATTCTTCTCCTTTTTTAATATAAGCAAAGATCTCAAGATCTTTCTTCGTGGTCGCATTAAATGCATCTGAGCTGCTCCTGACATGAGCATTTAATGCGCCTAATATTTGCTCCTGAACCTCTCTGACATTCCAGTAGACCTGTCAAGTCGGTATGGGTCCATGGCTGAAGTTCATGCAGTGGCTGCTTGATGTCAGTTAGCTTTGATCTTCTTCACACTGTATGATCTTCCTAATGCTGCTTCTTGTTGTCTTCAGCTTACTGTTTCCTTTGGTTTGCTGCTTCGTTCGGCCTACTGCTTTGTGTACTCTGCTGGTAGCTTTCTGCTTGCAGCTCTCTATTTTCTTCTTGCAGCTTTACTTGTACATTGTTGGCAGTTTTATGCTTGTAGTTCTCTGTTTTCTTCATGCATCTTTTAGCATGTTGTTTCCTTCAGCTTACTGTCTTCTTGTTGCAACATCTTATCTGCTCCAAATGCAGATACTCCTTTTAGCTTGTTGTTCCCGACAGATTGCTGACCCTTAGAAGATGTATTCTTACTTCTTTTAAGGTTGGTTTCCCTTAACACTTCGGAAACCATTACACGATCTTTTCTCTTACGATCATATAGATAGTAAGTAAATTGGTTTTGTCTCATCATTATAACTACTGAAATATCCCAACACACATCTTCTAAGAATCAACAAGCTGAAGGGAGTATCTGCATTTAGAGCAGATAGAATGTTGTAAAAATGAGACAGCAAGTTGTAGGAAACATCATGCACGAAAGCTGAAGAAAGAAACATGCAGTAAGCTGAAAGGGGGAGTAAGCTGAATGAAGCAGCAATCAGGATGCTGAGAACAAGACTGTAACAACAAGTAGCGAACAGAAAGTTGGATGGAGCAGCAAGCGTGCAGGAAGCGGCATACAGGAAACAGCTAACAGAAAGAAGCTACAACAACCTGAGGAAATGATAGGAAGTAGCCAACGGATCTATTACAGGAAGACAAGTTCTACATTTATCTCAGCACAAGGAAGACCATGCAACTCAAAGTAGAGCAAAACTATCTATCAACTAAAGTAGCTATCCGTTGCATGAAAAGTCAAAGATGGTGGGCGCATTAAATGCACATGTCAGGAGCAACTCAAAAACATTTAATGCGGTCACAAAGAAGATCTTGGAGATCAAGCCTCAATTCAAAATGGAGAAGGGTCTCTCTTCAACGGATACTTTTCTTATCTCTATAAATAGGAGGTATGAGTGACTGAGAAAGATGTTGAGCATAGCCAAGTGGAAAATCAGAAATACTCCAAAGCTTATTCTAAGCTTTCCTTTACTCAACCACTCAACCTTCAAGAAGCAGTCAACATTTCAAGAATTCAAGCTTCCACGCTCAAGACTGACTTCACCGTAACAGTTAAAGAAACATTTTATCTTTTAACCATTGTACTGTGTGCGCTAGGTTGTTTTATGGTGTAACTTAGTTGATAGGATTTGATCTTTGCTAAGTGTGTAGTCTATAAATAGGCTACTTGCTCTGTGTGTGATTGTGTACCCTGTGTGGGTTTGTGACCTAAGAATCTGGGATTCTGTAGGTATAGCTTGTTAGGAAGATGTTTGTAAAGCTAGGCTTGTAATTCGAACTGACCTAACGAAGTTCCTCCTCTAGGAAGGAGTAGAGTAGACATAGAAGGCTTACACCACCTTCGAACCATTATAAACCATAAGTGTTTATCTGCTTTGATTTACTTATTGCAATGCTCTTAACTTGTTGTTACTGCATACATCATAAACATCTTGTGAAAAGACTTTGCTAAAACTGGTTTGCAAAACAGAAACTCTATCTTAGTATATTCTGCTGCAATCTGATATCGAGTCAAGAACTTAAATCAGCCTTTGGCCAGATTACTGATTCGAGACAGGTTACTGCATTCCTCAGCGAATCGGGAACCTGTTATAACATAAAGATTTTTAAAATTGATAGAGGTTCATTCACCCCCTCTGAACCTCTGACCACTTGGGACCATCAGATAAGTTTAGAAGTTACCTCCACCTTATTTGATGGTAACCCTCGTGAAGCTCGGTACTCTAAATCCTAAGTTCGTTCTTTCGCCTCGAAGTCTACATATATAGAAGAAGGTTTAGATCTCTAATTACACTATATGATTTAAAATTAACTTAGAAATTCTCTCTCAAGAAAGAAATGATAGAGGAAATGAAGAAAAATGGGAGCTTTCGAGGTCATAAAAGGCATTGAAACGATCATGGAAGCTAAAATCTTGATCGTAGGATTTATGGGAATCGATTTGAGTTTAAACGAAGGTAAAACGAGCTTAAAATGGAGTTTTTAGAAGCATAAGGTCATTTTTGTAAATTGTGGAATGTTGACTTTGACCAAAGGGGTCAATTTGTAAAATCAGAAAAGGTTTGGGGTCTTTTGATATTTTTGAAAACCTTTAGGGTAAAAACATAATTTTTAGAAGTTTATGGGATTAAAACATAAAGTTCAGAAACATTTGGGGGTTACAACAGAAACTCTAAAACATTTGGGGGTTAAAACATGATTTTTAAAAGTTTTGGGGAGAGAAATATAATTTTCGAAAGCCTGAGGGCTAGATTGTAAAAGATCCTAAAAACTAGGGTTTGCAAAGAGGTCCCTTGATTGTTTCATATTTTTGAAAATGGCCCCTACCTAAAACCCTAACCCAGCGCCGCCACACCCCATCTCCGCCGCCAAACGCCACGGCCGACGACACACGCGTCTTCTCATTGGCTCACACGACATGCAACAACGGCGAAGACACAACGACAGTGGAGGTGCAGCTGAGAGAGGAGAGAGAGAGAGAGAAGAAATGGGGGAGAAACCGCGCCTTTCACCTTTCACTAACGATTAACGATGGAGACGGTCGCGGTTCGCGAATTCGAACCCGAATTTGGAACAGGCTTGGTGAGGGCTACGTTTTGAGGTAAGGTCCAAGCCGAAGGGAGGTGGTGCCCACGACGGTGGCCAGCAGAGCCAGAACAGGAGAGAGAGTGTGTGTTACTCACTTTTCAAAATGTGATAAAAATCTTACTCTAGGGTGTTCCAAACCAATACTTATGTGTTCTCCTTATTGGGCTATGTGCCTCGAGATGGGGTTATCCATTTTACAAAATCTTGGACTTCGACATGACATCATTTAATTATTATAACCTATAGCTTGATTAATAAATTACGTATTATTTCATTCTGAAACACACATAATAAAAATAAACAATTAGAGATTAAATTATTTAATTAATTCAATTATACATAGGTTTGTCCTCGGTCTTAAATCTGATCACAAAATATGTAATATAATTCATGTGTCATTAAATAACATTACAATTATTGAATATTACCAAAAATACAATATATATATTAATATTACCATTCATATTACAGATGATCTGATTTTGAGACGCACCGGAATACATAATTTCATAATACTACAATAGCAAAACATCTAACAAGAACCACCAGTTCTGCACTCTCTTCAAAATCATATTCCATATACACAAGTGAAGCATGTATTTAACAACGCAAAATAGTAGACATTCTACCTTCACATAAGATGATAAGATCACAAAGAAATCTGCTTTCAAGATTTCTAACAGACACCACTGGTCTTCTTGTCCGAAATCCTCCTCCAATAACGGCAAATATCTTTCTGAGTCTCATCAATGTTCTTCTTCAAGTTCTGCTTCTCACCCTTGCCTATGTGCACATCATCATCAAGACTAACATGGGCTTCTTTAACCGAAACACGAGGAGGCAGTTGCTCCAGTTCATTTACGACTTTTTCAATATCGGAAACGAGCCTCTCTGCCATGCTATGGCTGAAGTCCTCTCGAATCACAACACGAAGAACAGCAATGTGCTCGGCATTGGGAGGCATGGTGTACGCGGGCACTATCCATCCGAACCTTCTCAGAGACTCCGATATTTGGAAAACTGTGTATCTGCTGCTATCCTTTAGAGAGAATGCCACCAATGGCACGCCAATGTCTTTGGAGACGATTTCGAACCGACCCATCTTGACAATTCCTTCTTTGAGCAATCTTGCATTTTCTATGCAATTCTCCATGATGTTTTTGTAACCCTTGTAGAGAAAAAACAGGGATGTAACAACCAGATGAAACATAACATTCTTAATTTCAGCTAGAGCAAACATCCTGTGGTGAGTAGAGACATGTATGTTGATCAAAGAAGTAAGAAGGATGGTTCTCAAATCATTTCATCAAGTTTATTGTTTGTTCTTTGATCAATGACATGTCCAATTAGGATATAATGATGGAATTCAAAAGTTAAAAACTGGATGCGTTCCAACCATAGGTTACAAATCACAGAATATAATTTCGACTCTAATTATTCGATCATATAGTAGAGAAGAAAATGTGTGAGTTCTTACCTCAAAGCCAAGTCTTATGAACTGATAATACTGGGCAATGATCTGACAAGAACCTGAAACATTGAAACTCTAAAGTTAACTACAAACCTTCATGTAAATATAAAGTCAAAAAAAAAGAAAATTTTATACCTTTGGAGAAGTTGAGGGTAAATGTAGGTTGATCAGATCCAAGGTAGTTAATGTGGAAGACAAGCTCATCAGGCAAGTCCTCCGAACTCCTCCATACCACCCACCCAACACCTGCATAAACAAGGCCATACTTATGACCACTGACATTGATACTCTTTACCAACGGTAAACGAAAATCCCATTCAAGCTCTGGATAAAGAAAGGGAGCAATAAATCCTCCACTGGCCGCATCAACATGGATTGGGGTGTCCCATCCCGTTTCCTTGTTCTTTTTCGTTAAAAGCTCGTGAAGGAGCTTCACATCCTCGAATTCTCCACTCAGTGTAGAGCCTAGAATGGCTGCAACACATATGGTGTTCTCATCCACCATTTCTACTGCTTGACCTGGATCCATCACATAGTATCCTTCCCTTAGCTTCACCTCCTTCAATTCTACCTCAAAGTACCTTGCAAACTTCTCCCAACAAACCTAAGAAAAGAAACTGCATAAGAATTCTCACTCTACTACGCTTTACCATGTCATACTCATACCTGCACATTGGCCCCGGTGACGATATTAGGCTTATCGTATGGTTTCCCCTGTGCCTTTCTCCTTGCTTGCCATTTTCGTTTAAAAGCAAGACCTGCTAGCATTATAGCTTCAGATGAACCCACAGTGCCCACACCAACAGCTGTATCATCATCACCAACAGGGGCATGGAAAAGATGGGCTATCATATTCACACATCGATTCTGCATAACCATAACCCACCATCACCAAATTACCAGCTCAACTCTTACATCAAACCACCAAGACATTCCCAAATTAAAACTAATTAAACAGACAATAAATCAGATCATTATCAACTTCCTAAATCAAAGACCCCATCTCAAAAACCATAAACAGAGAGAAGAAATAGGGATGTACTTGGAGTTCGGTGGTGACAGGGTACTCATCCATGTCGACATAATTTTTGTTGATAGAATCCATGATAAGCTTATCGCACTCGGGCTCCATCCATGTGGTGACGAAGGAAGCCAAATTGAGGCGAGGGTTTCCATCCAACATTAACTCATCCTTCACTATCTGATACGCCGCCTCCTTCGGCATCGCCCCTTTTGGAATTTTAAACCTAATTACACAAAATCCATTAATCGCAATCATCGAAATTAATCGTACATTGATCGTATTTGTCGGGTACCTGGGGAGAGGGGTGCGAGCATATCTGGAAGCAAAAGTGGAGCAGAGGTGTTCGTCGGAGTCGGAGATTGTGGTGGTAATCACCATTTTCAGTAAGTATCAGAGAGTGATTAATATGATGAAGAAACTGATGAAATCAATCAATGGAAAAATGAGAAATATATATAATTATTGTGAATTGGTGAATGGAGAGTGGTAGAATAGAATGTTGCCATGTATCACTTCAGTTTCTGTACGTGCCAAAAAGAAGTTGATGAGTCGTTATTATATATTTATTTTTAATTCAGAATAAAATATTATAGATTTTTTCATCTTATCTCATTTTTAAATATTCATTTTAATATACGAAGAACACGTGGATTGTACACGGTTCATATATTTTAAAATTCTTCTATTTTGTTTTAGTTCCATATTGTAGTAACTTTTCTTCTCATTTTGAAACATAGTTATCAATGTTGCTATTCATTAAATCGATATGTTTATTTCTAGTTGCTGATTTTTTTCTTTTTTTGTTATAACTCTTAGTAAGAATTTATTAAACTTGGATCATTTATTCGTCTAATGTTTTTAACGAAAGAGTAATCTTTCCCACCTATGACTATATATTGAATTAAATGCAAACAGATAGAAAACTAGTTTGATGAATTGTTTCTTTGGGTAAAAATGGTTGTCTAAATAAAATCCCTCCGAAGACAATGACTTTGAGTAATTTCTCTACTTGTGTAATTGTCCAATGATTAGCCATGATGCTCAATCTCTTATAATCAATTTTTATTTGCAAATCAATTATGTCACTCCACTTTGTTTTATTGACTTGATATATTCATCAGCATTTATTGAATTTCTTAAGTATGAACCGCGTTCTTATTTCTCCAGGCATTATTCCAATTGCTACACCAAATATTGCTCAAGGGCTATAAGATTTTGAGATTTTAAATGAGTTGATAGAGCAGGGGAAATATTTTCTTTCAATTAAGAAAACACCATCATTTCCTTTATATATATGCAATTTCAAATCGAGGAAGAAATCTTATGTTGGTCAACATTCAACATTTGTAATGTTCCATTATCTACATGAGGTATTTCTATTGGGAAATATGAAGCCGAACCTATACTATATTTGTTGATTTTCAGAATTTTAAAATAATTTCTGATTTTTTAAAATAAATTATGTTTTTGTTATATTTTGTTTTTTTGGGTCTTCATTATTGTCTTTTGAAATACCCCTATATATTTGTATGTCTTATCAAAAATACTCATTTCTTGAATGACATGGATATATGATTAAAAAATTAAAAGGTCAATTCCACATATATATTTGCTGGTCACATCGTATTGTGACCAATTATTTACTGATTACTACTAGTAAATGAGTATTTTCGATGGCCAACACTAACATACCTGGTATTTTTGAAAATTAAAAAAAAAAAATTATAAGATAAGGTTATAACTGAGAATAATATACAAGACAATTTTTGTCAATTTTCCCTAAAATATATCCCAAATACAATTTTACAATTTATACCATAAATTCAAATTAAAAAGAATATGGATACATTATTTCACACTTTCTGTATTTGCGACCCAAAATTCCCACTTTATTCTTCTTCTTTTTTCTCCACTATATCCCAAAATCCTATGATTAATGTCATTTGAGGTACTCATGCTTAATATATATCCGTGGCAGATTAACAGTACTTAGCAAGAAATATCATTGGAATCTTCTCGTCTCGATGAGTTGCTTTACACGACTTTGACTCATGGAATCCAGTTGTTGGCCATTTATTCCAATTTTGTGACTATTAAATATTTGTTTTGCTAACGCATGCAATTTCGACACATGTTCGCCAGTTAAAAAGCACAAAAAGATGCACCAATTTATATGTAAGGATATTTTCATTGAAATTTTGCAATTATTAACAAGAACCTTTTTTTTTTTTTTTTTTTGATAATATTAATCAAGAGTTAGACTTATAACAAGAGCTGCCAACCAAATGGATTACAAACCAAGCAAGGCCTAAATATTAATAGTTGCAAACATTATCTTTCGGGTATATATCATCGCCTTCTTGTCATGAATTTTTCTACTGCTGCAACTTGGAATTGTTATTGCAATTAATTAAGGGTGTTTAGGTTTATTAAAATTAATAAATTGGAATTGTAATACACTAATTCATTTTCAATATTATATCAATTTTAATTAATTAATTATTTATTTGAGTTATGGGAAGTTGGGGCAATTCATAAATATTGGAAAACTGAGTGATCCAAAATTCAGTTATAGTCATCCCAATCAACATTATACTACCTCCGTCCCAATTTATTTGTCGTTTAACATTTTTCACGCAAATTAAGAAAACTAACAAAAAGACCGATATATCCCTATTTAATACATATTTCCAATGCTTACTTTGAAATAATAGAGCATTTAGTAAGTAATAAAAAATAGGGATAAATTTGGAAGAATTTGGGAAAATATGTCTTGAATTCCTATAACGTCAAATAATTTGGGATAAATCTCAAAAGCTAAAACGACAAATAATTTGGGACGGAGAGAGTATAAGCGAAAGGTACATTAAATTACATTAATGATATGTTTGTTAAATTTTTTTATTAATGTTTGACTTTTTGGAACGTGGGCTCTCTTTTTTATAACAATTTATGTCCATTTCATTTTACCTTGCATTTTCAAATTTGCAAACTCTTATCAATTGGTTCAAATTTGAATCTACTAGTTTTCATTTTAATATTGGCATCATAGTTAAGTTCTTCTTCTAAATTCCAAGTAATCATCACTATTTTCCACATGCAATAAAGCAACAAGAAGTTTTGCTTATAGTTTAAGCAAGAAGCAATAAAGAAATACGCAAAAGAAATGAATTTTTATGCGATTTCTATTGATATATAAAAAGTTCTCATTGTTGTTCATTTTCCATAGCCCATTCTCTTCCCCAAAATGAACCAGTGTTTTAAATGGGAAGAAGAAATTGAGTAAAATGCCCTTTAACAAATGTAATTAATAAAGGCACGATTATTTGACCACAAAAATTATTTAATAAATCATAAAAAAAAATATATCTAAACAAACAAAAAACAATTTATGTGTCATCACATATCCCTTATGAACTCATAATAACATCCTTATATAAACAAAACAAAACAAAAAAAAACAATTTATGTGTCATATATTTTTATTATTAAGAAGAGTGAAAAAAAAAAAATTCTAACAGTTGGACCTCTAACGCTTACCACTGCACCAAAAGCAATTGTTTGTGAATAAGGTGCTATTTTAATTCCTTATAGTATAACAGTCAGCACTACAGTTTCGAACTCAATAGGTACTCAACAAGTCATTTCAACAATGTCATCCGTCTCCATTACCCTCCTAGTGTTGACCAACTCCCATGGTTTCGAGACTAACATTCTACTGAGACCAAACCTACGGACCAATCAGAATGCTGATTCACAAATCCCCTCCCAAAATGCAGAGCCCAACACTAACTCTACCTCTATCTTGTCATTTATACTAAACACTCTTACCTCTATCTTGTTATTTATACTAAACTTATTTAATGTCATAGATTAATTCTGCATATGAAATGATGGGTAATATAGTAATTTTGTATACATAATACATGTTAAAACTGTTTTTCTCAATCTTTAAGTGAAACAAACTTCAACAAATATTATTTTGAAATGAAGGAGGTAATTAATATAATTTTCATATTTGTATTTTTTATAAATCAAGAAAATGCATAATTAGCTCTTTGTAATTTTGATTTTGTCTAGTTGTTTTTTTATCATATACTTTAATTTCTACACTTTCTTCCATGTACTTTTTTAATTTCTATTTTTAACTAGCAAGAGGCAAAAGCCAAAAAAAAAAAAAAAGGGATAAGAGATATAAAGAAAACACACTTAAAAAGTTATGCCAACAATTTTTAATTGTCATCTCTCCACTAAGTTAACATAGACTTAAAAACTTAGGGTATTCTCCTTTTTTTTTTCCTCTTTTTTAATTCATGTCCTTTTTTTTTTTATAATAATAAAGAAAATTATGAACTATTCATTTTTAGTGTAAAAATAGTGCAAATTGCCGGATATAAATGACAGCTTTTTACGATAAAATAATGTAAAATTTACGATAAAATATCGTGTAGTATTGAAGATGTCCTAAAAATAAAAGTGCGCCAACTTACAAAAAGAAAAAATGAAAAAAGGAGGATGATGATAACAAGTTTTTTTTTTTCCATAAATCAATAGAAATCAGGGGCAATTTTTATTATTAAAATTTACTTTTACCTTTACCTTTTTTTTTTTTTTTTTTTTTAATTTGATAATATTATGGTTAATACAATTTAAGAAGAAAGACCAAGACTTGGAAGACTTGGGGGGTTATAGCGTACGACAAAGAAAGTACATGGTAGACTTCGCCAACGCCCAATCCGTTAATGGCGGCTATCAAAAATTCCAGTGGTACAACCTCCAAAGCCTACAGTACAACAAGTAACCGGCTCTGTACAAACAAGAAAGCACACACCCACACCCACATGAGTGTGTGTTTTATATGTCCCTACGGCAGTTGGCTGGAAAGTCGCTTACGTGTTTTTCTGGTCTCAATCTCCATTTTGGGTCAGCGCTTCTGAGTCTTTCTCTATCAAATTATTATTTAATTTATTATTATTAACAAATAACGAAACACACACAGAGAGCAATCTCTCACACTTCACCACTGAATTCTGCACAAGTCAAGAATTCAACGCCTTTAGCTCTCTACTTTCAAGCCTTGGCTTTCCCACTGTTAATGCAACGTTTTTTTGGGGATTTTGATTTTTCAATCAAGTATCTTTTTTTTTTAATTATTGTGAGTAATTAAAGGTTGGAGTTTTAAATGATGGGCTGTGGTGACTGAATTTTGCTCTTCATCTGCTGAACTTGCTTTAACAGGTATGTTTCTTTTGTTCTCCTTTACAGTCTTCTTTTTGTTTTGTGATCAGTGAGCAAATTCGTGGGGATAATATATTTTTGTTCTTTTTTTCTTGCATGACTTTTCTTGGATTCTGCTTTGTCAATTTGATGGATTTTAACCCCTGTCCCTTCCAATCTTTGTTGTTTTGATGTTGTTAATATTGTGTGTTATGGTGACTTGAATGCAGCTTTTATTCGATTTTGTAAGAACAGATGAATTTGTCGGTTTCTTTAGATTAAACGGTCAAATACTGGAGTTTGCAATATGAAAAAAAAAAAAATTATAATAGAAGATTGCAATAGGTGAATTGAAAAGTTTGAAATGAGCTGGAGTTTACATTTCAAGAATTTAATATTGAAATTGCAACAAGTGAATTGTGGGAAGTGTATAAGAGAGAGAAAAAAATGCTAATCATTTGAACAATTTCGACGATCAGGTGTTTCTCGTATACGAATGTAATCGTGTCTCAAATAGTGATATTGTATTTCCAGAAAATCAAGTATAAAATGGTGGTAATTCATCTAAACTAGGAAATGCCTAAACCAAATTATTCTACCTGCACTGTAGCGTTTACTGATTTTAATTTAAATCATTCAAAAGCCGACATTGTTTTCTCATCTTGATTGAAGGTATTTTGAGGAATGGATCCTTGTGACAGAGATGAGTTACCTATGCTTCCAGCGACATATTTGCAGTCAGATGTTGAGAATGGCTCTACACGAAGAGGTATGTCGAGCAGGACGAGAAGTGCATCAATGAGTATCCCTACGAACTCTCTGGACTCCTCTGAATATGAGCCCAATCTCGTGGGTTTCACGGGCCCATTGAGAACTGAAAAGCGGGCCCCCGTTGCACAGATGAGTGGTCCGTTATATGCTAACCGTAACCAAGAGTTCATCTTTCAGCCTCCTCAAGGTGCAGCACGCCAAAAAACGACTGAGCCCAAAATAGAAAAATATCCTTCTTCAATTGATCGAACAGAAAACAATGACTGGCTAGCGGAGGACTATATGGGCAAAAACGCACATCTTCTGAGGTCTGGCCAACTGGGAATGTGCAATGATCCATACTGCACAACTTGCCCAATGTATTACGACGTTAAAGGCCGACAAAAGCCTTCGAGAACATCACAGATATTTGATGCAAAGGTACCGAGTATATGTCACTTGTCAATAATTCCTTGCTTGGTTTTTACATTCATAGGTTTGTGTATAAGCTATATTAGTTTGTAGGAACAATTCTCTAAAGTGCTGTATAGCTCAAACATGTGTTTGACAATTATGCCGTTTTAATGCATTTCCAATCAAGTATCATTCAGACATGCTCAGTAATAAGATTGTTGCATTTTCTTGCTCAGTAATGTTCAGATATCCTGCGTATTTTTTGCAGTTCCATAATATGCTCCATGGAGATACAAAAGGTTGGGCAAAGAGAATGTGGTCATTTTTTCTACGTTATATTCCTGGAGTTATGAATCCACACGCAAAAGTCATTCAGCAGTGGAACAAGTTCTTCGTGATTTCTTGCTCAGTTGCCGTATTTCTTGACCCTTTGTTCTTTTTCCTGTTATATGTTCAGCGGGTAAGCTTCTTAGAGTAATTTTTGTTACTCTTTGTTCATGAAGTTACAGCCTAAATATTTGATATATAACTAGAGAAAGTGATGAACGAATTGTCTTGTCTCAGAGTAACAAGTGTATAGTATTAGATTGGCCCATGACAACAGCAATCATCGTGTTGAGAAGTTTGACTGATTTTGTTTACTTGCTCCATATCCTCCTTCAGGTACATATATATACTCACTTGAAACTGCATTAAATCCTTTTGTTATTCCTTGATCTATACTTGGTTGGACACTCGTTCATTTTCATGTTATTTCTTTTACAAGTATTCACACACATGATTTTGCAGTTCAGGCTAGCTTATGTTGCTCCTGAAACGAGAGTTGTCGGGTCTGGAGATTTAGAGGATAACCCTAAAAAGATTGCCCGGAATTATCTCTTTGGATATTTTATCATCGATTTCTTTGTTGTACTGCCCCTGCCACAGGTAAGTATATGTCCTCTTCAATCCTATGAATTGTATTCATTGGTTAATATGTATTGCTCTAGCATGATAGCTCCTAAAACAGTGCTATTTGTTTTCTGTAGATTATCATATTATTGATATTACCAGACTCAATCGGAGCATCTGGTGCCAATTATGCAAAAAATCTTCTTCGAGCAGTGATTCTCGTTCAGTTGGTCCCAAGGCTGTGCAGATTCTTACCATTGGCTGCTGGTTCGTCTCCCACTGGCTTCATCTTCGAGTCAGCTTGGGCAAATTTTGTCGAAAACCTTTTCACATTTATTTTGGCAAGCCACGTGGTTGGCTCGTGCTGGTATCTCTTCGGCCTACAGGTTGGTTTCAGAGTTCATAATTCATTTTGTTCATTGAAATTGCAAGGCATATTTATCTTAATTTTATTTGTATGTAGAGGGTTAATCAATGCTTTCGAGACGCCTGTCATGACAGCAATATTACCAACTGCAAGTCGTTCATCGACTGTGGCCATGGAAATGCTGATAGGAGGTTTGGGTTGGACCCAAACTGGGAACTCTGGAAAATGAACGAAAATGCAACTGCGTGTTTTGGGAAAGATGGTTTTGACTACGGCATATATGAAGCTGCTGTCAATCTAACCACCCACAAAAGCATAGCAACACGATATGTGTACTCATTGTTTTGGGGGTTTCAGGTACCTTTATGGATAACACTCGTTTTATAATTCTATATATTGGAGTTTACGATACATAACATGCACTTGAGCAATTGGATTTCTAAGCTTAAGCCATTAAATATGTCATCCTTTTTTTAGGGTTAATTGTCGAAAAATTCACCACATTTACTCGAATTGTCATTTTAAACAAATTTTTCACTATTGGTCAAAATAACATAACCTTATATGTGTTGTATGTTTTTTGACCTCATCAACTTTGAAATTATTATTTTTTGCTGACGTGTTCATCTGCCTGGAGCCGACCGAGGTTGAAAGACATACAACATATATAAGGTTATGTTATTTTGACCAATAGTGAAAAGTTTGGTTAGAATAACAATACGAGTAAACATTGTGATTTTTCCAGCAATTAACCTTTTTATTTATTTAATTTTTTAAAGAAAAGGCCGACTTTGCAACTGACACGAATCCCGATTGTTTATTTAAGCAAATTAGTACCCTGGCTGGGAATCAAGTTCCGAGCTATTTTGTATGGGAAGTACTTTTCACGATGGGCATCATAGGGATAGGTCTTCTGCTGTTTGCTCTATTGATTGGAAATATACAGAATTTTCTCCAGGCTCTTGGACGAAGGTTCTACTTTGAATCTCTATCTATAGACTCTCAATGCTTTCATGTTGCTGATTTGATATTGTTAACTCGTCTTCATTTTAAAATTTAGCTTTGAAGAGTGGAAATTTATTATCTTTTTCTTTCAGGAAGTTAGAAATGTCATTAAGACGCCGTGATGTTGAGCAGTGGATGAGCCATCGTCGCTTGCCTGAAAAACTGCGAAGGTTCAAAATGATTGATAATTATTCTTATTATTCATTCATCTGTCTTTTCTTATTAAAAATATTTTCTTCGTTTCTAATAGCTCTCATGGCCATAATAGACTGCAAGGTCCAAGCCATTTATGATCATTTTACATTTTCTTTTCTTATCTCTTTTGTTAGCTATGCAATTGAAACAAGTACGCTTTTCCATGTAGGCAAGTTAGAGCCTCGGAACGCTTTAATTGGGCTGCAACTAGGGGTGTAAACGAAGAAATGCTGATGGAGAACTTACCAGAAGATCTCCAACGAGTAATTAGGTCTCATCTCTTTAAATTCGTCAAGAAAGTAAGTTCATTCAGAAAATTAACGCTATTATCTGAAATCCTATTAGCTATCCATAAACAATATAACTAAGCCGAATTACAGGTCAGAATATTTCAACTTTTGGATGAACCTATCATAGATGCTATACGCGAGAAGCTAAAGACCAAGACATATATCCAAGGCAGTAGAATACTGTATCGTGGCGGGCTCGTTGACAAAATGGTGTTTATTATCCGTGGAAAGATGGTGAGCGTTGGAGAAGATGGGATTGCTTCTCCCTTGTCCGAAGGGGAAGTTTGCGGAGAAGAACTTCTCACATGGTGCCTCGAACATTCTTCCATAAATAAAGGTTCGTTGCAACTCGAGTTCTTTGTCTAGATTATGGCATCTAACAATACAACACCATTTTACTTTCCATCTTATAATTCCACAATACTCTCATCACTTATATTTTTCAGATGGAAAAAGAATTAGGATTCCAGGACATAGATTGTTGAGCAACAGGGAAGTTAGTTGCTCGTCAAGCGTCGAAGCCTTTATATTGCGAGCAGCAGATCTTGAAGAAGTGACCAGTCTTTTTGCCAGATTCTTGCGAAGTCCACGCGTTCAGGGGGCCATAAGGTAATTTCAGTCTGTCTAATCTATTCATAAATGCTTGAAACTAATCATGTATATAAGTCTTCAGTGTGTACATGCTCCTTACTAAGGGCAAATTGCAAATTTAGGACATTGACTTTATACCATTTACCAATGAAGAACACTTAAGTTTTCAATTTAAGCGATTTTAGAACAAAAAAACCCGAAATCACGAATTTCAGGCCAAATCACGAGAATTTCGGGCCAAATCACTTCAGCAAAAAACCCAAATCTCATGCGATTGGACCCAAATTTCATGATTTTGGGTTGTTTGTCATAAAATTGCCCAATTTGAAAAGTATCACAATGTCAGGACCCGAAAAGTTAGTGTCCTTCATTGGGTAAATGACCTAAAGATAGTGTCCTAAATTTGCAATCCCCCTCCCCCCCAAATAAGGCTTTGGCCTATCAAGTGATTTAGAACAAGCTTATGGTTAAATAAATTGTCTTGTGTTTGGATTGAGGAATTTAAAATAGAAGATTTCAAATATACTCATATTGCTCAATTATCAGTTTAAAATGAAAGTGACAAATTTCAATTCATATCAATCCAAATATCATCAGTGGATTTACTTTGTGTGAATTTCAAATCCCTCCATTTAAACACCACCTTAAAATTTTCAAATCCCGGAATAGGAGATAATATGGCAGCCCATTTGAGAGCTGGCACTATGAGCTAGGCCTGATAGCTTATTACTAAAAACGTTGGATAGGACCGGGCCACCAGAAGACAATTCGGCCCAGATCAGCCGCGAAGTCGGGCTGGACAAGTCCTATATGATAAAGTACTCACCTTTTCAACTATATTTTTGATTGCAGATATGAATCGCCTTACTGGAGAGGACTTGCAGCTAGACGAATCCAAGTTGCATGGAGATACAGAAAGAAGCGTATAAATCGGGCAGATTCTTCAAGCCCACCACGTAATTAGTCATACATAGATGAATGCACTCTTAACATACTCGTTTTTTTTTTGCGCGTTAGGAGTCGTTGTATATGTGCACAAGTGCGATAGGGAAACAGTTGTGTATGGCAAACTGCCTTTAGTTTAAACAAATGTATGTCTGTGAGTAGGCAGATATACTACATTAGTTTCTTCACCTATTATTGTTTGCTGTAACTTGGTGCACTCATTTCCTTTTCATTATTTTTAGTACTGAATAAATGTTTGCCCTGTTTTTATGCCAAAGCTGTTTCACCTAAAGCTAAGAGCTGCATTATTGTTATTTAAGACATCAAAGAGTTGTCCAATAACAGGTGGGAATTGTAATATTTTGACAGGTTGGCCTCAAAAGTTAAGAGTGTTGTTACATCCTTTCCTTCTGTCTTTTTCATAAGCTGTAAAAAATATTTGTTTGATTAATTTTACAATGTTTAAATTTTCAAAAGTACTTCTATTTTCTCTCTTTTTATGCATTTTTTCCTATAAATTATGTGTATTCTTCAACTTTTTTATTTCCTAAAATCTTCTGATTTTTTAGCTCAATTAATTACCTGTTATAATAGGTTAAAGTGAGAAATTGAATACCCCATTTCTCTTCAAGTGAAGATGGGGTCCATCCCAGTTAAATGAGAATTTCCTATTAAACAGATTTTTATCGTATATAATAGTTTTGCGTTTATAAAATAAGAATTCAAAGCCTTAATTTTGTGATCGTTTGTTCCTTTCCTTTATTTTAATGATTTTATAAATTTTGTGTATGTTGTTATTATGCGAGGTTCTTGTCTCTTTAGAAATTAGAACCTAAGATTTTACTTCGATGTTCATTAATATTTTGTTGTTGGCTAACCTTGATGAAATTATTTTTTAAAATATATTTTTGACTAAATAAAAAAACTAATTTATTATTATTATTGTTGTTGTTGTTGTTGTTATAATTATCCTAATCATCATTATTATTATTATTATTATTATTATTATTATTTTTATTGTTATTGTTACTTTAAAGAAAATGGAAAAAGAAACGGGAAAATTAATTTCCATACCATCATTATCTCATGTAGACGAGGAACAATGTGCATGTAGCCCAATAAGAAGTTGACAAGAAGACGGCCCATATATATACAAAGAAAGCCCATCAATGGTCTTCCTCCATATGGACTCAGCGCACCTCAACAAACTATTGTCATCTTGAATTCCAACCTAATTTGCTAAAAATCTGATTCTACTGATTCACCAAACCCAAAACCTGTCTTCAACATTCAGCAATCAAAAGATTTCACTCGTTTCCTTGATAAATTACACTTTTAAATATAATTCAAAGTTTAAATTCCACCAGAGTCAAAAGAGAGCTTTCAATTACACTTATGTTTTCCAATGATCCAATTTCTTCTTGATTAATTTTCGAGCTAATTTCAAGAATGATAGATAGATAATATATATAGATTAAACATGCATTAATTATATAAGGAATATGTGAGATCTTAATATATAGCAACTTCAGAAGGGACCAACCAAACATGGAACAAGGCGAGATAGTAACATCCACTCGGGGGATTGAAACACATAAAATCGAATGTGTGAGATCTTGTTTGCTTTGATAGACTGGTTGGATTCAAAATTTATTGGCTATATACTTATTTTATGTTTGGTTTAATATCTTACCATGGTACTGCCTTGAGTAAGAGGAAATAATCATTTTTATTATTATTTTAAAAAGAAAAAAGTATATTTGTACTAGTTTGGACTTCAGTTAGTAGTCGTTAGTGACACAAAATTGTGATATTAGTAAAAATGACGTTTTTTTTCTCTTTGTCTTGTGTTTTTGAAAATTTTAACCAAACAATTTGATTGAGTATTATTCTTATTTGCAAATGTATGTCGTGTATCACATCTACAAAAAATCAACGGTCAAATTCTCAAACATTTTTAAATACATGTCAATACATCATGTAAATGAGGATAATATACAAGTGAATGTGATATAATTAACACTAATTATTATTTTGGTGTCGACCCTCAATAAGAAAGATATCACATTCCCATAATAAATGGGAGTTTTAATCACATTGGTTTTGGTTTATGTGGATCTGTTCAGATTTTGAGTGGATTATTTTTTGGGTTTTTAAGGGGTTTCTTCCATTTTACATCGTATACATTGTTTTGGTGGGTCTCTACATGTTGCATGTCTCTTTTTTTAAAGATTTTTCAATTCAATAAAGACGAATTTGATTTATTGTTTCTAATATAATAGAAAAAAGTCAATATATAAACTTATCAAATTAACTTCTCATTGATGTATTATTTTATCGGGATTCAATTCAAACAGTATTTTCTTGTTCCTACATTTTAAAAATGGTTAATTAATCTTTAATAAACATGTAACATGTAGAGACCCATTCGGTATTGTGTGTAAGATGTTCTTATCTTTTTCTTCAACTAGATTAAAGACCAGATTTTTAGGAAATTCTAGAAATAAGAGTAAGTCTCTTGTGAGATTATCTCACGGAATTTTAATGCATTGCATGAGACGGGTCAATTCACAACCCAATTACCCACCACTCAAACCTTACAATTCACATGTTGTTTGTGGATGATGGGGCTCCGTCTCACAGAAACTATCCATGAGACCGTCTTATATGAGTTTTTGTGTAGAAAATATATATTCACATTTATAATCAATTTTTGGAGTGAAATTTCCAACAATTTGAAAGATTCCCTTTACAACCTCAGATTCTGTGTGTTGGTGGGGCAAATAGTTACTTATCTAATTGAGAACTTCAGTCCTACGTGGTGTATTAGACAGATTTAAGATTTAAATAACTAAGTTCATTTTTAATGTTTCCCACATGCATGACATTAATCGAATCAACATTTGTTTTCTCTCTCCCCCTCTGTTGTTGCTTCCTTTTTTTCCTTATTTGTGGTTTAGGGTTCGGAAAGTTATAATTAAAAGATAACTCAAATTAGAAATCTTATTCAAGTTGGATGTACCATCAAACTAAATATGTGGGTATAGTATGCATATGATAGACTCTATATAGGCTTACAATATATAAATGAGCAACTATCTAATTACTATAATTTTTTTTTTAAATATTCTCTTGTAAAATTCTGCTTCATATTAGTGACCATTTAAAAAGCTCATCATCAATCAACACATCTTTCATTCGCGTCTTCATCGCAACGTTCTGCATTTGCTATGTTCTGCTTCTCATCTCTCGACACATACCTCTCTCTCTCTCTTCATATATTTTTAAATTCAAACAGCCAAAAGCAACAATCAGATCAGCAAAGTCAATCTCATAGAAAGTAGCATAAATTTCATAATAGGATTCAATTTATAGATTAATTCTCAATTTTAAATCTAATTTTTTAAGTTTCTTAATGAGGGGTTTAATTTAATCTTTTTTTTTTCTTCTCAATTTAAGACTTGAAAATTAGATTGAATTCTCAATTCAAGACAAAATTCCATTTTCATTTTCTTTTTAATTTTTATTTTTATTTATAATTTATTTATATTTCACTATATATTTATATTTTCGGTAAATTAAGACAAGTTAGTGTAATTTTGAAACGATTTTCATCCGACTAGTATTGATTTATGTATATACATATAATTAATGCAATTCATAAAATTAAGATTCCTTTATTTTGTTTTTTATGAATAAAAGTATAGAAAACCAATTTTAGTATTAATAAATTTAAATATAAATTATATTTTATGAATTGAATTTTTTTTTTCTTTCTTTCTTTCATTTTTTATATAAATTAATATAAACTGATGAAGATCGTTCAAAAATTACACTAACTTGGCTTAGTTTTTCTAAAATATAAATGCATATTGAAATATAAATAAATCTATAAATATAAATAAAAAGAAAATAAAAATGAAATTTTATCTTGAATTGAGAACTCAATCTAATTTTCAAGCCTTAAATTGAGAAAAAAAATACAAAATTGAACCCCTTATTGAAAAACTTTAAAAAAAGTGGGTCTAAAATTGAGAACTAATCTATAAATTAATTGGGTCTTATTATGAAATTTATCCTAGAAATTATCATCAAAATTACATTATCTTTACAAATAATATTGAGATCAAACTAGTTAAAAAAGAGATATTAAGTAATAATATATGTATTTTACAATGGTATATTATCATACCTAATGTTTTTTTTCATGTAATGAAATAATTATTCTAATATAGACAAGGGGCAGGACCTTTTATGAGACAAACGAGTTGATCGACTCGAGAAAAACAATAAAATAAAATTTTAAGGGTCTAAAATCCCACTAGCACCAATTTGAAAAATAAGTAATTGTTTTTTTTAGGCCTAATAGCCAAAAAAATCCAAACCTTTGTAGGTTTTTGCTATTTTAGTCAATTCTTTAAATTTTGTCAATTTGTCCATAATTTTATCATTTAGTAGCAATTTTAGCCAATTTCAAATTTTAGTCAAAATTGATGACATGTCTCTTGACTAGTTGCCACATGGATCAAGCTTCAAGTATACATCACCAATATTCTAACTCATTAGCTAAAATTATTAGACTTCAAGTATAAAGAGAAATGTTATCAATTTTGACTAAAATTTGAAATTGGCTAAAATTGCTACTAAATGATAAAATTATGGACAAATTGACAAAATTTAAAGAATTGGCTAAAATAGCAAAAACCTACAAATGTTTGGATTTTTTTGGCTATTAGACCTTTTTTTTTATCATTTGGGATCCAGTTTTATCCTAACAACATAAAAGAAAATATATGATAGATTTTATTCCAACTCTACGAAAAACACTATAAGTCGAAAGAAACTATTGAATTTTTTTTTTTTTTTTTCCATCTGCTTTTGTTGAGCCTAATTTCAGCCCAACAATATATGAAAAAAAAAAAAAAAAAAAAAAACACAAGGTATTGTTCAACTCCTACTAAAAATATAAATATAAATACAATCCTAAATATTGAATGCATAATGCACGTGCTATATTGTCGATTTAGAAAGAAAAATTGAACAACTTGATTTGACAGATTTAATTAGTGTTTTTCCTTCCAAAACTCGTAGACGAGTTTATTTAAGTAGTTATTTTAAATTAGATTTTTTTTATGATATTATAAATATTGTAAATCTTTCAAAGTTTATGTTTTTAAATTGTGTATGTATGAAAAGTGTATTTTAAAAATCGACTCAAACTAAAATATCAAAAGCTCCAATCTTTATTTTATATATATATATATATATATATATATATATATATATTTTTAATATATGCCGGACAAGTTTAAACATTAGAGCCAGGGGGACATTTGGGGCCCCTCAAATTTTTAATAATTGTACTATATTTAGTAATAAGGAAATTATTTTTAAAAAAAATACATCAAAGAAAAATATTATAATGTAATAAATTATTTATTTTAGTGTTAGGATTTACTTGAGTTACAATTGTATTGATTAATAATTTCATTTTTATTGAGTTAATATATATTATTTCTTTTAATTATCCATGAGTCACTTACATGTACACTCTGCAATAAGTTGTTATTCATTCTTTAATATATTTTTTAATAATTTTTCTTTAACCCAAAACTTTACTTGGGTTGAGGACTATATCTTTCATCAAGTTAAACCTACGGGGTACGCCTATATTAATTATTTTAAAAACTGAATGGGTGAATTATACTTACGATCACCTTTTTTAATTTTTTTTTTCTTTTTCCCAGTATTAAACATTTGAGTCGAATTATTTCAATTTATCGGACATTTAACAAAATTGTTAAAAGAAATTCGTAGGCAGATTATGGTAGCTAGGTTACTACAAGTGTAGTTTACTTATTTCAAAATTTGTAAAAACAAAGATCATCTTTATTTTAAAATTTATTGAAAAAAAAAATTAAAATCAAAAGTTTGACATGAATTCAATGTAAAATAAAAATGTAAGTGAATACAAAATATTGTTTCTCTATCCACCGTGGACATGTCTTAAAATGTACACTGCTAATATGTAAAGATCTAATCCCCTAAATATTTTGATTTGAATTTAATGATTCTATTGAATTTAATGTTATCCATTCTAATCCCCTAATCAACTTGATCGCTCACTGTCATATTTTAAGGGGTAAGAGTTGGAAGAAAATGGTTGCATCATTTTGGCTTTTTGTAGTTTGGGTTTTATGGAAAAATAGGAATGCTTTGATTTTTGGGGAGAAGACTTTTCGATAGAAAAAATTGTTAATGAGATGAAAGCTAGACTTTGGAGTTGGATTTATGTAAAAGAGTAGGTTGTACTAGATTTTCATTTAGAGATTGGTCAAATAATCCGAGACTAATCATAGGATGTTAGCTTGTTGTGTGATGTTCTGTTTTTTGGTATATCTTATACTATTCTTGTGGCTTTAATAAAAATTTCACTTTGACCGATCAAAAAAAAAAAGAATATCAGTCCTGAGTGAATACAATGTATAAGTTATTCATATTATTGAATTTTTGTATTAATGTCAATTGGATCACCCTAAATACGATTTCTGACTTCGTAACTAAATCCAACTCATAATCATTCATATGAGAAACAAATAATCTGAATTTCTCTCTTTTTTCTTAAAGTATATATAGACAACTTGATCACCTTAAATAAATAATTTTAAAAAAAAAACTGGACTGTTTAATCACCGTTCACACCTGCATTATGACCTATGGAATAAATTGTAGTAATGACTAAATCTCTAGGAAGATTAATACAGTAGGTTATTAAAATGGAAAATTAAGTCTCATGAAAATTAAATCTGATGATGATTGTATATTTGAAGTTTGAGATCATTATGAAGGCACGAATTTTCCTAAATGGTTTTAATTACACTTAGAAACAATCAAAATTTAATTTTTTTGTAGGAATAATTAATATCGAATTATTCATATCAATACGCAATACTATCACTAAAGGGATATGTCAAATATAAATTTATGATTCTCAATTAAATCCAACTAAATAAAAGTTTTACCCAAATATTCTTTACATCATAAGGTCATGAATTATTTGAAATTCAATACCCCACATTTATATAACTATAAACATAATTTTATGTAACATTATTTACAGAGGCTAGAAGACAAATCTCTGTCTTCCTGATATGGTTGCACCATTTATTTACGATTGAGATTTTTATTCTGCTTCATTATCTTTAATACACATATATGGATTTTATTTTCCAGGATGCTTAATTTCTAACAAATATTAATTTGCTTTGTAATAGGTGATACCAATTTTTGGAGTTTTGAACTTCCAAATTTTATTCCATTAACTTCTTATACATTTATTCTATTTTATAATTAAAGTCCCAAACTTTTAGTTTTATATTATCATCCGTTCCACAGTTATTTTGTTTTACTAAATCCTTAAATTTTCAAATTTTGTTTTACAAATACCCTAATTTCTAATTATTCTAGGAATTACTCTCTTGCGCATCAGATTCGTGCAACTGAACCGACTCATAAAATATATTACTTTTCTTATCCACAATTTCTTCTTCTCTCCTGACTATTCTTCTTCTCATAACCATAGTCAAATATAACCACTTCTCTACAAAAATAAAAAAAGATGTTAGTTATAGAAACAATATGGATAAAGATATCACAAAAGGTTAAAATGATTGTATTATTTTACTGAAATATATGAGTTGTATGACATAAATGTATTAGTTGTATCCCATAAATGTATTACTTCATTTATATATTTGTATTACTTCATTTTACTGATATATAAGGTAAGAGTATTACTTATATCACATAAATTTATTAATTATATAATGAAACATGTATTATTACATTACTTAAATATATTACCTTATTTTACTTTTAAAAAATTATTATTTTACTGAAAATTTTGTGCTATTCTATTTCATTTTCTATTCAAACTCTCTTTGTTTTTTTGGGCCCCACCCCACCCAACTCTCCCTCTCTTTATATACTTTACAATTAAATATTATACCAATATTACATTACATGTAACATAATAACACAACAGGTACACATACTTAACATAAATGTAATGCGCGCTAGGATACGTGGACAACTCCACTGGACTTCAAAATAATTTATATATTTTAAAGGGTTAATTTAATTTGCAACTTATTTCATAATGTTTTTTTCACATAACAATCCAAATATTTTTTTTCCTCAAACTACAACATATATTTGCAACCTCTATTATTTTCCGATCACCTTTTATCTGGATTCTATTTATAAGTGTATATTTGTTATTTTTACAAATTTTTTTTCTTCTTTAGCTGCAACATATACTCCATGTTTGTTGAGTTTGAAACCTCTAACTAATTCCCGCAAGACCTTATTTTAAAGGCCAAATAGTAAAAAAATCCAAATCTTTTCGAGTTTTTGTTATTTTAATCAATTCTTTAAAAGTTGTCAATTTAGCTATATTATAGCCAATTAGTTGCAATTTTAACCAAATTTCAATTTTAGTCAAAATTAAATTGTATATATATATCCTACATGGCGGACACATAGATAAAGAAATTATTTACACCTCATCAAAAAAAAAAAAAAAACACCTCATCAATTGTTTTTTTTTTTACTTTCCACCACATCACTCAAGTCCAATTCCCATTCACCGACTTTCATCAAACACTTGGCGTGCATAAAATCATGATAATAAAGCTTTAGATAATTCTTTGAAAGCGGAAAGTGCACCGATTGAGAGTGAGCTGGGAATCCATAAGAGATGTTGGCTAGTTGAGTTTGAAGCGGAAGCTAACGCAGCGCAGAATAAGGCGAAGTCTTTAAGTTTGGTTCGAACATCGGAGCCGGAGATTTTGGGGCCTGGGAGGAGTGATTGGAGATGGGATTTGATGGAGACATTGGCGAAATTTCCAGCGGAGTGTAGTGGGTTTTGGAGAGTGACTCTTTCGGGGGCTCTATTAATCTGTAAATTCAAGATAATCAGATGAGGTGTTTATTATTATTTTTTTCATTTTTAACGAGGTGTAAATGATTTTTTTATCCATGTGTCTGTCATATAAGACATATATAATTTAATTGAGTAACACTTCTGTGCAACTGGTGCACAGAGTTGCATGAATATCTTTATGTTATAAATGTAGTACCTTTATGTATAAATATTCATATCTTTAGTGCAACTGGTGCACAGAGTTGCATGAATATCTTTATGTTATAAATGTAGTACCTTTATGTATAAATATTCATATTTTTTTAAAATGAACATGCATAAATGTATTACATTTATAATATAAAGATACTACATTTATAACATAAATGTGTGCATTGCACGGTGCAACTGGTGCACAGAAGTTTTTGTCAATTTAATTTTGACTAAAATTGAAATTTGGCTAAAATTGCAACTAATTGATTATAATATGGTTAAATTGACAACTTTTAAAGAATTGATTAAAATAGCAAAAACTCGAAAAATTTTGGATTTTTTTGGCTATTTGGCCTATTTTAAAAGACTTTTTTTTTTCCTCCATTTCACTTTAGTTTTTGTATGTACACATTGTTTTCCAAATGAAGCAATTTTAAATATTAACATTATATCTTATTATATTAAATGAAACATTTTACACTACATACATACATATATTTGCTAATTATATTTTGATATAAAATTCACTCATTATTAAAGGAAAGCAAACTGTAGCAAATATTTTGAGATAAATTTTGAAATGCTTGGCATTATACTCTGAAGTAGTATAAAATCTGCTCTATAGTAGAGATAATGATTGTGTGCAATTAAATAATCTCAATCGTGGGGGTATATTGGTAATTTCAAGTGATCTGGCAGCAAAATGATACGCCGGCGGGCGGCGGCCACCAGAATTAAGTTAGTTTCCGGTGGCGTTTTCCACTCTTAAATTTAAAGCTCCAAACTGTACGATGGGCATCACTATTAATTTGTACCCACCAATATCTACTACTATTTCTCCCTTTTAATATTCTTTTTAATTCCCTTTTTACATTTTTAACAGGAATTTAATGAGTTAGCTCAAAAAAGACAACATAAGAGACTGGTGTACTTATAAACAATTTTCTAGAAATACTTTTCATCTACAAAAAGTTGAAATAATGCATTCTTTTTCAAGAAAAATATTCAATTTTGTTTCTCTTTTTGAGTGAAGCAAAAGTTTTATTTATTGAAGAAATTGTAACAATTCGACTCAAGAAATAAGAAAATTAATAATTAGTAGTTGTTGACAAGTAGAATTGATTTAATTTCATTTACGATTCGAACATGAAATTAGGGATAGGGTATTCATGTTGGATTAAATTAAGCTCAGGTACTACAAGGATAATCTTAAATTTGTCGACTAAGTTAAAGATTGTATATATATATATATATATAGTATATATATATCTAAATCAAATAAGTAGGTTAATTTAGTGGTGCCCACGATTCGCCGGAAACCGGAACCAGCCGGTTCGAAACCGGCGGTCAACGGTTCGGGGAACCGTTGACCCGGTTCCGGTTCCAAACCGGAACCGTAAACCGGTTTCAGCCAATTCGGTTTCGGTTTATGTATTCTAAAACAGTGAACCGGCGGTTCACGGTAATTTTTTTTTTTGGACGAATGAGGTAGTGCCACGTGTCCGTCGGAGCTCCGGCGAAAAGTAGCCGTTGTCGCCGGCGACAACGGCGATCACTCGACCATTGGAGATCAACGGTCGAGATTTGCGGACCATTGTGAACCGGTGGTACGAATCGCCGGTTCCGGCGAATTTTTTTTTTTTAATTTTCTATAAATACCCCCCCTCCCCCCATTCATTTCCTCACACCATTCCAACACTTCTCTCTCAATTCTCTCTTAATTCTCAAGTTACAATTCAATTTTCAATTCTCAAGTTTTTTTTTTTCAATTCTCAAGTTTTTTTTTTCAATTCTCAAGTTTTTTTTTTTTTCAATTCTCAAGTTCCGATTCAATCGAAAATGTCTCGAAGAGGTTCTTCTTCCGCCGATTCTTCTCACCGAGGAAAGGCACCGATGCCTCCACCAAGAGATGTTGAAGTCGATGATCTTATCGATCAATACACTCCCCACTCTCATTGGAGTGAGGAGTACGCCAATTTGGAGGAGGCTCTCGGACCTTCGACCGCCACCGACTTTGCCGAAGTGGAGGAGGAGCAGCCGGAGGCCCGTTCAACTCAAGAGAGTGACACACGTAGCCGATCCACTTCGACACTTCAAAATGATATTTTCTCCATACATTTTAAAAAGGAGAAAGTATCCGGCTCGAACGTGGACTACAAAGTGACGTGCAACCACTGTGGGAAGAGTTACAAATTCAAGCACGGAGGGGGCTACGGAACGTTCAACAACCACATCATCAAGAAGCATCCGGATAAGATGGGTAATGACCGCTCTCAAACCCATCTTCCTCGACAAAATGCCGGTTCCAGTGGGGGAACCAGATGTAACGATCCTAACTTCCTTTTTCAATTTAGTCAATTAAGTCATAGGTGAGGAGTAGCCGAATTGATTGCTAAAAAACATCTTCCTTTTCAATTTCTAACCGACGATGATTATGGAGATTTTACTTCTCAAGTTTTTCATCCCGCTAGTAGAAGAATATCTAGGAATACCGTTACACGTGACATAGAAAAAAGTGTAGGTGAATATAAATATGTTTTAATTAAAGAATTAAAAAATTTAACACAACGGGTATCTATTTGTTGTGATGTGTGGAAAGATCCTTACGGAAACCATAATTATTTAGGAGTAACGTGTCATTGGATAGATGATGCATGAAACATGCAAAAATGAATAATTGTCTATGTCGAATTTGATGAAAGACATAGTTCCGTAGCAATTGCTAGAAAAATAATAAAAATTGTTAATGATTATGATATAGTGCTAAAAATATTTTCGATTGGTAATGATAATGTCGCTCCTAACACCGCTAGTATACCCACATTAAAGGAATTTTGTTGGTCTCCAATAGATGGTAAACTTTTTCATATTCGTTGTGTACCCCATTGTTTGAATTTGTGTGTACAAGATGGTCTAACCGCTTTGCATGATCAAATTAAATCTATTACGGATGCAATTTATGAAATTGCTAAATCGACACAATGACATAAAAAATGGGCAAGATTTTGTAAAAATAATGGAATGAAAGTTAAGAAATTTGTGGTGGATGTAAAACATAGATGAAATTCAACTTTTTATATGCTTCAAGATTCTTATAATTATAAAGAATTGCTAATTGAATTTTATAAAGAAAACCCACATGAATTGATATATTTGAATAGCAACTCTTGGGATGCATGCATTAATTTAATTCAATTTTTAAATTTTTTTGAAGAAGCCACTAGAGAATTAAGTGACACTTATTATCATACTTCTCCATTAGCCTTAGATCATTGTGTTAAAATTGTTTTAATTTTGAATGAATATTGTGAATATTATAGGTGACATTATTATAGCAATTAAAGCAAAATGGTTAAAATATTTTCACGAACTTCCCGATTTATTTTTACTAGCTAAATTATTAGATCCTAGGATTAGAGAAGATGGTCTAATATAATTATTACGAATGTATTATAGTGTTTTGTTCCCCCATTTTTTGTTATCCGATTATGATGCAGTTGACTATGTTCCAAATTATATAGAAGTTGCAGCTAGAGCTAAAACATATTTGTATGATTTATTTAAAGAATATAAAACCGCATTAGGGGATGATTGTGGGGATAATTTAGGTGCTCAAAATGTAGGTGATAGTAGTAGTTCTTCACATAATCCATATAATGTTGGTGGTCTTAGTGCATTTTATGATTTTTATGATAACCGAACACAAAAACGCGCTAGGGAGTCAAATCCCACACAAGAATTAGATACATATTTAAGTTGTACATTTGAATTTATTGCTTTTGAAAACTCTGTGGATCTTTTGAAGTAGTGGTAAAAAAGGATCAATACTTATCCTATTTTAAGTCATATTGCAAAGGAGATTTTTGCAAGTCCCGCCTCCAACGTTTCCGTTGAGTGCGCCTTCTCCAAAGGACGACATATGTTGAATCCAAAAAGGGCAAGATTGACTGTAGAGAATATTCAAAACATTACTCTACTTGAAGATTGACTTCGAGCCAAGAAACGTCAACAATATCTAAATTTATCTGTCTTTGATGACGATGGCCCCGACGAGTATGACTACGATTCCAACACATCCTCCTCCACCGGAACTAATGGGTAAGTTTGAGGTAAGAGAACTACGTGAGCTTTGATTCCCTAATTCAATTTAGGAATACGTAGACAATTTCATTCTATGTTTGATAATCACTTTCAAACTTAGAATGAAACTCAAGCTCTTTCATTTTTTTTTTCTTTTATTTCTCTTAATTGTAATGAGCAAAGAAGTTGTGTGGTAGATGTGTTTCTCAAAGAAAGGAGGAGATAATAAGATGTGTCTTAGATGCACGTCTTATTATGTCTTCTTTTCTTTGAGACACATCATCTACCACACAACATTTTTTGCTCATTACAATTAAGAGAAGTAAGAACTAAGAATTACGTGAGCTTTGATTCTCTAATTCAATTTAGGGATACGTAGACAATTTTAAGAGAAGTAAGAACTACGTGAGTTTTGATTCTCTAATTCAATTTAGGAACACGTAGACAATTTTATTCTAAGTTTGATATTAACTTTCAAACTTAGAATGAAACTCAAGCTTTTTTTTTTCCTCTTCCAATTTGTAATTTGTAAGTTGTAATTTTTTAAAATTCAAATTTAGAAGTTTGTTGTTTGTAAGTTGTGATTTTTTTAAATTCAAACTTAGTGTTTATACTTTGTAAGTTGTAAATTTTGGATATTTATACAAAGTTGTATATTTTTTAACATAAATACATTGTTTAAAAAAAAAAATCGGAAAACCGGCCGGTTCGAACCGAAACCGACGGTTTAACCGCCGGTTACAAACCGGAACCGGAATCGAACATACCCCGGTTCGGTTCCGGTTAGACCCCCCAGTTTTCCGAACTGCCGGTTCCGAACCGCCGGTTTAACCGAACCGGGCACCACTAGGTTAATTAATAGAAATAAGCTGAACATATATTTAATCTAAACATGTATATATACATATTGATTATCGTGCATTCGAGTTAGAACTTTCATTTAATTAGGTTCGATTAGTTTATCTCTGAAAATCTAATTTAGGAGACATGATATATAAGATTGCAACATATATTTCCTGTTTATTGAATTTCATCATCTTAGTTTGGACACATTTAGCTTAATTACATGAGTCCTCAGTCTCTTACTCGAGATATAATATTTGAGGAGTGGACAATTTTAGTTGGAAGATTTAACTCAAGTACAACCATAGTAACCCTAAGAAAAAAAAAAGATTTTATAATTTTTAACCCAAAAATAATTAAACAAAACCGACATTATATATAGAAATGACAAAGAAATTGCAATACTCAATTAATTATGAAAATTAAAAAGGAAAACTCTTTAAAGAAAAAGAAAATTCATGGGACTTAAATACAGAGATTACATCAAGCGTTAGACTACAGTAGTCTTTCAATAGCCTTTCATCACTCCTTCAAATCAAATGCCTCTATATACTGTACACCACTAGTCACTCTCTCTCTCTCTCTCTCTCTCTCTCTCTCCTCACCGTGTGATCAGAGACTCATAAATCCGTCGGTTACAATTTTAGAGAGAGAGAGTGTGTGTATGTATATGTATGTATGTATGTGTATGTATGTATGGTATGTTAGAAGTGGTTGGAAGAGAAAAAAGAGTGAATAGCAGTAAGTAGTGTGTGTACTTGGGTAAGTGAAAAGTGTAATGTTGTAATGGCTTTTGCTTCTTCTCCTCTTCATTATTTTTTCTCTCTTTATTGCACCACACCTTCCTCTCCCACCCTCCCTTTCATTTCTCTTCATTTCCATTTCCTTCTCTCTCCACCAACATCAACCACACTCTCTCTCTCTCTCTCTCTCTCTCTCTCTCTCATTATATACACACACACACACACACACATATATATATATACATGTTCTTGATGAGGGCGTTACTCATCAAGCCCAAACATGGTTGACTAACACTTACTACACATGCTCTAAATCCACTCCCCAAATTCCATATCATTTTCCATATCAAATCCCACACATTCTTCTTCTTCTTCTTCCCCTTTTCTTTTTTATTTTAAATTAATTAATTAAATTGTTTTTTGTCAGCAATATTTATTATAATTGCAATTGTTTATTATTATAGTAAGCGCAGTTATTACAGTTATATTATGGGAATTGCTCGCAATCTGCAAGAGTTTCTTGAATACTGTATTTATATTCGTATTAATATACTCGACACAGAGAAAAAAGCCTTCCTATTCTCCTGCTGAATACTCCCATCCTCCATGGACTTCAGCAGCGGCGGCGGCGGTGGCGGTGGTTCCGGCGGCGGCGCCTCCAGCTGCGGCGACCCCTTCGATGCCTCCGATTCTCACCGCAAGAAAAAGCGTTATCATCGACACACCGCCCACCAGATACAGAGGCTTGAATCGTTAGTCCTTTTTTCTTTATTTCCCAAATTCTCAACTCCATGCATATGCATTCATAGTATATGATGAATTTCTTCCAAGAATTTATTATTATTATTATTATTATTTTTTGGAAACTGAGGTTTGTGGTGTTTGTGTTAAGGATGTTCAAAGAGTGTCCCCATCCAGATGAAAAGACAAGAAATCAGTTGAGTAGAGAGTTGAATCTGCATCCTCGGCAGATCAAATTTTGGTTTCAAAATAGGAGGACTCAGATGAAGGTTTTTTGTTTTTTTTTTGTCTCCCTTAAATTACAGTGAATCTTGTTTCTTTTGGAATCATAATTTTTGTTTGAATTTTGTGAAATGTTTAGGCACAACATGAAAGAGCAGACAATTGTGCACTTAGATCAGAGAATGATAAGATTAGATGTGAAAACATAGCAATTAGAGAGGCTCTCAAGAACGTGATCTGCCCTTCTTGTGGAAGCTCTCCAGCTCCTGAAGATTCTTACTTCGACGAGCAAAAACTGCGAATCGAAAATGCTCATTTGAAAGAAGAGGTCTTTCACTTCTTCAATCTTGTTTACTTCCCCTCGTATAGTTTTACGTCATTGTAACTTAGTATTTTTTTTTTCTTTACAGCTTGACAGAGTTTCTAGCATTGCTGCAAAATACATAGGAAGGCCTATTTCGCAGCTCCCACCAGTGCAACCCATTCATGTATCTTCATTGGATTTATCAATGGCAAGTTTTGGGGGCCATGGAATTCAAGGCCCTTCTCTTGATCTTGATCTTCTCCATGGCAGTTCATCTATTGTAATTCCCAATTCGGCATTTCCACCAATGAGCATTTCAGACATGGATAAATCCCTCATGGCAGACATTGCAGCCAATGCCATGGATGAACTGATTAGGCTTTTGCAGAGCAACGAGCCCTTGTGGATGAAGTCGGCTGATGGTAGGGAAACTCTCAATCTTGAAAGCTATGAGAGGGTTTTCCAGAGTCCTTATAGTCATATGAAAAACCCCAATGTTCGGATTGAAGCTTCTAGAGATTCTGGTGTTGTGATAATGAATGGTCTAGCATTAGTCGACATGTTTATGGACGCGGTTAGTTTCTTGTATTTCATATTATCAATATATTTCTTGACTTGTATGACTCTGTTTTGAAGTGTTTGTATAACTTGAATTCCAGAAAAAGTGGGTGGAATTGTTTCCTACCATCGTCTCAAGGGCTAAGACTATTGAAGTGATTTCATCCGGTGTGCTAGGAAGCCAAAGTGGCACATTGCAACTGGTAAATGATAGTTTTAATTCATTTTTTGGTGTAGTATAGTTTTGTTGGTTCAAAATTTGCTGACTATTTTGTGGCAGATGTATGAAGAATTGCAGGTTCTTTCAGCTTTAGTGCCAACTAGGAAGTTGTATTTTCTCCGATTCTGTCAGCAGATTGAGCAAGGCTCGTGGGCAGTTGTTGATGTGTCGTATGAGATTAATCCTCATCAAGAAAGCCAGTTTTCGTCATCCTGTAGAGCCCAGATGCTTCCTTCTGGATGCTTGGTTCAAGAGATGCCTAATGGCTATTCAAAGGTTGTGAAACAAACTCAATTCACTTGGTTTAAATGCGAGTTTGTATTGACATTGTTGTTGTACTAATAAGGTAACTTGGGTGGAGCATTGGGAAGTCGAAGATAAAGCACCGATACATAGGCTTTACAGAGACCTAATCCATAGTGGGATAGCCTTTGGAGCAGAAAGATGGCTTTCGACTCTACAAAGGATATGCGAAAGATTTGCTTGCTTGATGGTTTCTGGGAATTCGACACGTGATCTTGGAGGGGGTAAGAGTCTTGCATAAACCTTAGCATAGACGAAACTGATGCTTTGTTTAATTTGAGGTTGTAATAATGCTCTCTGTGCGTTTGGTTGACAGTGATTCCGTCACCAGAAGGCAAACGAAGCATGATGAAACTTGCTCAGAGAATGGTGAACAATTTATGCTCAAGCATTAACCCTGCAAATGGCCAACAATGGACCACCCTTTCTGGGACGTGCGAATTTGAAGTGCGCGCAACTCTTCACAAGAGCACCGATCCTGGTCAGCCCAATGGTGTCGTTCTTAGCGCTGCCGCCACTATCTGGCTCCCCCTCCCCCCTTCCACCGTCTTCAATTACTTCCGCGATGAACGAACAAGGCCTCAGGTATGCATTATATTGAATTGGACTTGTTATAATATATGTTTATGTTGTGTCTGAAATGTGGTGTTTATGTAGTGGGATGTTCTGTCCAATCAAAACCCTGTTCAAGAAGTTGCACACATTGCCAATGGATCCCATCCAGGGAACTGCATCTCTGTTCTTAGGGTAATTAAATGCTCTTTTCTCCTTCGTTTAGACCTCGTTTTGTTTATCAAAGAAGTAACATTAACACTAACATTAACATTAACAGGCATTCAACACAAGCCAAAACAACATGTTAATACTCCAAGAAAGCTGCATAGATTCGTCGGGGTCTCTGGTCGTGTACTGCCCGGTGGACCTACCGGCCATCAACCTAGCAATGAGCGGAGAGGACCCGTCATACATCCCATTACTCCCATCAGGGTTCGCCATATCACCAGACGGGAGGGGGGCGGAGGGCCCCGCGGGGGGTGGGGTAGACGGGGCCTCGACCAGCTCCAACCCGGGCTCGTCAGGCTCGCTAATCACGGTCGTGTTTCAAATACTAGTAAGCAGCTTGCCATCAGCTAGAATGAGCCCTGAGTCAGTGACCACAGTTAACAACCTTATAGCCAACACTATCCACCAAATCAAAGCAGCCTTGAATTGCACCACTTCTTGATGTCCTAATTCGTTCGTTCGTTTCGATAGCATTGAATGGAGGTGGGAAGAACTATCTCTGGTTAGTTGGGGATTTTAAATGCTCCAAAGTTGTGTCATCAATACCTGAAGATGACTTATTGCTGCTGCTGCTGCTGTTTTTGCTGTCAACCATCCTCACATTTCATTGACAACTTTTTTACCATTCCCCCCCCCCCCCGTTTATTTTGATTTATTTTATTTATTCGAACGATGATTAGTTGGGTAGTCAAGAACGCACCATACTCGTGTTTCTTGCAGACCTTTCTCGGAGGACTGCAAGAGATACTCTATGGTTCGGGTATTGACTTCTGATGATGATGAACTTACTAATTAGTTCCTTGTGAAGTTAATTTCTAAGGATTTGTCTACAATTTGGACAACTTTTTCATTAGATTCTCATAAATGTTGTTCATATCTCATGTGTGGTCCAATGTAGGAATTAATAGGCCATGAGAGACTTAAAGTCATGGCAGTGTGGGGGCAACAACATTGACAGACTGGACAATCCCCATATTTATATATATGTATATATATAAATTTAACCCACAAGTGTTTTGAGCTTTCTAATCTTCTAGACAAGTAAAAGGGTACATTATTATATATTTAAAGGAAAAATCCTATCTTTACTAACTTTCTAGTGGGGGCCTGGATTTGTTTCTATATTCATCATCTTTAACTTCAAACCCCTCTCTATTTCCTAACCAACTAATCTTGAGATTATATTTTGTAAACCTAGATCTCATTTAAATTGTGGGGCCTACGAACCAATTTAATCTTGATACGTAAACTACGAGATATATATATATATATATATATATATATATATATATACATACATGTTCTTTCGTTATGCTTTCATAAGTGTATGACAGTTACTAAATGTAATGAATAATGTGGATCTTGCAAGAAATGATGCTCAACGTACATTAAGTACAATAATTGTAATGATTCAGTTTTATTTACATTATTTGATTTTAAGAGTTGGTTTTATTTTAAATTCTATTTAGAAAATTAAATAAAACAAATCAAGATATAATATCTGAAATTAAGCAGGATATAAATCCTTCAACTAATGTGTGGGATTACATTGTTGAGACCAGGCCATGTGGGTTAAAACATGTTGACTATCACATTGTAAAACCCTACAAAATCGAAGAAGTGCATATAATATATTCTCCAGATTTTATAAAATAAGTCAAAATACATCAAATTAATTTGGTATGCACACATATAAAATAAGGATCAATCTAGCAAAATACATATATAAATGACCTTTATCAAGATAATTAACATATGTAAAAGATTAAACTAAGGTTGTATTTGGATAGAGTGATTTGAAATTCAAAATTTAAAACGAATGAATTTCAAATTCACCCAAATGACTCAAAAATTAGTTTAAAATGAAAGTGATGGATTTCAAATGCACATCTATCCAAACACTCAATTACCAAACAAGCAAGATCATCTACTTCACTATGATGTTTCATCTCATATTTCAAAATAACTATCATAATTTAAGTGTAAAGATGACATCATTTATTAACACATATTTTGAATTTAAAATATTAAAATGTAAGATAAAACACGAAATTGAAATAAAGAATCATGTTGTGCATGTATGAGAGGTTCAATGTACTGATTTCATGTTGAATAAGCTGAGGTCATTTTCAAATTTCCAAATTAAATGTGTGTTGTGCCCACAACAAATTGCATTGAAGTAGTTATATTTTTCCTCTTTGGTGGAAAGCATTTTCATGGTGATATTAACACCAAAAAAAAACCCTTTATGCTTGCCAAATTAGTCGAAAGAATAAATTAGCAAAACACTGGATCCTTGTCACTTTCCATCTGCTTCTGGTATTTTCCTCATCTGGAAATTTGCGCTAGATTCTCTATTTTATATTCTACTTTAATTATGTTTATTAGTTTATTTATAGTGAAATTTAGTTTTGGAATACTTAATTTAGGTTCTTCAATTTATGACATTGCTAATTTTTTGGGCTTTGAAAAATATTTCCTAATGTACTTTTTAATTTTGGCCAATTTCAAACAAAATTGGTTCAAAATCCCGAAATTTGGTTTAATTTCCCACATAAAATGCATGTAACTCCCTACTAGAAAATTTCATTTTGTTATTGCTCAAATTGAACTGAAATTGGATTCAAATTAATTTGAGATTTTTTGCTATATATGACTTGAGAAGTGAAGTGTTTTGTTTTAGAAAATATAGGTTAAGTTTTTAAGGAAGATACACCATATATTCTCCTCAAGCCATGTAAAAGCACTACAACAAAAAGCTTTTTAGGGACACAAACTGCGGACTGAAAAACATTAATAGTTGTTTCAAAAACATTTTTTGACAACATTCTGTAATTAAATTATTATCTCAAAAGTCTTATTGTAAATAATTTTTTTGCGATAATATTATTATCACTAATGTTTTCGCAAATAATTATTTTAATTGTTTTTTTTTTTTTTGTGACAACTTATTATCAATTCATACTATCAATTTTGTAAGAATGTGGTGTCACTAAAAATATATTTTTCGCAGCAATTTTTATTGTCGCAAATAATTATTTTTTTAAGTGAAGCCCCAAATCAATTTACTGATTTAAATTGGATCTAAACTATAATCAAATGGAAATTTAGAATGAAAAAACTATGTTTCTCGATGACCTGATTTTGCAAGCATTATTTGACTTGGTTGAGGGATTAATCTCTAGAATATCATCAACATTTTTGTACAATTCTATTTCATTAACATTGGCGCCTTCCCATTAGAATCCTCCATAACCGCACTAAGCTTGTCCAATACTCGATCTCTCAAAATTGACAACCAAATCAAATGTATGTTTCCTACGTTAAAATAGTCTCCTCAAGTCATAACAAAACTCAAATTGATTTACCGATTTCAGTTTAATTGAAACTCGATTTGAATGGTAATTGAAATTCTTTTCTTTTTTTTAAGTCCGAAAATTGGGAGTCACGCAAACTTCACGTGTGAAATTAATCCAAAATTAGGGATTGCGAATGAATTTGTCCTAAATTGACAAAAATTAAAAAACAGTATGCTTTTTTTTTTTTAAACTAAAGAACTCATAATTAATTTGCTAAATTTGTAATTTTTCTATCTAAATCTTTAAGCTATATCTTGGGTCTCTCAAGTTCAAGCTTAATCGTCATATTTTAATTTCATAGTGTATTTTATTATAGATAATGTATGCTCATGGGACTAATTAAAAAAATAAAGGATCTTATTCTAATAATATAGCATCGATCATTATCTTGTTGAGTACATGACAAATGAAAACATTTATAAACAAGATAAAATAAAAATAGTACTAGAGTTAATTTGTGTATGTGTATCTTGAGGATGACAACGGGCTTCTAAGAAACGTTTCTAAGAATCTAGAAAAGAGAAAAAGGGTGAAAAATGAATCAAGGACAATAGTAACTCTGAATCCTAGCTAGCTTTTCTATATATACATCAAGAATGGTCCATGTGGTGGTGCAACTACAACAACAGGTGATCATCTGGTGGAGGATCGAAGCCGGTGGCAGTGAGGCGGCGGCAGTGGTGGCGCGTGACCATAGATGATGGCCCCAGTGGGATTGCCACCAGGTTTCAGGTTTCATCCAACAGATGAAGAACTTGTCAATTACTATCTCAAGAGGAAAATCAATGGCCAACAAATCGAGCTAGATATCATCCCTGAAGTTGATCTTTACAAATGTGAGCCTTGGGAATTAGCAGGTTAGATAACAAATATATCCAAGTTTTGCCTAATTAATTTTGAAATATATTATTATGTATAAATAGCCAAAAAAAAAAAACCATCTGTGAGATTTTAATATTTTAGTAGCTTCTTTTAAAATTGTAAATTTAGCCCTAATTTTTGTCAATTTAGTACATTTTTTGCCAATTTGTGAAATAAATGTAGAATTTAGGTGACACATGTGTGGAACACATAGATTGATTTTAAATTAATTTTCGATTCATTCTAGATGGTGCATAATTAGAACACTCAGAATCATATTTATCATCAACAAATTTTGATTCATATGACAAATTGAGTAAAATCGAACTAATTGACAATTATGGCTAAAATATTGATAATTTTAATACAATTAGCAAAATGCAGGCAATTTTTTTTCTTTGTCATTTCATTTTTGTATTAACTGATCACGATTATCATTTTCTTGTAGGGAAATCTTTCTTGCCTAGTAGGGATCCAGAATGGTATTTTTTTGGACCGAGAGATAGGAAATATCCGAATGGGCTCAGAACGAACCGAGCAACCCGGGCCGGGTATTGGAAATCAACGGGAAAAGATCGAAAGGTAATTCGACGTAATCGTGGGATTGGAATGAAGAAAACGCTAGTGTATTACAGGGGAAGGGCTCCTCGAGGAATAAGGACAGATTGGGTGATGCATGAATATAGGTTTGATGATAAAGAGTGTGAGGACACTTATGGGATTCAGGTACTCTTTATATCTCGTATTTTATTTTATTAATTAGTATACATGCATTGATAATTTCATAATATAAAGTGTATTGATTTTAGAAAATACTATTTTGCAATAGATGATTAATTAAAACAATTTATGTATTAAATGAAATATTAGACAAAGTATTAAAAAAGGATTGGAATTGGTGAATTTTGTTCTGAATAATGTAGATATATAAAATTTGCGAGAGCATAAGTATGGGAACGTGAACTGCATGACGTGCATGGAATTAAGTCTGGACTTTTGTTATATCAACTTTTACTTTATATATCTGCTTTTCGTATATGATATATATGTATTGACATATATACATTAATTGCAGTTTGAAAAATTTCTAAGATAATACTATACTATATCTTTTCATGAAAATAAAACATCCATCACTTCACAAATTTTAGGCTCATATATTATGTTATATAGAAAAACAAAAAATTCCTCTGTTTGGAACAAAATCAAAGTAAAAATGGCAGTTTTCGTCCTGTAATTAAGATATTGTTCATTTTTTACTATTAGTTTTAATTTTACGTATTTCAACTTCTGTTCTTTAATTTTTTTTTTTTTTCCAATTTTCATTCGATTTTGCTTGTTTCTCAATTTTGTCTACATGAATTTTGTCTACATGAATGCTGGAATTGCTACTTGGATTTCTCATTTCTGAGGTTGGCGTAGACAAAAATGTGATAGTTAAAAAATCAAAATTGTAATATGTAAAGTTAGTGGTAAAAAATTGATAAGGTTTAAGTTACATGGCCAAATGTGTGATATATCTGTCCCCCCAAATATGAATACAGTAAAGAATACGAAATGAATTATAGTTTGCAATAGAAAATTTGAATTGCATATTAGATTAATGAATCATCAGCTAATTAATATTATAATAGAATAGAAAGACGAGAAAAATAAATGGTGACACTATTATTCTTTTCTTGCACAGGTCTAATTAGATAGATCTCTTGAGTGACAAAGTTTAGCTACACTTTGTCTTTCATTAATATATAAGACAGATGTTGAATCCTATCTACCATATGATTGAATCATTAATTGTTAATTAACCCAAATCATCATCTATCTGTCGGTATTGTCTTTTTAATAAACTATTAAAATGGCTCATTTAGTATTATAAAACAATGTTATGTCTAAAAAAGTCATTATGTTTTGATTAATATTAATAATTATTAAAACCTAAAAGTAGCTTCGCTTATCACTTTTGTTTTGTAAGAAGGTGTCTGTCACTTTCCACTTTATTCTTCTATAAACCTGAGATATAAGCCAATTGCATATATAGTACTCTCCCCTTACAGGAATGTGTAATTTGATATTATTATTGCACTTTATTTTGCTATATATATTATGTATATATAAGTAAATTAATACAATATATAATATTAAATTAATGAATTGATTACTAATCAAATTTAATACATTTCGAGATAGTTATTGATATTATGGTTTTAATTATATAACCCAAAAACCAATATTATATATGGTTCTCCATTATGTATTATAAATTTTATATTTTATTTATCAATACATGGTATGAGATTAATAATTATACATCGATAACAATAAAGAATAGATTGCATGGTGTTAGTATAACTGTGGTTTTTTTTTTTTCTTTTTTTCGTGTCTTATAAATATAGAAGATGTATATATAGAAAGATTGCTTTGTACTTGCAACAATGAATTTTACAGAAACCAAATATAAGTTTGCCTTTTAATAAGTTGAGCCTCTTCTTTTTCTCCTTTCTATCACTTTAATTAATTTTAGTAGAAGTGTGTCCAATAGCCCCAACTCTTGACTGATCTAAAACATCTATGGCCCATCTCTTTTTGTCATCATCACATGATCTCACACATTTAAAATCTCAAACTTTTGCCTTCCCATGGCCAATCAAATATTCCATCTTCTATTTTATACTGTATTTCAATTAATTGTCACATACAATATAAGATCTAATATTAGAAAATTTTAAGATTGATCCAAGTTTTTCAAAAATAGTCTTAAAAAATCAAATCTTCAATTAACTATTACTCCTACATTTTTTAAGTTATTGAGGATTGAGTCTTGAATTCTCTAGAGAAATGATTTTTCCAGAAAAAAAAAAAAGAAAAATAAAAGGGTCACATGTGCCTCAAGTGGAGTCCATATTTGTATTATATTATATAATTTTATTATATAATATGTTACATCTCGTGTTTCATGTCATTTGATACATGTTACGGTCGGGTTAATTATTGATGTTATTTGTGGTAATTAATTTGAAATATGAGAAATAATTTATGGATTTTTTTTTCCCAAAACCTCTATTTCTTGCTACTAAAAGATTCAATGTACAATAAATTAAAGGTAAACTTCATTTTTGGTCCATTTTTTGACAATAAAGTATATGTTTTCCAATTTTTGTCTTGTATGTTTCAATTTTTTTTCCAATTCTAGACCAATTTTGGTCGGAATTCCCAAAATCGTCAGTGTCACGTGAGATTTCCAAGAGGTTATCCAATCAAAATTGGATTGAAATTGGAAAAAATTGAAACATATAGGATCAAAATTAGAAAATTTGACTAAAATTGAAAAAAAAATGAAACATATAAGACCAAAATTGAAAATCTTATACTTGATTATTAAAAGTGGAAAGGATCTTACATACATGATCAAAATTGAAATTATCCCTAAATTAAAACATACATGACTTAATTGCAAATTAACTTCGATTTCAATTGGATTAGGTTTGCCCTACCTTTTAAATAGAACACGATCAAAAAAAAAAAACTATAACTAACTAATTAATATTTCTTGAAATTGAATTGAATAACTTGGTTACATGCATGATCCAATATATGTTTATGTTTTGAAGCACATGCAGGACTCGTACGCACTGTGTCGAGTGATGAAGAAAAATGCAATGTGTTGTGAAGAGCAGTTGGGGTTATCCTACAGCATGCCATTGCTAGACTACAAGCAAGTAGACGACGTTGTCGGAAACGAGCACGTGACAACGTTGTCGGAGTTGCCCTCAGCCTCGTCTTCGACCAATATCATCATAGGCATGGATCAGGAAGAAGAAGAAGGAGATAATGATGATGAGATGAAGGATGAATCATGGATGCAATTCATCACAGATGATGTCTGGTCTTCATCTCCCACAACCTTTGCTCATCAAGATACGGATATTCACAAACTAAATAATGAAAAAGCTGGTGAAATTGATGGAGGGATGACTAACTAGAAAACAATATTGTACCAAATATTTTTCAGATATTTCAAGTTATATTCTGCATTTAATTTGCTCATGATCATGCATTATCTGGTTGTACTTAGATTTTTTTTTTCTTAAAGATTGTTTTGGTGGTGGTGTATTTTTATGTAGCTAGAAATGGTTTTTTTGACTTCTTTTATTCAGTCTGAATTATCTAGCATCTATTTCTTGTTCAATTCCATTATGGTTATCGCGCGTGACATTATTTTGGTAACTTTTATTTCCAATATTCACTCAAGATAAAAAAAATTAAAAAAATTAAATAAAATTAATCACAACTTATTAATTTATTTTAGTTATATTTGAAATTTTTTACCCTTCAATCTTTTGGTCTGTATTACCTACACTAGTCCATACCATCAGAATTTGTATAATCATATCTCTAACCAACAAAATTAAATTTTATTCGATTTGTATTAGTTTATACCATTGAAACGCAACTTATAGAGTAATTCTACTATGGCAAAAACTTTTATGCACGAGGTGCACGGATCCTAGATTCGTGCACCACAATTTGATATTCATCTCATATTCAAGCCCAATTGATATACAACCTATTTTTATTAAATTTTAGGCCCAATAATATTAATTTTTTGGGAGAAAGGAGACGCTGAAGACGTGTGAAACTGTCTGTGTCTTCTTCTCTCTCCTTCTTCAGCGTCTTCTTCTCTCATTTTCTTCAGGGTATTCTTCTCTCTTCTTCTTCAACGTCTTCTTCTCTATTAGAAGAAAAACTCAAATTCTCAAAACGAACTTATTTTTCGTGATTTATTTTTCAATTTCGTGTTCTGTGTTTTTTTTTGTGATTTTTTACAAATTTCGCACCTCTGTTGAATGCATAAATTAATATAACAGTTCTATATAATTTATACATAACAGTACTATTAAGTGCCACTCAATAAACACAATCGTATCACTAAAATAACACAACAGTATTACATAAATTAATATAACATTTCTATATAATTTATACATAATAGTACTACTCAATAAACACAACCGTATGACTAAAATAACACAACAGTATTACATAAATTAATATAACAGTTCTATATAATTTATACATAACAGTACTACTAACTTATATATAACAGTACTACTCAATAAACACAGCCGTATCACTAAAATAACACAACAGTATTACATAAATTAATATAACAGTTCTATATAATTTATACATAACAGTACTACTAACTTATACATAATAATACTACTCAATAAACACAGCCGTATCACTAAATTAACACAACAGTATTACATAAATTAATATAACAGTTCTATATAATTTATACATAACAGTATTACTAACTTATACATAACAGTACCACTCAATAAACACAACCGTATGACTAAAGTATCACTAAATTAACACAACAGTATTACATAAATTAATATAACAGTTCTATATAATTTATACATAACAGTATTACTAACTTATACATAACAGTACCACTCAATAAACACAACCATATGACTAAAATAACACAACAGTACTACATAAATTTATACATAACACTGTATCAATGGCGGAAATTTTTCCTTCGTGATTTTGTTAATCGATGTCGCAGTTCTCCCAATTTTTTTGAGATTCGTCCTTCAATTCAAACACTAAAACCTTCAATCAATGGGTATTTGAACACTGTATCAACTTTAAACCTTCATCAATCATTGTCTCATCTTCAAACCTTCATCAATGACAGAATTTTATTTTTTCAGAAACAGTATTTATGTGTTTATGGTCGAAATTTGATCAATATTGGACGTTATGTCTATGGATCGAATTCAAAGAAGAGCTTACTTCGTGGTTTGATCAATGGTTGTTGTAGTTTTTCCCCAAACTGGCGCGAGAAGACGATGAACAGTGAATTTCAGTAAAAAAAAAAAATAATTGATGGCGCGTGTTATCACGCGCCATCTATTTAGAATGCGTCTTTACTGCGAGTGTGAGGCTGTGGTTTGAATTGTTGTGCACGGATCCACCGATCCGTGCACAAGGTGTACAGCAGCGTGGCTCTTCTACTATACACTGTTGTATTAATACACCAGTGTTTTTTTACTGTGGTAACTTCTCTATAAGGTAATTTTTATGTTTTGGGCTAGACTTGACTGTTGGGCCTCCCTACACTCATTTTATATTATAAGTTGTGGGAGATAAAAAAGATGCAGGGTCGTTTGTCTGTTTGGCTAGTCAAGCATGAGATAATTCATAGATCTTTGGGCTTTGATTATCAAGGAATAGGGACTTTACAAATAAAGCCCGCGGATTGGCATTCCATTACTGTCATTTTATATCTATATGGTTACAATTATCTACGCTCCCAATGTGCCTATGATGTAGCACCTAGCGGACTATTAGCTAGTGTGTATCATCTTACCATAATAGAGTATGGTGCGGATCAACCAGAAGAGGTATGCATAAAAGTGTTTGCCTCAAGGAGGAATCCTAGAATTCCGTCCGTTTTCTGGGTTTGGAAAAGCGTGGATTTTCAAGAACGAGAATCTTATGATATGTTGGGAATCTCTTATGATAATCATCCGCGCTTGAAACGTATCTTAATGCCTGAAAGTTGGATAGGATGGCCCTTACGGAAGGATTATATTGCCCCCAATTTTTATGAAATACAAGATGCTCATTGAATGATAAGAAAGTAATTTCCACTTATAAAATTTCAGAGATTCAAGGATTGGCTTTCTGTTCTAGATTAACCAGAATGTCTCTTATGAAATATAACCACGGTATATCTTTTTGATCATAGGTTGAATCGATCATCAGAAGAAGAATTAGGCCAAAAATTAGGATACATTCTGGGAAAATCAAACTTCCATCGAAGAGAAGCAAATGAAAGGCTTTCATAAAAATTCTCGTAGAATCGAGAATGAAGTTTACATTTGATTTTGTTTGCATTTAATCATTATAAATCAATTATGTTGTATGTATAAATCGAAATAAGTGTAAATGAATTATCACAAAAATTTTGGGTCATTTTGAATTTATTAATACGTAATATTACATGCATTTCGTTTGTTAAGATATATTGTTGCATCCAAATCTAAGCCATATATTGTTGAGATGCGAATATCCATTGAAATCAAATTCAAATCTGAAAATGACTAATCTTTATAATCAAGCGATTATGGTAAATCATAAATCATGTGCAATTCGCTAAAATAGGATTCAACCAATATCTGATGAAATATCTACCACGCAACACAGAAGGATGCAACAATGATTTTTAAATCGATGCAACAATGATTGTGAACGGTGATGGTATGCAACCGATGCAATAATTTTGAATTCATGTATAATTAATTACTAACAATACATTACCAAATTAACATCACAACACCAAAATGCAAGCAACAATAATTTTGAATGCATGCCAACAAATAATTAATTAATAGACATAACAATATAATATACATATTATTTTCAAATTTGTTTGATGGTAATTGATTATGATCACAAATGCAACTTATTTTTCGGTTTTCAAAATAATTTTTAATCATATTAGGTTATATTAGATGTTAACAATTTCATTTTCTATTATATGTTGTTTTCTTGATTTGTAATATTAATACAATGAAAATTTTGAAATATAAAATTTTGAAAATGGAATGATTGTGATGATGGAATATTAAATGTCTTCCGGTATAAGACATAAGAAAAAAATATTAAGCTTAATTATGAAATCAAATATGTATTAATAGATTTAAAAATCTATTTTACCCCGATAATATAATTTACGCCTTATTTTCCTTTTTCTTTCTTTTCTTACGTTTCAATTACTGTGTAACATTCTTTTTTATTTTATTGCATTTTTAAATAAATCTTTTTTTCTTATTCATCTAAAATTCTATCTCCACACATCTTTTTCAAACTGATCTCATTTTATCCCTTTTTTTTTTTCTCTATTTAACATTAATACTAATTTTCAATTTTTTTTCTTTCTCTCGTAGTTCCATTATTATCAATAGTACTTGGAAAAATATTTTAAGAGTACTTGAAAAAATATTTTAAGAGTTTTTTAATTTATATATATGTTTAGAAATTGTCGTAGTTTCCATCAATATCAATAGTACTTGGAAAAATATTTTAAGAATTTTTTTTAATTGTACATAAGTTTAAATTTTCAATTTTTTTCTTTCTTTCTTAGTTTCCATTATTATCAATACTACTTGGAAAAATATTTTAGTTATATATATATATATATATATATATATGTTTAGAAATTATCATAATTTCCATTAATATCAATAGTACTTGGAAAAATATTTTAAGATTTTTTAATTTCACATAAGTATCAATACTGCAAAAAAATATTTTAAGATTTTTTTTAAATTGTACATAAGTTTAGAATTGTCTAAAAATTTCATATACTTCTAGATCTTATGGAGTAATTTTAACCATCTTTATGGAGTAATCTCAATCATCTTATGAACCATTCAAATTATCTTCAGGTGACAAGACAACAAGTGATGTGAATTATGTATCTATATTTTGATAAGAATGTTTGGATTAATTTGAATAATTTATAAATATTCTTGTCACAATTCTTAAAATATTTTTCCAAGTACTCTTAAAATATTTTTCCAAATAATATTGATAATAATGGAAACTAAGAGAGAAGAAAAGAAATTGAAAATTAGTTTTAATGTTAAATAGAAAAAAAAAATGAGATGAGTTTGAAAAATAAAATATGAAAATTAAGAGAGAAGAAAAGAAATTGAAAATTAGTATTAATGTTAAATAGGAAAAAAAAAAAGGGATAAAATGAGATGAGTTTGAAAAATAAATAATGGAAACTAAGAGAGAAAAAAAAGAAATTGAGGTGACAAGAAGTGTTGTGAATTATGTTTCTATATTTTGATAAGAATGTTTGGATTAATTTGAATGATTTATAAATATTCTTGTCACAACTCTTAAAATATTTTTCCAAGTACTCCTAAAATATTTTTCCAAATAATATTGATAATAATGGAAACTAAAAGAGAAGAAAAGAAATTGAAAATTAGTTTTAATGTTAAATAGAAAAAAAAGGGATAAAATGAGATGAGTTTGAAAAATAAAATATGGAACTAAGAGAGAAGAAAAGAAATTGAAAATTAGTATTAATGTTAAATAGGAAAAAAAAAGGACATAAAATGAGATGAGTTTGAAAAATAAATAATGGAAACTAAGGGAGAAAAAAGAAATTGAAAATTAGTATTAATGTTAAATAGGGAAAAAAAATAGGGATAAAATGAGATGAGTTTGAAAAATAAATAATGGAAATAAGAGAGAAGACCAAACTCGTTAGTTTCATAGAGAAACTAACGAATCAAACGGGTTGATTACTTTGTGGTATTTCAAATAATTATGGACAACCAAAGTTGTTAGAGATACAATCATGGGTCGTGGATACAGCATTACAGTTCAGAAGCGGGTTATCTGAAATTTTAATAACGACGATTCATAACAAATACTCAAACATATCGAATATGGGTCTCAAATGATTCGTAATAACAAGATGCATAATACAAACATATTCGATTGCGGTTTTATGGTTGCAGATTAATGTTATATACAATTAATGAAGAAGGTAGATTTAGATTACATTGTCCAGGCTCTTTTGGTTGTTGGAGGGAATTCTTAGTTTTTACTGCAGTAATTTCTCAAAATAGGTAAAAAAAAAGTAAAAAGTAAATGAAGGGTCGGGATGCAATCATTCAAAATTTGATGGCTGGAAGCACCGGTGTATTAATACAATGGTGAACTGTAGAAGGACCCCAACTTATATCACTGTATCTTTAGAATTAGGTCATTTCAATTTCATCAGGTCTCATATCATAAATTAGACCATATCATTGTAACCTCTTACCATACACCAATTGAAAAATGATATTATTAATCAAGAAAAAAGAAAAAAAAATTATGAGAAACGAGAGTGAAAATTGTGCACGTTTTTCATTGGCTTTGACAAGTGAATCAAATGGCAAAATGCATTTGGGAGTGTTGACGAATTGAGTCGAACCTAGCTTAATTTAATTTACCAAATATATTGCTAAACAAAGTTTAATAAATATAAAATTATAAATTATTGTATTCATTTAATCATTAAAACTAAGTTTTGAGTATTCTGAATAATATAATATATTTACTAAACTTTTGAATTTTATTCTAAAAAAAACTTTAACTAAATATTGCTATATGAAATATCAAACTATTAGTATTATATATATTTTACCTGCTATCTCGTGAGCCCACTAATTAACAAGTCACACATGAGCTCACAAGCTGAATACCATATAGTTGAGCTTGATGTGTTTATTAATTTTAACGAATCTCACTAATTAAATATATTGAAATTTAACTTTTATGAAATCGAGTTCCAAATAACACACAAATGACTTGATCACTATTAGATATAAAAGCACATAAATATCCCTAACAGGTACATATAATATCATTGCAGACTCATTAATTAAAAGTTAGTTAGTTCATCTTTGAAGGGTTCTGACAAGAATTATAAAAACATCCTTAACCTAAATCTAAGGTAGGGGTCCATATTTTGCAGCTATATCTTTAGTTACTATATATTTCCTCAGTTGTCAGACTCATTTGTTGAACAAGCTAGCTCTGACCTTTCAAGCTTTTAATGTAATATATACACACAGCAGAGTTATTAATACATACATATATATATAGTCATCATAAATCAAGAATTCATGTGAATGCAGATAACGGAAACAAGTGGTCAGAGATATGTAAGAGTTCTTGCATAAATAAAAATAGGATAATCCATTAATAATCACTGCATTGATTTACTGTGGTAAAAGTGAATAATCAAAATGGAAATTGACGTTTGAGCTACGAATCCATGTGCTCATTAAAGCATGTCCAAGAATAATTGTAAGCTATATATCTTATTTCAAGAACCTGGCTACTCTGTTCGCAAAACCGGCAAGATTTACAATGTGTTAGGTATATATTCTACCCAGCATATATAGTTACTTGGATGGTGAAAATAGTGATCGGATAGTGAAAGTGTTTGTATTTCACTAAAGTCGGGTGGACCCCATTAGGCCAAAATTGTTAGGTCAAAACGAGATGACTATTATCCTCACTTTCTAGCCTTTAAAATTACGACAGAAAGTTAAAATGGGTTAAATGAGAGAAGAAATCAGATCTACAAGTTATTACGATTAAAATGGTATGAGCGAATAAAAATAGCTTTAATTAGAAAAGGTGAACTTTAAATAAACATTTTGTGATAGTTAAAAAGTTGGTGAAGTTTAAATTTTGAAAATCTCAATTTACTAGAATTTAAGGATTTTCAATCAGTTGATAGGATATTTACTAGGCAAATGTAATATAATTATTGTCCATCAATCACCATAACTAACAGAGATTGTGTGTATATTAATTAATTAAATGTTAAAATTAGTCTGATAAAGTGTATAAAAGAGTTCAAGAAAGCCTTCTAACTATGCTTGAATTCTTTGTTTTTGATAAGTAATAAATTAGAAGGGTTCGTGACTAATTTTCTCCATTAAAAAGGCATTGTACTGAAAGTTCATTAAAAAAAAAATATGTATATTAGACCATCAAAGTAATGATCACGATTTTCCAATAAACGGCTAGCTAGAGATTTATGCAACATTGATTCTATCCCCGAGAAATGGTTATGGATGAGATATAATTAAACATGGGGGCCCTAGAACAGATATCTACTCAAAATATAGTAAAGATTGACCTAAATTGAGTTAGGCCAAATTTGTACAATATCATAAAACCTAAAATCAATGGGTACATTTCATGTAGTTGATGCAGAAGAAAGAATCAAAGGAAGGGCCCTTTTCCCTGCCTCACATTCAAGATTGGCAGTTTCAACTTTCAATCAATTATATCAGGAAAAAAAATCTTTCATATATAATAAACTAACAAAATATTTCCATCTTTAATATATAGAGTAGTGTTTGTGTCCACCAAGTGCATGGATCATGATCCATGCAACTGGGCGTGCGTGGGTTGAGTCGGGTCCGACCCAAATCGGCGCCCAATTTTATTTTTTTTATGACATAACATTTATGTTAACCGAATATATATAACTTTTATGTTTACTGAGTATAACATTTATGTTTATCGAGTATAACTTTTATATACAAATATCATAACATTTAAGTAAAATTATTTAGATTTTTTTTCAGTATAAAAAACATAATTAAAAGTTATGTAACATTTATGTCAACCGAGTATAATATTTATGTTATATTAGTGTAACCTTACATACATATATCATAATTTTTAAGTGATATTATTTATACTTTTTTCAATATAAAAATTCATATAGTATGGCTTAACCTTTATGTTATAATAATTTAACTTTTATGTTATATTAGTATAACTTTTATGTACAAATATCATAACCTTTATGTACTTAAAAAATAACATAAGGTTATATTATTATAACGAAAATGTTAAATTATTATGCATAAAGGTTGTATTATTACAACATAAAGGTTTTGAAAGGTATTATAAGTTTGTCATACACTGCAAAAAGAGATGCAAACATAACTAAAATGTTAGATTCAACAAACTAAAAAGTTAGGTTCGACAAACTAAAATGTTAGACCAACATAACTGGAAACTAGGGTTTGAGTTAGAGTTTGGGCGCGTGAGGCATGCATGGAATGCGTGAAATGCACCCCCAAATTGGATCGACCCAATTGCATGGATTTAGGATTTGTGCATCTGGTGCACAATAACATTTGTTTAATATATAAAGAGAAATGAAGTGTGACACATGCATATTAACTTATGGTTAAATATTTTTCCATCTAAATTAAGTAAATCTTAACCAAATATTTGTCACTAATTTATCTATTTATATTTTTTTGGTAATTATACTAATTTAACTTTTAATTAATTAAAATAAAAACTCTTATTTCCTAAACATGTTTATTACATTTTTATAATGATAATAATTGGATATAAAATCCATAGATACATAAATCAATATTATATAATATATGTATTCATGAAATTGTGTATAAACTCTATACATAAGTATTTATTGTTCTTAAAAACTATATTGTTTTTACTTATTGAAACTAATTATGAGAAATTTACTTTTTTTATTCTATATACATTTTAGTTTATTTATATTCATTTGTAAATTTATTCTTTTGGAAAATTTCATGAAATACACAAGTATGAACCTTATTATAATATGATCGAATTGTATTATACTTAAATATTAAATAAGATTAACTATTCATTTACAAAATGTATTTCAATTTCAATTGTTTTTTTTATTAATCTTGTGCATCACTCGAGGTCTATATTAATATATTCTAAAGTAATAACAATTAAAGGAGACTTGTCAATACTACAATTTTCTCATATTAATTTTGTTTTTACAAATTAAATGTCTTTAAAGCTAATGCTATTTGATGATATTAAATTTAATGTTGATAATATACATTAGTAAATATATAATTTTAATTAAATTTTTTGAATTCACACATGATAGACTTCAAACATATAAATGATTTATAAATTTGATATTTGATTAATTTAAAAATTTTAGAGAAAAATATAAGTACATAAAAAATGAAAAAAAAAAAAATTAAATGTGGGTTGATTAAAAGGGATTAGCTATCCAAACTTTTAAATAGATTAGTTTTTGCGGATAGTTTTTAATAGTTTTTGTAGATATATGTTTTAAAATAAACTACGAAATTTATTTGAGAAATTTTACTTTTTAATTTGAGGGTTGAATGTATAATAGATATAACAATATATAAATTTTCTAAATAAAAAAAAAAAATTGGTTATGCATGTATAAACCCATTATTAGGATACAAAAAATCCAATTAAAAAGAAATCAACCCATTTTATAATTAAAGGGGCAGGGAAAGTAATGATGATACACTAAACGTACAATAGTGAAGATTGTGAAAAGCATGCAACCACGTAGACAATTATGGATGGTTAATTAATTATGAATATGGCCCACAAAAATTGTTATACAGTTGAGTTAAGATATGTCAAAGCATAGATGGCACAATTTATTACCTTTAATTGCTGCTAATTAAGGCTCTTGATGATGTTGGATATATGAAATCTAAAGATGTGTGAGGTGTTTTTCCAAACTATTCTTTGAGGTACTTACAACCTTCTAGCATCACTTGATAATATTACAAGATACGATCACCAACATGTCCCAAGAACACAGTTGAATTGGTAGGGTTTACGGTGACATGTCTAACAGCACAAGTTCAAACCTCTTGTATTTCTCGATTTACATCCATCCGATTGAGAAGCCTAGAGAATAGATGAGGAATTCTTCATCTCTCCCTATTCAAAAGATATGATCACGAACATATAGTCATTAATCAAAAAGGATATTTTATTTATTTATTTATTACTATTATTATATAGCACAAAATCAAGCTTCAGGATCTCAATGTTTATATACATTGAAATTTATTATCATATATAGAGTTTAGAATTTAATCTACTCTAAAAAAATTTAAAAATTGTATAATATATATTTAATGTAGATTTTCAAAAGAAAAAAAAATTATGTTAAATGAAGAACAATAACTTGGTAAATTTTCTAAATAAAATGTACAAAGTAATTACATGTTAATATACATATATTTCAAGCACAATAAATTGATGTTCAGAGCCTAACCTAAAATATGATCGATACTTTAGTATTAGAGCCCACAATTCAAACTGTAAATGAGACTCACCTAAACAATTACAAAACAATAACATAACATATCAAATTAACATAGACAGCGATATATTAAGTGCACCCAAAATTCGCCTATATACATATATGTATTATTGATGTCATTATTTTACTCTAAATATGTACACTAATGTTTGTCTAATTTTCTTGGTCAATGGCTTACTACCTAGGTTGAGTTTTTAACCCCCGCCCCCATCTTTTTTTTTTTTTCTTTCCAAAATAAAGGATAATAATAATTATTTATCCTTTTGTATTTATTTATTTATCTGTTTTCCCCTTTTACACTCTAGCTCTTTGCCTCTTTCTAGTGATTCGAACCCTTATTTTACAAGATTATAAATGGGCCTTCAATGAAGCTAAACTAATATGGGCCTTCAAGATTTTATATGTTCTCTTGGGCCTACCAATTCTAGAACTCCCTACAATCGCAAATTTGGGCCTGACTGAATTTTACCCTAAAGTTTGTAAAGGTAATTTGATAAATGTCTTCATTAAATTTTTGTATTTTTTGTTTTGTTTTTCCCCCTTCTAATTAGCATAGTTGTCTTCATATCAACTCACAATATATATATATATATATATATATATATATATATATATATATGTGTGTGTGTGTGTGTGTGTGAGAGAGAGAGAGAGAGAGAGAATAATTCATTGTTTTGTTAATCATGTTGCTAACATATCTTGAATTTGAGAATAGTACATCTTAAAGCTTGTAAGTATGGATATTAATTTGAATCAATTAAAAAATCCCTTAAAATCTCATCAATATAATAAAAATCATATTTAATTTCGTGATGATCTCTTTTGAATAAAGGCAAAAACTCATGTGCAACCGTCCCATCGTGCGACGGTTGCACTTAAAGCACAAAAATACATATTTATAACCTTAAAAGACATACTTAAATAACTCATATTTATACTGTAAAAAACATACTTATAAAACACATACTTATAGCTGAAAAACACATACTTATACATGTAAAATACATACTTGAATCCATCGTATGTGAGACAATCTCACAAGAGACCAGAATAAAAATTCACATTTAATTGGGAACACGTTAATGCAGATAAGGAAATTACATATTTATGTAAAAAAGAATGTTAGCAAATCATCCGCAAACTTATTCTGAAATAATGAGGTTTTTTTTTTCTTTCTTTTGTTTTTTTATTACAAATCATCCACAAACTTAATATTCAATATGACATATTTAGTTTAGTACAGTACAAATGTAGTCAAATGTAGTATTTGTAAAGAATATATCAATAGAACTCTTGTTAGACCATTTCATGAGTATAATTCAATAAAACAAGTCAACTAACAATTCACATATAGATTTGTAAAATGTACTTTATAATGTTTTACAAATTTGCAAACTTTATTCGAGTTATTTTCATAAACTTACGAAGTATAGTAAATCTTCCATGTATTTGAGCATGTAAAAAGTTTGAAAGAAAAGAATATATTTCCATGGAAGACATCACACTAAAGAAAATACTTTCCCTCCACTTTTTAAATTGGTAGAAGAAAAGGCAAAATCTGTGATTTCATTTTTAAACTAATAAAAAAGTGAATTCTTTTCTTGATAACAAGTTTGTCTTCTCCACAATCAGCCCCAAAGAATGTTCTTTCCTCTTGCTTTCATTAGCAATGCAGCAGCCTTACAAATTATTCTCACTACACCTTCCATTTTCTTTCTCCTATATAATCAATCCCATATTCTTGTCCAAAATCAAACAGCCCCACAAAATCTCATTTGCAATCACAGGTTTTCATCACCTTTTGATCAGTGTGATGTCTTCAGCTGCAGCAGTCGAGACGATGCCCGATGCATTGAGGCAAAGCCGATACCACATGAAGAGATGTTTTGCTAGGTAGCATTATATTTGATCAATGTAGATACTAGTTCTTGTTTTGCTCTTACAATTTGTCCCACTGCTTCTAATGATTTATGTCGAAATTGTACAGGTTTACTGGGAATGGAAGAAGGCTGATGAAGCCCCAGAATTTGCAGAACGAGATAGATGAAACCATTGAGGATAAGGTTGAAAGATCAAAGGTTTTGGAGGGTACACTTGGTGATATCTTGAGTTCAACACAGGTGAGGGGTGATTTTGTCTGGTTTCTAATACTTTTTCGTTGCAAAAATGAGACCCCCCCGGTACAATAGAATAAATCCTTAGAAAATATGGGGTCTAAAGATTTGTGTTTATTTTGCAACTTGCAGGAAGCAGTTGTTGTTCCACCTAATGTTGCCTTTGCAATAAGGCATAATCCTGGTATTTGGGACTATGTTAAGGTGGACGCCGAGTCTCTTTCTGTGGATATAATTACATCCACAGATTACTTGAAGTTCAAAGAGATGATCGTTGATGAAAACTGGTTAGTTATTGAACAACATAAGTAGAATACAGAAAGTTTTTCTTAGATCTTGACAAACAATGTTTTTTACAGGGCAAGGGATGCAAATTCTCTGGAGATAGATTTTGGAGCATTTGATGTTGGTACTCCAAAACTAGCTCTATCGTCATCGATTGGAAATGGACTTGGCTACATTTCCAAATTCATGACTTCAACACTCAGTGGGAAAACTGCAAGTGCAAAACTGTTGATTGACTACCTGCTAACTCTTGAGCGCAACGGAGAGGTAAGGAAAATCGGTTTAAAACAGAAGATTAACTGATTAAAGACAGTTACTTTAAAGATCCTTAACTTTCTGGAAATCCCTTTTCTGCAGAAACTTATGATCAATGAGAATCTTAGTACCGTTGCAAAGCTTCAAGAATCACTGGTGATAGCAGAAGTTTTTGTATCGGCCCTCCCAAAAGACACTCCTTATCAGAATTTTGAGCAGAAGTAATGACCTAATTTACTTGGTCCCTTTTTCTAAGAAGATTTTGATCCCAAACTCTGTTAACTAACTCATTCTCCAGGCTGAAAGAATGGGGCTTTGAAAAAGGGTGGGGAAATAATGCAGCAAGAGTTAGACAAACAATGAGGACACTTTCTGAGATAATTCAAGCACCTGATCCTGCAAATATGGAAGCGTTTTTAAGTAGGCTTCCGGCTATATACAACATTGTTATCTTCTCCGTTCATGGCTATTTTGGGCAAGCAGATGTCCTTGGCTTACCTGATACTGGTGGCCAGGTAATACTTTTTTTTTTTTAATTACTTATAAAGTAATGCTTCAAGGTCAACTCTCTGATCATGAAAATATGGGAGCAGGTGGTTTACATTCTTGATCAAGTGAGGGCTATGGAAGAAGAACTGCTGTTGAGAATAAAGCAGCAAGGATTGAATGTGAAGCCCCAGATTCTTGTGGTGAGACTGCTAATAAATTTTCTAGAATGACGACTCTAATAAGCTTAGGAGAGTTGGAGATGGCATAAAGTGTTTCCTGGATTTCTATGCAGGTTACTCGTCTAATCCCAGATGCAAAAGGGAATAAATGCGATCAAGAAATGGAGCCTATTGTTAACACAATGCATTCCCACATTCTCAGAGTTCCATTTAATACTGAGAAAGGAGTTCTTGGACAATGGGTTTCAAGATTCGATATCTACCCTTACTTGGAGAAGTTTTCTCAGGCAAGAATCATACAATAATTACATGCATACAAGTTTTTCAATAAACTAATCAGCTTTTCTATCCCTGAAATGTTACTAGGATGCATCTGTAAAGATTCTTGAGCTAATGGAAGGCAAGCCTGACCTTATAATCGGGAACTACACGGATGGGAACTTAGTGGCTTCTTTAGTGGCTAACAAACTTGGAGTGACTCAGGTAAAGATTTAAATAACTTATATCGCAAATATGTAGCTTTATAGAATTTTCTCTTGCAACCGAAAATCTAAATATGTACATGTTTTGATCCTAGGGGACTATTGCTCATGCTCTGGAGAAGACTAAATATGAAGATTCAGATGTTAAGTGGAGAGACCTAGACTCAAAATATCACTTCTCTTGCCAATTCACTGCTGATCTCATAGCAATGAATGCTGCTGATTTCATAATTGCCAGCACATACCAAGAAATTGCAGGAAGGTTAGTATATATGCTAAAAGGTTCTGAATCTTACACTGTTAGGCCAATAGAAAGCAAAGGTCTCTGATTTACTGATGTTCAACCTTGCAGCAAGAACCGGCCTGGACAATATGAAAGTCATGCCTCGTTCACGATGCCCGGTCTTTATAGGGTGGTTTCAGGCATCAATGTATTTGATCCAAAGTTCAACATTGCTTCCCCTGGAGCTGATCAGTCTGTCTACTTCCCGTTCATGGAGAAACAGAAACGATTCAGCAAATTTCAACCTGCCATTGAAGAACTTCTCTTTAGTAAGGAGGATAATGAGGAGCACATGTAAGGCTATCTACTTAATCCATGTAATAAAAGTTTTCTTATACAAACTCTAGTTGATGACAAACTTGTATTTCTTGAACAGTGGATATCTTGCAGATAGGAAAAAACCAATCATATTCTCAATGGCAAGACTAGATACTGTAAAGAACATCACAGGATTAACTGAGTGGTATGGAAAGAACAAAAGGCTTAGAAACCTAGTCAACCTTGTGATTGTAGGTGGATTCTTCGACCCATCCAAATCAAAAGACAGGGAAGAAATGGCTGAAATCAAGAAGATGCATTCCTTGATTGAGAAATACCAACTCAAGGGTCAGATAAGATGGATAGCAGCTCAAACTGATAGATACCGCAACAGTGAGTTATATCGTTGCATTGCAGATACTAAGGGAGCTTTTGTGCAACCTGCATTATACGAAGCATTCGGCCTCACAGTCATCGAAGCAATGAACTGCGGATTGCCCACGTTTGCTACCAATCAAGGAGGACCAGCAGAGATTATAGTTGATGGCTTCTCAGGCTTCCACATTGATCCTAACAATGGCGACCAATCAAGCAACAAGATAGCAGATTTCTTTGAGAAATGCAAAGTGGATGGCAGATATTGGAATAGAATGTCTCAAGGTGGCCTCAAACGCATATATGAATGGTACTGCAAATGCAACCTCTCATTCAGGAATTTTCACGAACACTTTGTGATTATTCTAACAACACCCTCTTCTTCCATTGCAGCTATACATGGAAGATCTATGCCAACAAAACCTTGAACATGGGAGCAGCGTACGGATTCTGGAGACACCTAAACAAGGAGCAGAAACAGGCCAAGCAAAGATACATCGACATATTTTACAGTCTTCAATTCAGAAAACTGGTGAGTTCACTGAACTATCTGCATTCTTTCTGTCAATCAACACCAAAACCAGATAGATTTAACAAACTGAAGAACAATGGTTTAGGCGAAGAATCTAGCCATTCCAGTTGAAGAAATCAAACCAGCAGCTCCAACCAAGGTTCCTGAAATTAAACAACCAACGCCACCACTGGCAACAAAACCGGAGCAGCAACCAGAGCCACGGCGACAAGATTTAGCGGCATTAGCAGCAGTAAAAACAAATGAGGCGGCAATGGCTGAAGGTGAAAAACAGAAGGCAATTCAGAAGATTGACTACTCGAAAATAAGTCGAACACCGTGTGCATGTCACTGGTTTTGCCTATGCATCTCCTCATCAATTATTATCTATGCTTTGGTGAAGCTATATGGGATGTCCAAATGATTGAGCTCCATCAATGGCGGCTAAATGTGGATGTAGATACTAGAAAGCAAGTTAATAATGGATTTGAGATCCTCCATTCTTTTCCATTTAATAATAATGTAGTGAAGAAATCGATATCTTTCTTCCATGCAAATAAATGTATGCTACTCTATGCTTTGTAAGTAATTTTGTTAAATGAAGCAAATGGAGTAAATATATTCATAAAATTCTTTATTTTAAATACTATCATTTCGTATTCTCATAGAATTACTATGCACCACAAAATGTTGCAAAGTAGAATGAAAATGAAATATTGTTTGTCATGAAATAATCTAATATTGTATATTCATTTCAATTGTAAAAGTTGTTAATATGATATATCGTGTATATTAAATTATTATAAACTCATTATAGAAGTTAATTTTAATTATATATAGTCCACTTTAATATAGTTCAAACGATCTATTAATATTTGAGTTTTGGTTTGAATTTTCAATCGATTAATTTATTATGAATTTGGGAAATAAGATATGTAACATAATTGAAATCCAATTATAAGATGCAAATTGATAATTTAAAAAAAAAAAACAATGTTACAAATAGTGATTATTTCCCCTTTTCACTTATTTATTTTCTCATGCACTTCCCCATCAAAGAAAAACAAAATTTTCCTCTCCGGAAAAAAAAAAAAACAATTTTTAGAAAATAAGAAGTCAAACTTTGTCAAATTTACGAAAATATTAAATATCTAGCCTAAATAAGAATATAAGAAATGTTGAGAGGGCACCCAATTGAATGAGTTGATATTTCCCCAAAGTTGAGGGGGTTTTAGACAAATATTCTTAAAATCTTCAGTAGCTAATCGCCTCTAGTCACACTAAGAAATTTTAGCCGGAGAAGATGGTCACCCCCACCCTCAACCACCACATTCCGACACACTGGTTTCTTACACCGCCACCGCGCGCGTCAGTTACAGTGAGACTAATTGATTCTAAACAACGGTTTAATCCCCTCCTCCCCTCTCAGTTATCTCTCCCTAGCAGTCCTGTGTATCGACCCCAAAAATGTAATTTCAGCATAACATCATGCCTGAATTCATCATCTTCTTCTTCTCCACAAAAAACTCGATTCAATTCATCCACCAGGCTCTACGTTAGTGGTAAGCTTTTCTCTCACATTCTTCTTATCTCTGCGCTTTTTCTTTTTTTTTTTTTTTGACAAAAATCTGCGCATGTTTTATTTCATGGAAAACTTAGAATTTAAAGCCTTCAATTCAACGATTGTTTATAGTTATTATTATTATTTTTTAATTGAGACTGATAATTAAGTATTTGTAATATCCATAAAGAGTAAGCCTTGTTTACTTTGTGTATCTTGTGTGTAGTTCACTGTCAGTTCAAAAATTGTTGGACCAAAGAGCCCTGTTGGAAAGTTCTAGATTTTCCAAAGAATCAGTTGCATAATGTTGAGAATGAGAGAATTAGAGAGAGGATACACATTGAAAGCATAATGTTATTGTAAGTTACAATCACTTGCTTGTTTGATCTCAAATGAGCATGCCAAATGTTTGATTGATTGCCTTTCTTTTCAGGTCTCTCGTTTCGAACAACAGAGGAGAGTCTAAGAAACGCATTTGAAAACTTCGGTGAGCTCGTAGAAGGTCAGAGTTCATTACAAATTCTGAATCGTTGGATTCTTTTCTCGAAAGCCTTGTTATTGAATTTGGTGTGTTTTTGTGGTTCTGAAAATAAGTCGAATATTTGTTCGTTTTTATTGTAGTAAACTTGGTGATGGATAGGATAGCAAATCGACCAAGAGGCTTTGCGTTCTTGAGATACACAACAGAGGAGGAATCTAAGAAAGCAATTGAGGGAATGCATGGGAAGGTAAAGTATCACTTCTGTATCTTATGTGCAAATTCCTATTAAGAACCCTGCAGATCTCAAAATGCATGAAATGTAGATGCAAAAAGAAAGTAGATGATGGTATTTGAACTTATTTATCAATGATTACGAGGAACTGGTTGTGAATTCTGCATTGTGATGCCATTACCTACCTGAATCTTGGTTGTAATATCGAACTTTTGTGTTTAATGGATAGTATACTTATTGAGTGAGATATGGCAAAAGTGGAAACAAGAGTGTGGTTGATTTTAGCTACTTGAGTATGAGTATGAGTATGATAAATCTCTTCCCACCTAGTGTATTATGCTTTGAAATCCTTCACTATTTTCTGTTCTTTTTTTGCTATTCTTGTTTTTGTTCTAATATAAGGATACTTATACTGTTGTGGGTGATCACTCTTGTAACTTGCAGTTTCTGGATGGCCGAGTAATCTTCGTTGAGATTGCAAAACCTAGAGCCAAACTTGGTCAAGAATTGAAGTAGTAGAGCTCACTTCTTATGCCAAATCAGAACCTGCTATCACTGTTGTAAAAATTATTGAACTACTATCCCATGTATTTTCATGATAAGGTTCTACTTCTTATCCTGCTTTTTCATGTTCATCAAATTCTTACTTTCATGATTGGATCTATTATTCCCATACACTCTCTTCTTTCCTTAATATTAGGAAAGATACAGGGGAATAATTACACTATTCCATACATCATAGAAGTATTTTAAAGAATTAAATTAGTCTCTATCTTATCAAGAAAAATATCAAATTTGTTTTACATAATTACTACTTTATTAATTTAACAATTTATAAAAACTGATTTATTCATATTCTAACTTGTATTGCGCACTCCTTCCTCGCACATTATTTTCAACAAAAATAAACGACAAAACAAAAATTGAAATATATCATGAAAAATATTAAGGCATGTCATCTGAATTGAATGTTATTCGAATCTAACTCTCATGGTATCTTCAATTGCAGCAAAACATCCCTGAAATCTTATTATGTCAAAGATTTTATAAATCTGAATATCTATTTTCTTATATATGGACTTCAATACTTTGTGTTGTAATGAAAATTATAAAATACAAACTATTAAACACTACACATTGGAAGTATAAGTGATTAACAATAAAATTAACATCAAAAATAAATAAATGTTATGTTAATATCAAAACATATATATACAAACATTTGTATTAATACTTTTTTTTTTGTTTCAAAAAATATTTATATAAGATTATTTTACAAGTAATATCAATATTATTCCAAAATGCAAATGGGTTTGAATGATGGACTACTTGATGGGCTCCTGAAAAGAACAACGGGTTCTGGTAAACTAACAGAAAAAATCCGGATCAGCCTACTATTATCTATCGTAATATTAATATTCATAAATTAATAAATCATACTAATAAGTAATTATAAAGGAGAAATTCTATCTCACTTTCGGAAACGAAGACTACTCAGATAGATCGTCATCTACCGCCCTATTTCGATCGGAGTTTGTTCAGGTTTGTGCACTGATGAATTTATCTCATTATATGAACGAAAAAGAATTTTGAATTTCCTACTTTCTCATACTTGTGCGGTCACATTTACATATTTCTGTTTTTTTAAGCGATGATGGCAACTTCTAGAAGCTCATCAGCGGCGGCGAGGTTGAGCAGGTCGGCGGCTGCGGCATTTAGAGCCTCCGGCAACGGACAACCGATGCGCTCCGATCTTGCTGCTGCTATCGTCCGTTCTCATTCCCAAATTGCTGCTCATGAGAATAAAATCTGGAACCCTAGTTCATTCTCTGCATCAATTCTCAACCGTATCGCATCCAGCTCTGCCCTTTCCCGCTCTTACTCTACTGCTGCTGCCACCGGCCAGGTATATTGCTTAGATTCTGTTTGGTTGTGTCTGCTTCACATTATCAATGGAATTCTCGATCAGATATTCAAATCTTCTGATTAGGGGTAACTGAAATTGGAAAATGGAACTCGTTCTACTGAGATATTTGAAGTAGGAATTACAGTTTCATTTGTGAGTTTGCTGTGCTAATTTTCAAGGAAGGGAAAATTTACTAATTGTGCTATGAAAATAGAAGCAGATCTGCTTGATGGGTCATGAATTGCCTGGAGATGGCATCCACATCAACTAGTAATTGGTTGAGTATCTTGCAAAATGATGATCTTGGATATAAAGTTGATTTATGTCTGTTGTTGGTTTATTCTTAAATTTGAAATTCCCAGATTGTGTTAATTACTTGACGGACTAGTAACTCAGAGTTTACTGAGATGGCAATGGATGGAGTTATTGGAGCTGTGGATTTAACAATAGAGAATTAACATCAAGTGGTTGAAACTGCATCTAATGAAAGCCATGAAAATGAAGTTCTTTAAAGACATCTTCACACAAATAATCATTATTGATGCTGTCGCTGAAAAGAAACTAGTTGAGAGTTAAAAGCCTCTTGAGATGTTGTCGAGAGTATTTTGTGGTGAAGTACAGAAAACAAGGACAAATCCCAGTGCTCTGGCTGATGAAGCAGAAGAAAAACATTAATACTTTCTTCTCTTTTTTGAACGATGGACTAATTTGCTCGATCGTGCTTTCTTCATGTACCTGTAATCAACCTTGCAACAAAGTCCTGTCCATATTTCATTTATTACTTGCATCCTACCTATAGAATAATAGAAGGGAAGATGAGAGTTTTAAGAAATTTTTTCTTTTGTTTTTTTTCCTTCCAACTGCCGAGAGAAATAGCAACTGATTATATTACAATATAGCTAATGTTTCCAAATGTTGAGCCTGCAAGATGTTGGTACATACTTTGGCTAGTTACCTACTGAAGCAGTGAACTCTTGAATAGCATCCTTTAAAGCCTTCTTGCTCAATTGAAGATTTTTAATCAGTTGTTACCTAAATCCCTTATCTAAAGGGAATGCAAGCCCTAGCTGCTCTAGAAATGAATCACCCATTTCTTTTTTTCAATTTTTCGTTTGTTGTCCAACAGAAAACAAAGATGAGGTCCAGTTGTGTAACTTGAAACGTGCTACACAAACATTTCTTGAACACTTCAGGGATATTTCCTGATATTCCATGCCATATCAGCTCTCACATATTATACCTTTGGTTGCTGAGGTATGAAGTTACCCAGTGAACTTATCTATATGAGAGGATATATTCAGAGGAGATAGAGGTCTGTCTCAGTATTTATCTGGTTTGATTTTTGCATGTAGAAGATGAATTCTGTAATTCGAACTGATGACAAAACCATAGCTTTAGGGAGGAGAGTTCGCTCATATCATCACTGGATGTACAAGTTATTTGTCATCATCTCTAACATTCTATATTTATGCTAGCTTGAATTTATAAGTACTCTCAATTACTCAAATACTTAATGATTCACTTTAATGTTCTCTGGATGCAGAAATTCGAGTTCAAATTGCATATTCCCATCCTTGTCATTCTAATTAGCACAAATATCTTCCATATGTGTGCATTAGTTGATCCTTCCGTGCTTCATTATCAAAAAACTTATGATTTATTTTCTGTTTAAGATCTTATGAACGTGGCTTTAATATTATTGTTGCATTATGTTGCTCTGCCTCTTGCTCTCTCTACATATATTTTATATTGCTCCCAAGTTGTTAAACATTATTCAACTGTTGTGCACAATTAGTTCCCCATGGACTTTTCTGTTATTTTAAGACTTTATTCCCCTCGTGTTAATCGTTCTTATAGAGAGTCTTAATCATCCTTGATCAGATCCCAGGAGCCATAGGCGCTAAAAAGGTAGAAAACTCAGCCAACTGGGCTGCTGTGGTTGCAAGACTGCCAAAACGCATTATATGGCACATGTATGAAGGAATGGAAGAGATTTTGGCAGATTATGTTCACCAAGAAACAACTCGAACTTGGATATTGGTCTGCTTAAGATTGTTTCTGATAATCATAATGAAAGATGCTTTCTTGGCTCTCGCCAATATCTGAAAATCAACGTGACAAGACGGTTGTGCTCATCTGGGCACTTATCTCTTGCACTGCAAACCATGGATAAGATTGGCCAATTCCTACTTCTAGAAGAATGAAATAAAGCAAGTGAACCGATGCTTGCAAATGACTAATCTCTGTTCCAGAATGTATGAATTTTGTTTTTGGATGCAGTTATCTTGCCAGTGGCAACTGTTTGTTTGTTTGAGAATGTAGGTAAGAAAATTGATTGTTCAAATCATTTATAAAGTTATGGTGTTTTTTGCTGCTTTTATTGAACTGTTGCATCTTGTTCTAACTTATTTCTGTTTAGTTTGGTTATTTTTTCATGAGTAACACTTACGTGCAACTGGTGCATAGAGTTGCACGAATACTTTTATGTTATAAATGTAGTACATTTATGTATAAATATCCGTACCTTTTAAAATGAACATGCATAAAGGTATTATATTTATAATATAAAGGTACTACATTTATAATATAAATGTATGGATTGTACGGTGCAACAGTGCATAGAAGTTTTTGTCTTTTTTCATTATATTGGAAATTATATATTAAGAAATGATAACAAGGATACACCAATATACTCTCTTTTTTACGTCCACCCTTTTTCTTGAGCAAATATATTTAAATTAATTAGAAAAGCTAATTTAATTTTACTGTGTTCATAATATAGCTCTCATCTTGATCCACTCGCATTTTTATGTTTTCATTTTAGGATAAATACAGATGTTCTTATTCAATATTTGTTTATTTGTATTTATTTAGATTTTACATGTCATAATTATGGATTTAAGTTTTTTCTTATGGAAATACTACTATAGAAATAAATAAATATCTTGACAGCAAAGCTAAATTAGAATCTCAAAGGTTGATGAGTAGGCAAGTCTATCATTAGAGAAAAATCAAGTACCCAAGTATTTTACGTTAACTTCTATTAATATTTTTTTAATCTTAAAAACATAGAACTCCTTGCAATTAATTTTTTATTTTCTCTTCATTTCTGTAGTAAAAATTGTTTTTCTTTCCACTAGAATTGTGGTGAAACATTTTGACTTAGTGCCAAGGGAAGTACATTAAAATCATAAATATGAAATTGTTCATTATATTCTATCATATATGATCGAAGTGTTCACATTTTAATTAACGTTAGGGTGAATTTTAATTTGCATCCCATATTAATAAATAGGACAGACGTGAAGTGATATTGCATAAGCAAATCTAAAATCCAAGGTTGCCAAAGCATAACATTCAATGAACGAACACATACATATATACATTGACAGTGGTGGTTGGCAAACATCAAACTACCACATTCATTTTCTTGGTTAAATGAAGGAATTGTAAGAAAAAAAAGTAGTGAAAACACATTCAACTTCAGCATCTACCAGTTAAAGGGATAGGCACATACATCTCTTGTTCTCCTCACATAATGCTTCAATTTATTTCGGACATGCCCGTTGAAAGTATCATTCACTTGTATCCTTACGCTGCATTTAAAAATAGACAGAATGAATAAGCTGAACGAATTAACTGACAGCAAATTAATCATGCGTAACGATGATTCAAAAAACAAGAAGTTAATAGCTTGTATATGAAACGAAGAAATCACGCGAAATTCATATTTTACCATTCGTTTGCTGATGTAAGGCTGTAACGGCATGAGTGACTCTGATTGATTATCAGCCTCACGGGTCGCTTTGTTCTCAATCCGGAACTCTTTTCTAGATTCTTTTCTCGTGCCAGATTGCCAAACTCTACCAAAATTAGGGAGCCAATTTGCATCAAAATTGTTATCAACAAGTTCACCTCTCCTTTCCATCTCCAACTCAAGTTTTCTTCTCTCAGCCCATGCAGCTCCTACACGTTTCGGATTCAGTTTTGACTTCCCTGCAGAAGAAGATTCCAGTTTCTGTGCAGGATCAAGCTGCTCTCCTTTTGTTGCATCAAACCAAGGCGGAGGTGCTCCAGTGTGGACATTTCCTTCCATGGCCACTTTAGATGTAGAAGAAATTTGTGTCAAGTTCAACAAACCTATACAAAGAAAGAAAGCAGAACATGGACACATGAAAAGACTTATAAAATAATTTACAAGCAATAACCTCCATCGCTGCATTAAAATTAGTATTTTTCAATACAAAACCGACAAGCATAAGAGATTTAGAGGGGAATGAAGACATGGAAAACAAAACGAGGGATACTAACTAATTACCTGGAGATATCTCTCCATTACCTATTCTTTCTCCAGTGTAGACCTGCTTGAGAAACATTTGTGGTAATGAAAAACAAAAGGTATTGCTAATTCCAAGCAAATGGCCATCGAGTATGGCCCCGTAGGTTATGCTAAAGAGTAAACTTACAGATCCATTACTTAGAGAACCATATGATGAGCATTCCCTAGCAAAAGAATTGGAGCAATGCTGATTATCAGAGTAAGCTGGTTCACCAATAAAAATAAACATATTAGAAACACCATCAGTTGTCCTGCTGAAAACATGCCATAACTGGATCTATATAATAACTGAGTAATCTTTAATCCACTATTAAGCACATAAAATGAAAACATGAGAACCTGTTGAGTTTTTCAGGTATACAACATCTTGTACTTGTCTGCTCCCAGATATATCATGTAAAGAAGGACCAGCCTCTGGGACAGGAGATAATACTGAACTGGATACCAGAGTTCTCTCATTCGTATATCTATGTAAAGGTACAACACCATTTGGAATGCAAAAATTAAGAGAATCGACATTATTTTTGTTAGAACTATTAACAGAGTCAGCATTGTGTTTGTGGATATTATTCAATGGTCCAACTGTCTCTGCTTTAGCAGCTTGGGTCTTCAATGACTTGAGCTTCTTCTCCCACTGCAACACAACAAACCAAAGGGGCAACTTATCATTACAGAGTTATACAGGTAAAACATAAGAGGTGGTATAAAGAGAAAAAAAAAGATGTAAAACAATTAAACAATTGGCCCAAAAACATGCAAAATGTACTGATGGAGATATTCAAAAGAAATATATCAACACAATAACATCCCAAAATATACCGATGGACATAGTATAAAAAAAAACCACATCATCCAAGAGAACTATAGTCTATATACCCAGTTTTAACAGTAACAGAAGAGAGTGTAAATGAGCCATATATAATGTAAACAACATGTCTATAACCATAAGATGCATCAGGTTTGAAGACCGCAGGTTCTGGAAAACATGTGCTTCTGCATATCTTTGTCAAGTTTGTGGCCAGCCTTAGACTACACAACTTGGCAGTGGCTTTACTTTTTTGGAGCAAAGGCTAGTGATAGATTTAGTCAAAGTATCCAAGACAGTGAAAATCCAGTTTAGACATCAAAGCACATTTCTCAAAGCAAATAACAAAAAATTCCACCACATTTTGCGCCCAAACCCACCAAAAAAAAAAAGAAGAAAAGTAGAAAGAAAGGGCTGTGGATCAGTGTCATGCCATGGCCATATAAGAAAATAAATAAATTTCCAGCAGTTTCCTTACATCAAGCATAAAATCCTCTAAAAATCTAATCAACAATAAAACCTTGTCTAATCTTTAGCTCATATCCTATCTTGCTTCTTTAAAATGCTGTATCTAGGGTCCTACTTCATATTGCTCAATTTCATATCATATCATAAAACTAATCTTGAGTTCACATTGAAGCCATAGTTCATATTCAAAATATATAGCACCACAACACTAAATAATCCATTTAAACTGCAGGGATCATTCATATAATGTTTTCATAACAAGTTGAGAAGAAACGCACAAGCAAAGCCACCAAAACAAACAAATAAAACAAACAAAATTGATGTAAAAGCCCACAATTATGCATCAGTCAAAGTATTAATCATCAGAATTACCTTGTCAAAATCCACCTCAGCAATGCGAAACAAATCAACACGGTCCATTCCACCACCATATTTCCACATAAACCCCTTCACTCTCTTCCAATGCTCCTCGCTGGCCAAATGCTTGATCGCATTGCCGCTGAGAACCTCAAATAGATCAACAAATATATGAACAAATAACAGCAATTGCAACATCTATATCCGTTTTTGATAATCCAAACAAAGAAGATTTCAAAATTCTCAAAGTTACCGACCAAGCGAATAGGCTGTCGAGCTCGAGAATGTCACAATTGCAGAACACGCACCAGAGGCGATTCTGGTGCGCATGATCAGGATGGATAGGCATCGGGGTTTTGAGAAAGAATTTGACGTCGGATAGCTTGGATTGGAAGCGCGTGAGGAGTGTGGAAAGTGAATTTTTGTGGCTGGGGAAATAATTGTGGCGGCGACCTTGATTGTGGTTTAATCTACAAACTTCGCAGAACTCGAATCGTTGCTGTTCGTTCTTCTTCTTCTTGTCGTGATTCATGTCTTCGGAGTTAGGGCTAGCGTGTACGAACTTTTGAAGTCAAATAATACGTATAAAATGCAAGGCCACGCGCCGCCTGTTAAGGGGTTGCCAGCGGCGGAGCTCAACCTGTTGAACTGGGTTTTCCGGGTAAGGATTCACGTAAGCTTCTGAAATTATTGCGCCTTTTCTATTTATACTAGAAACCATAAACAGCCTTCTCCGGATTTGTTTAATTTTGCATTTTCTATTAAATTTAAATATTTACATTTTACCCTAATATCAATTTAATATTTGAATTATTACACTTTTTTTAGTTGGTGTCTAAACTCAAAAAAAATTTCAATCACAAGTCATTCTTTTGTAATTTTTCGGTTGCTGCCTAAACTCAATTTTTGACACATGTTTCGGCTGGCAATTAGAAAACTTGAAAACGCAAATTACCTTCAAACATCAACCAAAATGCACAAGTCATATACCAAAATGACTCACTTTTGAAGTCAAATTATAACTCAAGTCAATTTAACAATTTTCATTCAATTTAAACTTCAATCAAACAAAAATTGTTCAAAACCCTAGATTGTTTTTATTTGATTCGAATCAAATGAAAATCATGAAATCGATTTGAAATTATAATTTGACTTCGAATAAGGGTCATTTTGGCATATCAATCATATATTTTTTTTATTATATCTTGAAGTCTCTTAAGTATAACAGGAAAATGTAGAAGTGTTCTAGAAAAATTAAGTTTAGAGAATCTCTAAGTAAAATCTAGAGAAGTCTAATTAAGAAATAATATAAAGGATTCAAGATTGTTACAGTGATCCTCCTACATCTATAAATAGGACTCTTAGAAATCATAAGTCAAGTCAAAACACTTTGAGCTAATATAATTTAAAGTCTATAGGGTAGAATCATAGTTAATAAAAAAAAATGGTAGAAAATATCGATGATCTTGTATTATTATAATTTGAAAAAACTAATATTTTTATTGGAAATAGTAGAAAAATAGATAAATTGAAAATTTTGATGATCTCATATTATTATAATTTGAAAATACAAATATTTTTATTAAAAATTGTAGAAAAGTAGATAAAGTAAAAAAAAATGTATGGTAGAGTTTTAGATTTTTTCAACATGTATCACTTTTATTAAAACCACTCACCACATTCAAAACATACGATACACAATTACGTACATCTAATCAATATTTACTAATCGCATTTAGTAAACTACCTTAACTTTTGTGTTTCACCGATTGGTTGACCGACTTAGATACCTAGTCTATTCTGCCTGATCTTAGTTATAGGAAGTGGTCATATCCTCATAATGATATATTTGATGAATCTAGCCAACTTTCTTGCATCATATGATATATTTATTTGATGAATTTGGATTAATACCATTATGATCGTGATTGAAATAATATACGTATCTAAAAAAAATTTAAAAAAAAAAAACTTATCATGGAATCTATGAACTGAAGACTGAAGGGTTCAAGGGACGTGTTATGGTGTGCCAAAATGATCAAGAGTTGATCAATACCATGCAACTGGATTTGTTTTCGAGATTTGCTTTCGATTGGCGCCTCTAAAATAAGTCATCAATGCAGTCTTCAAGGGACGTGTTGTGGTGTGCCAAAATGATCAAGAGTTGATCAATACCTTGAATGCAACTGGATTTGCTTTCGATTGGCGTCATCAGTGTCAGTCTAGTCAGTCAATCGTGTACACCAACTTCACATCATCAGTGTTTCCATCGGAGATTTCATGGGTATGGATCTGGTGCATTAGTATGAACTACTGAAGGATTCAAGGGATGTGTTGTTGTGTGCCAGAATGATCAAGAGTTCATCAATACCAACTGGATTTGCTTTCGACAGTGTGGCGCCTCTAAAATAAGTCATCAGTGTCAGTCTAGTCAATCGTGTACACCAACTTCGCATTGTCAGTGTTTCCATCGGAGATTTCATGGGTAGACGACTGCCAGATCTACTCGGGCTTATTGTCAGTGTTTCCATCGGAGATTTCATGGGTAGACGACTGCCAGATCTACTCGGGCTTATGGCCAATTTCCACGCATCGTCAGTGTTTCTATTGGAGTTTCAATTCGTGGGACTGCCCAGATCTACTGGGGCTTATGTGGGCTTATGTCCGTTTTCCTCGGTGAATTCCAGACTATGGCGCAAACTTTCACATAGATGAAGGTGGAGATTTGGCATATCTCCATTTCCAAAATCTAAAGTATAGAAGAGAAAGCTCTAGCTATCTCTTATAATTGATTAAGAGTACTATGTATTTATACTAACAGAAGTACAAAAGACTCTATGTAACTTCTATGTAACTTCTCCTTCAAACTCAATGCGTCATAGATTAGATAGAACATTGAGTTTGCTAAGCATAGTGACGATTGTAGTTTTATAGAAATATTTATTTGCCGCATTTTTTCAGGAACAAAGTACAAGTCTAACTCAATATGTTTTGTACGAGCATGTACAGGATTAGCAGACATTTGAAGAGCATTCAAGTTATCACACCGAATCTGAGGAGTGAAGGAACACTTGACGTTTAACTCAGAAAACAATCCTTGCAAACAAGTCATTTCTGTTACTAGGCTAGCTACACTTCTGTAGTTGATGATCTACAAATAGTGTGTTGCTTCTTTGATTGTCAAGACACAATGTGAGCCCTACAAAAACACAATACCCTGAAGTAGATCTCTTGTCATCACAGTCAGCATATCCAACAATTTTGAACTCCAAAGATGTATCTGCAACAAAGTGTAATCCATGATCCAAAGTAGCATTAAGATATCTCAATATCCTCTAGACAGCAACCGAATGAGATTGCAAAGGATTCTGCATAAACTGGCATACTTTATTTACAGCATAAGAGATCTCTAGTCTAGTTACAGTAATATATACTGTAAAGCTCCCACTGTACTTCTGTACAATTGATTCTCCTCCATAAGCAGATAGTTTAAGCCCAGTTCCCATATATAGGTGAATGGATACTTCTTGCATTCTGCATCTTCAATTTACCAAGCAAATCCTTGATGTACTTGGTTTGAGAGAGATGAACTTCTGTGTCAGTTTTCTGAACTTGCAATCCAAGAAAATAGTCAATGTCTCCAAGATCTCTTACAGTAAAAATAGAACTGAAGAAGAGGATATGATGCCAATCCCGATTATACGGCTTGAAAGAAGATTGAGTGTTTGAAAGTAAATAGGTGGACAACGAAATATGAAGCAAAAAAAAAAAAAGAAGGAAAAAATGAGAGAGACATAAACGTTTGTTTCACATGTTGTTTGAACTTATTTGTCATCTGGATATGGACTGATGACATCATGCTTAGTTTTAATATCATTTCTGATTGTAATGAATAATGGAGCATGATTTTAATGTCATTTCTGATTGTATAGAATAATGGGTTTGACAATATTTTTTGTGCATGGTTCCTACATCTATATGTTCTTAAACTATTTCGATGATTTTGTACTTCCATAGTTTCACAAGGCTTCTTAGAAGAGCTCTCTTTTAAAGAGTTTTGATGGTTTTGGATCTCCATTTTCAAACTTACATGAATATGTAGAAAGAATACCTCTTTTTTCTTCTTTCTTTCACCTATCATTTGATCTTGCTAGCTTGAATATTCTTTGTTACTCACCTGCATTTCAAACTTACATGATTCACATTTCTTAACTTGTGTGTCTTCAGGGACGGACGTGTGTGGGGCCAGGGGCACTAGCCATGGATTTTTCAAAAGGCAAACACTCTTGTGCACCAGGTGCACGGATCTAAGATCTGTGCAATCCGGGTCGATCCGATCCGGATCCGCGAGTTTTTATTTTTATTTTTATTTTTTTTCCAGATTTTTGTCCTGACCTTTATGTTATAAATGTATGACATTTACGTTATAAATGTGTGACCTTTATGTACAACTGTCTCTACCTTTATGCACTGTAACTTAGGAAAAAAATGAAGATTTTTAACACAATTTGCACTATGTACCTTTATGTGATATTAATGTGACTTTTTATGTTATATTATGTCACCTTTATGTACAGATATTCTGACCTTTATGCATCTTTATATATTATATAAAGGTCAGAATATTTGTACATAAATGTGACATAATATAACATAAAGGTCGCATTGATATCACATAAAGGTGTAAAGTTCAAATTATATTGAAAATCTTCATTTTTTTTCTAAGTTACAGTCTCTAAAGGTCATAATAGTTGTACATAAAGGTCATACATTTATAACATAAAAGTCACACATTTACAACATAAAGGTCACAACCTGAAGCAAAAAAAAAAAGGAAAATTCAAAAACACGCGGATCCGGGTCAAAAACCGGGTCGACCCGGATTGCATGTACACCAAGTGCACACAAGACCAACTCTTTTCAAAAATATTAGGGATATTTTGAATATTTTGTATTTTTATTTATATATATATTAATTAGTTTTAATCCAATATTATCCAATTCTCATTAGAGACATTGAATTTTAAGGTAATTTCATCATATTTAAACTCATTATTTACCTTTTTCATTAATTATTGATTTCATTTTAAGTTTTTTATTATCAATTATTAGGAAGTATATAATATATTTATTATTCTGATTTAATGAAGTATGAAGTAATTGTAAAATAATTGTTAATTTTAGTTCTTTATTGTATTGTTGATTGTTTAATTAGTATCACGTGATTATTAGATTTGAGTTAGAAATGTTAAAATTTTAAATGTTGATTTATAGTTTGTATACTAGTTAATTTAATTGAATGCTATTTTATAATTTAAAAGTCAGCATCATTAAGAGTTCACTTGGTAACAGAATTAGTGATACATTATTGAATTATTATTTGATAACATACCTTATTTAAAATTTTCATTTTTTCTCAATTTTAGAATTTAAAAGGATTTATCTAAAAAAAAAAAGTTAAGAGGATCAAAGGATTTGATCACTCATACACCTTACGGCTAAACCTAAAACTTAAGCTTGTATAGCGGACATCTTTTACCACTAGACTATCATGCTTTGTTATATGTTTGAAAATGTTAGGAATGAAACTATTGTGCAATGATTTTAAAATATGAAAAAAAAAATGAATAAAAATGGTGTCAATTATTGTGTTTAAATTGTTTATTTCTTGATGTTAATGTCGTTGTGCTGAACTGTAATAAACTTGCTAATTTTGGATGTTGTTATTTAATAATGAAATATATATATATATATATATATATATATATATAATTAAAATTGTTACCAGTTTATGATGTTATTTTTTTATAAGTTGGGTCCCTGAGTAAAAGTCCTAGGTCTATCATTGTATGTCATGGTTCAATTTTTTATTGTTAGGAGGTTTAGGGTGTTCATGATTTCTAATATTATGAGCATTATGATTGATATCTAACTTATATTGCATTATTTTTTTATTTTAAATAATTATAAATAAAAACATATCACTTATACAACTATAATAATCAATATCAAACTAGACATTTATTTAATATCTTTGTATAACCTAAATGAATCATACGATCTGATATGCCGTTGTTTTCAATTTTTAGATATATGTTCCCAATTATATTTAAGTACATCTCAATTTCATTTTTTGACCTCAATTCGATCCTCCCGAGGATGGAGTATTGGGAGAGAAGGAGAAGTGAGGACCCATGAAAGGTATTACATACCAATTGTCGGGTACAGAAGAAAGAAGTACGCTTTCTTTTTGAACCCATAACTAAAATCAAATAGATCGGACGAATGGAAAATATTTGGTGAAAAGTATTAATATACAATAAATGCAATGTGAAATGTAATAAATAGAATTTCCTAAAATGGAAAGTTAAAACCAAAAGGAAAATACTTTTGTTATTTGTTGAAACAATGATTGAACAAAGGCAAATTGTTGAAACAATAGTGGAACAAAGGCAAAAATTTCAATGTAACTATTCCCTGGATCACATTCTTTGAAATGAAGCCAAGTCATTTATATCTTACTATTAAATTAAAACTTTATAAATAGAGTTTCATATGACAATTGATCAATGAAAAAATCTCACAGGAGAGTGCCTTTCAGCAAAATAAAGTGAAGCTCTTTTCTTATTTTAAATAGTATTGTGGCTTCATATTTCAATACCAACAATACATATCTACCTACATTGATAAACTCTCAACTTGATTGAACTCTGTCAACAGAATTGAAGATCATTCAACGAAACACAATCTGGAATGGAGGATCCTAAATTTCTGTAATAGACTTGTGTGGATATCCAGTAACAAATGGCATTTTTATCTGATACCTCGATCATATTATAAGGTTGAGATCAGTGAACAGGGAATTAGTGCATTAATCGCAACACCAGACTGCTAAAAAAGTGTTACGACACTGGATTTAGCTTTCCCCTCTCCTGAAGCTCAGGATCTCGATATGTATGCCACTTTTGGTATCTTTGGTGGCCCGATAGCACAGGCCTGAGCCGAGGTGCAGTTGTGCACTTCACGCAGCAGCATCCTCTGAAATTATCAACACAGTTCAAACAGCATCTGCAATGAGGTATACAGACATTGTTAAGCTACTGAGGAATGGACACTGACATCTATAAATGCTACAATTGTGCATCATATTGTCCGATTTCTCACTTTGTGATGCTATCTTGACCCATCGCTAATTAAGACTAGTGCACACGTGTTCCTTAATTGAACATGGCATTATATTCGGAATCATCCATCTCTTTTAGATGGAGTGCAAAATTCAAACAATCTAGGATTTCAGAAATCAGCAATTAGATCAGATATCTTTATTAGATTATAGGAAGAAGTTTTTGTTGGCAATTATTTTTTCAGGTCAGAGATTCTAAGCAATAGATAGTAATATGCAAGCTAATTTACCAGTCTAATTTCATTAGAGAAATACAAGACTAAGAATAAGCCATTATTTTCATGAACTTCTTTGGCCAATGCATCACAGATCCAATTTTCAGCTTGTATGGAAATATGTGCAATTCCTTCTTAGAAACCAGACTTACAGGAAGAGCAGGTTGCAATCAAGATTTGCACAATTGCGGTGCCTCAACTCAGATACTTGAGACCCACATATGTAGCATGTAGCAAATGAATGGCACACTTGCTTTCCAATTGCCTCAGCACTGATTCCCGGCTTGTAGGTCGAAGGTGGTAGAGAAAGGCGTGCATCAAAAACAAACAGATTCCCAACCCATCCAGTGGGACCTTCTTTCTCTAAATAATGAGAAACACCACCCTTTAGAGTATATAATCTTTTGAATCCCTGTTGTCTGCCACGAGAGAAGTATTTAGTGCCACCAAGAAAGGGGTATTTAAGTTTGGGAATACAGTAGAAATTTGAATTTCCTTTTTCCTGTCATACATGCAGTAATAGTGCTATTGAATGTAGCGCTGATAGTTAATCAGGATACTATTATCTCTAAAGTGTTGAGTGCTCATTTCACATGAATTATATTGTGCAGAAGCTTCTGATTAAATATTACTTATAAATGACACTGGTAATCTGAACATGATAAGGTCAATCTTAAAATGCAAACAGAAACACGAACAAAACTAGATACAAAAGAAGAAGAGAAAAATGTAAAAACAACGATCGACCTGAGGATTGTGGAGTATACATCGCAGCGTATTCCACCTGTACAGTACATCAGTATATCTGTCTTCTCTTTATCAACAGCAGCCAAAGGATCTGAAGCTCTAACCTGGTCATAGATTGTACAAATTGTGTTTATTAGTTATCTCAAAGAGAAATAATTAACAATGGATCATATCTATGGTAGAGAACCACACTAATAAGACATGGTAATCTAATTGAAATTCTAAGATGAAAAAAAGGACAAAAATTAAGCAAATGCTAAAATATGTAAACACAGCTTTTATGATATACTCATTTACTTTTTACTGGGATGAAGAGTGTTTTGGATACGGGCAAATGATACAACCAACTTGGGTGTGGAAACAAGAAAATATTCTTTCTTTTTATTTTTTTTAATAAGAAGGATAATTAAATGTTCCACCAGTAGAGATATTTAAAATGTCAGCTACATTACATTCTTCTTACCCTGGAATCATATTGCTGGGAAATCAATTTATGGTTCTATCAAGTGGCTAAGATCATAGGGTTTAAGCCACCAAAACATATTTGACATACCACCTCCAACTCATTGCACACGGATAAGATTTAGTGTCTTCATACATATCATAGCCATAGCACAGATAAATTGATATTCAGACAGTGATTGGTAGCATGTTAGAAGATGGCCTTGCCTCCGTCTCAGATAAGCCAAAGGAAGTGCTCCGAAAACAATCAACATCAGGCCGCTGAGACCCCTGGAAGTGACCGACATCCCATTCATAACCTAATTACATAAAAGGCTTAACTAGTTGTTTAAACAATGAATGAAGCTTTCATTATAAAATTCAAACAATGAATCTTGAGATTATTTAAATAGTTGATCATTTATATCATCTGGATATAAATAAAACAGCAGCAATCACACAGAAAGTACTCTTGTAGAAATGAATGAAACTGGTATCTTATAGTGATGCATTGAAAATAACTGTCAAACGAGACAGCATGCAGACATAAGCTGTTGGTACATAGCCAAATAGTTCAGAAGTTGTTACATTAAACCACAAAAGAAGTATAACCTCCAGAACTAACCATTAAAGAAATGAAACCTCAAGAACTCAGCTAAGTCCAGAATTTACGCTAAATGACCAAAGTGTGCATGAGACTTCAGATTGTGTGCTCTAGGAAAGTTAAAATCAAGTAGATGAATCATGGATGCATAAGAAATATTTAAACATATTTTCAAAAGGATGGTACCATTTCTCACGTCGAGTAGAATGCAGTTGCTGCTAACTGTATCTAAAGAATCGTTAATCTTATTTGCATTTTCTAACTTGCTCCTCCATTCAGATGGTGTAAGAGGTTTAGCCCGCATTGAAAGATCAAGCAAAGGGAGATCCGAAATGCCATCTTCTAACTGTGAAGAAAAAATAGGCACAAAGAAGGTTATTGTAAAGCAATAAATTAAAGGGAAATGTTTATACTTCAGCTCCCACAACCTATATAACAACTACGAAGTTCTTTTACCATACATAAACACACAAAGAATATATCAGAAACCATAATGCCTTGACTATTGACTGCATAATTTGATTGACCCATTGTTCTCTTTCACTAGCATTTTGTGTGTTCTCCCTCAATCAGAAAAGAAAGAGGATGAAGCGGAAGAGGGAAGGGTAGAAAGGTTGATTCCAATTACGGAACTGAATTGAAGAAACCATAAGGTTATGCCTTATACAAACAGCATCTGAATCCAAAATTTAAAAAAAGAAACAAAATTACTAGAATATTAGAGCGATAAGAAGTCCCTATGAACATGTAGCCTGCCTGTACAAGTGATGGCTTGTATCGCAACTTCAACTTTGGGAAAGCATGGCCATTTATAGCTGGAGAAATCTGAATTAATATGTCAGAAAATCTGCCATCTTCCTTAACCCATTCAGCATACGCGAAAGCATCTTTAGATGGTCCACTGTACTGCAAGAGATGGAGCATTAGGCAAGAAAAGGTCAACAAAAATGCTGAAACAGAATTATTCATTGACAAAGTAACTTCCCAATATTTCGGCCAGCTAATATTTACTAAATACTCTATGACTAACTAAACTTACATTTTTACTGGAAATCGTTGTAATTGTGTTCCACAGAGAAACACATAACGATCAAGCTTTTGAACCAGTAATGGTAAGTAAATGATGTTTATTAGCATATAAATGTGAAAGAACAGAGAGAAAGGAAAAAAGAAAAGAAATACCTGTGCATTAATCCCTTGTTCGTTCAAGTATATACGACCATGAATATCACGACCCTAAATTGAGTATCAAAAGAATTATAGTTACTTGCCAATAGTGGTAGCACTCCAAAATACTAGTAATTGTCAACGAAAAAATGAGTAAATTTGCCATGCATCAAATGAAATCAATTCAAGATATAAGTAATTGTCCTATCACCCTCATTGGCACCAAGCAAATAGCACATCCAACAAAGAGAAAGTATAATAGCAGAAATGATCCTCTCGACTCGAAATTAGCCTTAAAAACATGTGGAATTTCCAGTGAAGGCAAACTTTAAGCAACTAGATAATATTATATGCTAGCAGAGGCATTTGTTTCTTGCAATAAAGCCATACATCATCCTGATTAACTTAAATGACATTATAAATAGCAATCAATCACAAAAACCAAGCAAAAGTACGCACAACATAGACTCAAGTCAACAACATATGTGAACATAAACAGTAATTGCAAAAAACGACGGGAAATTTTGAGAGAGAGAGACCTGCATAAAAGAGAGGTGTTTAGAGATTTCCTCTTGAGGGTTTTCTACAAACACAAATCTATAAAAATTCACCACAATGAACTCATCATCCCTGTATTCCTTAGCAGGAGCAGCCTCCACATCCACAAAGTTTCCATTTGAAGACGAAAATGCGGAAAGATTGATACTAACTCCATAATTCGAAGAAAAATTACTTCCACCATGAAATTTATATCTACTTATGCGCCGTGGAAAATGCAGAGAACTGAATACTTGAGTTCCATAGCTGAAAGTGGAGAGTTGTTGAATGGAAAGAGTGAAATATTTGATGCTTGTGGGTGTGGAATTGGGTCTGGATAAAGGGGTCCATGAGATAAGGGCATAGGAGGAAGCCATTGTCGATGATGGGCAAATGTTGTGTTCTTCAAATATGTGGATTGGAGTTGAAGAATTGGCAATTTCGGACCTCAAATTGCAATTTCTTGTTTTACTAGGTGAACTTTGTATATTTTTCAATTTTTGTCTACTTTTTAAATTTATACTTTTCAATTACTATATTTTGATATGTATTTTTCAAGGAATATTGTAAAATATCCTTTTCTATTGAAATTTACACCTCAGTTAATAAACATGCCATAATTTGGTTACAATTTTAAATGATTTGATAAATTTCATAACAACATTCAATTTATAGTTTAGTTCTCAATCTAAATCTAATTTTTAAAATTTTTTAATAAGAGGTTCAATTTAACTTATTTTTCTCAATTTAAGGCTTAAAATTCATATTGAGTTCTCAATTCAAAACCAAATTTCATTTTCTTTTTATTTTTTCTATTTAATTATATTTATAGATTTATTGATATGTCAATATGTATTTATATTTTAGATAAATTATAACAAGTTAGTGTAATTTTGAAACGATTTTCATCCGACTTGTATTAATTTATATATATATATATATATATATATATATATAATTAATGCATTTCATAAAATTAAGATTCTTTTTATTTTCTTAATTTTATGAATAAAAGTATAGAAACTCAATTTTAATATTAATTATTTTAATATAAATTTTATTTTATGAATTGAATTAATTATATTTTTCTTTTTTTAATAAAAATTCATATAAGTCGGATGAAAATTGTTCTGCAATAACTTGTTTTATTTTATCTAAATATAAATCCATATTAAAATATAAATTAATTAATAAATATAATTAAAAAAATGAAATTTTGTCTTGGATTGAGAACTCAATCTAAATTTCAATCCATAAATTGAGAAAAAAGGTTAAATTGAATCATTTATTGAGAAACTTTAAAATTTGAATTTAGAATTGAGAAATAAACTATAAATTGGGTCTTGTTATGATATATACATGTACATACATGTCATGTGTTGTTATGATATTTAAGTATCACGGAAACAAAATTAGAAATATTTTTACTTTTAGTTGTTTATGGTAGAAAAAGTTCTCTTACTCGTAACTTAAAATGTATTCATTCCATGTCTCTCAATTGTGAAATTTAAAAATACTATTTTTCATTGTTTTATAGTATTATTGATATTTTTATCATTTTCACTATTTATCATCTATATAAATTCATATCATCAAGGGCTGAAATCAATGACATTGTATAACTTACTACTACTTTTATGAAGACATTGAAGTCAAATTCAGCCCATAAAAGGTCAAAACGAGGCTGGACGTCAAGACCTTAGTCAATTTGGATGAGGCCAGGTCGCAAGTGGTCATGTCATGGGTTTTTTTTACTAGAATTTGACTTTTTTTTACTAGATCTCCTACCCAAATCCTAAGTATAAATAGGGTCTTTGAAAGTCATTCGAAAGGAGATGAACATTCACATACACGAAATACATCTTAAGAACAAGTAATAAAACAAGAAATTTAAGATTTAAGATTAAATAGCAACAACACAAATTCTCTAAATTTTTCTTTGATTTTATTTCTAGTTTTTATCATGTCATTTTGTAATTTATTTTTCTTTACGAACATGATTGTTGACCAGAGATGTCGTGATCTTACGCATCCTATCTGTAGTTTACACCGTACACTTGCGGAATAAACACAAATCATCACAATTTGCACCTTAATAATTTAAATGATTCGGGCTCGAACTCAAATCATCACAATCTAGACAATTAAGATGAAATATAATTTAAACTACAAGGTTGGTGGTTATTTTTATTAATTAGAATAAACATTATTAAAAAATTGCTATTTACTATATAGACTCATTTTGTTAATATCATCCATTTTGAAAATAATTTGTATAGTATATAGTAATGTGTAATTTACTACATCATACTTAAAATTATATGTAATGAGAATATATCTAAATATTTCCCGCCCAATAGTACAGTTTGTTATAATTACAATTTTGATTTTTTTAAACTAATTATTTATATCTATTTTTTTAACTAATTCAGGTTGATATTTGAATTTAAAATATCCCATAATATAAATTAATATCTTTCAATTTTGTATTCTATTCCTAAAAAATTGAAAATTTGATTTTCTCAAGTTGTATCCTCCACAACAATTTTGGTATAGTTTGTTACAATTTTAATATGTTATATGAGTGTTGATCAGGCACACACCTGAAGAATGCGCATCGTGCGTACTTTTTTAAGATTTTTTTTTTAATATATCATTTTTTTTTCTCACACTACCCCTCTACATACGATATTATCATCTCATACATAGACATAACACATAATCAACCTATACAATTTGCATCCCACATATCACCATAAATCTTCTTCTTAATTCTCATCTACACCATGAAAATATTTGGTTATCATCAAAAGTCATTTTTTATTATTCATTTTAAGGATTTATTGAACGTTGATTATGATTTTTCTTGTGAATTGACTAATTGAATATTTTTCGTTCTTTTCTATAATTGTGGGCTATTTGTTAACCAATTCATATTTTGTAATTTTTAACAAATGAATTTCGATGATAACCACATATTTTCATGGTGTAACATCTGTGAGATGAGAATTAACAAGAACAATATTTATGTTGATATATGGGATCCAAATTGTATATGTTATGTGGGATCCAAATTGTATATGTTGATTATGTGTTATGTCTACGTGAGAAAATAATAATATGAGATATGAAAAAAAAAAAAAAATATCTAATAGTATGAGATATGAAAAATAAAAAAATCTTAAAGATATCGTATGTGGAGGGGTAGTGTAAGAAAAGAAATAATATGATATATTAAAAAAAATTTTAAAAAAGTGCGCACGATACACATTCTTTAGGTGTGTGTCTGATAAACATTTAGGTGTGTCTGATCAACAATATATATATATATATATATATATATATATATATCATTTATAGTGATATTGGATTAACTAGCTCTGATATATAAAAAAATTGAAAATTGAATTTTTGACTATTGACAAGATTTTATTATTTTGGGAAAAAATTTGGTTGATATTTGTTATCAGATATAGATATACATTTATATATTTTTGTGTTTATCTAATATATCTTTTTCTGAAGAATTATAATCCCTGTGAAAGCGTGATATTTATCAGTTTTTGAGTATCATATATTTAAACGGCATTAGTGGTAGTATTTATGATATTTATCAGTTTTTGAGTATTTTCTCTCTGTAATCGAATGGGCGGCGAAGGCAAATCCAAATGGCCAACGTTTCTACCTCCGCCGCCGCTGCCGCCACCAATGATCAGTGATTATGATTTGGAAAGAGAGTTTGATGAGATGCGAATTGATGAGAGGGGGAATAGAGGAGGAAATGATGGATACAATTGGATTCTAGTTTGGGAGAAAAGTACAAGTGAGTTTCATCATAGCCTTCACAGATGTGCAAATACTGGGGTTGAGATCGAAACCCTAACCACACAACACGACCATGATCTTGGTTATGTTTGTTCACACCCCCCTAATCCAGCGTACGTATTTCAATTTGATGTTTTATCTTGTATTAGTAATGTCATTAATTACTCGTTTCGTTTCGTTTGTGGTTGCAGAAGCATCGCCAGATGCAGTCTTGGTTCAGATTGCCCAGCTCGGAAGGACATGATCAAATGCAATACTATCACTACTCATCATTGATTATGATTCATTGTTTTTACTTCACTTAGTCGTCTTCTTCTTCTTATCCTTCACTTTGTGGTTCGAGGTTTATGCTTTATTATTCTTAATACTATTAGCATTCAATTATTTATCTAATATTTATTTATTTATTATTGTGTCCTTATTCATACTTTAAACCAATTAATGGTTGATATTTATAGGGTTAATATATATAGTAATTACATGTGCAGTCTGTCTTTCTTTTTTTGATTTTTTTTTTTTTTGATTCATCTGATTTTGTCTACTTTTTTTCTTTTATTTTTACAATTTTAAATCAACTATTCAAAGATATTAATTATATGTTTTTTCAATTAAAATCTGATTTAACATGATCACTTAATTTTAACATTAAATAAACAAACCTGATTAATATAATATTTAGTTATTGAAATATATGTGTATTTATAAATGAGGACAAATATTTTTTTAATTATTATTTAGAAAATATATATTGTTATATCTATTATATTATTCAACTCTCCCATCATTTTCTTAGTTTTATTTATTTTTAAATTTTAAATATTAATCCTCAAATTTTCTTTTCAATTTAATGATAAAAAGAGAAAATGAAAATTTCTCGAATAAATTTGATAGCTTATTTTAAAACACATATTCACAAAAACTATTCAATTTTATTAATGTGTAAGTTTAAAAGTTTGAATATTGTTTTTTAATCCACTCACCTTTATTTTTGTTTTTCCTTATTTATTTATAGTTTTTTCTAATTTTTTTTAAATCAAACAAATTTCAGATTTATAAATGATTTCTATATTTGAAGTCTAATATGTTGTTTTAATACATTTAGTTACAATTTTTATACTGCTTAATGCTTATTATCAACATTACATTTGATATTATTAAATAGTCATATTAATTAGCTTTAAATTTTATTTATTAAGATTTAATTTGAAAAAAAAAATTAATATAAAAAATTATTGGTTTGACATGTCTCACATGTAGGCATCATAATAATAATAATACATTGTTATGATATGATTAAGTGTTGTTTGTTTGTTATATTAATGTGTCGTAGAAAAAAAAATAGATACATTTTTATTTGAGGGCTATTCATACCTCAAACTTACTAACACACCCCAAGAAATGAATTATTACATCTTTGATTAAAAAAAAAAAAAACATTGGAGTGTATATAATATTTATATAGTTCCATCCTTCTATTTTTTGAATAAATTTCATAACAAAACCCAAATTATAAATTAGTTAGACCCAATTTTTAAAGTTTAAAAATAAGGGGTTCAATTTGGTTTTTTATTTTTTTCTCAATTTAATGCTTGAAAATTAGATTGAGTTCTCAATTGAAAACAAAATTTCATTTTTATTTTTATTTCAATATGCATTTATATTTTAGAAAAAATAAGCCAAGTTAGTGTATTTTCGAACGATCTTCATCAGTTTATATTAACTTATATAAAAAATGAACGATCTTAATTTTATGAATTGCATTAATTATATGTATATAAAAAAATTAATACTAGTCGGATAAAAATGGTTTCAAAATTGCACAAACTTGTCTTAATTTATCAAAAATATAAATACATAATGAAATATAAATAAATTATAAATATAAATAAAAAAGAAAATGAAAATGAAATTGTGTCTTGAATTGAGAACTCAATCTAATTTTCAAACCTTAAATTGAAAAAAAAATGTTAAATTGAACCCCTTATTGAGAAACTTTAAAAATTGGATTTAAAATTAAGAACTCATCCATAAATTGAGTTTTGTTATGAAATTTATCCCAATAGAAAAATTAAAAAATATATGTTATTCATGCATGCATCTTTTTCACTCTTTCCATCTATCAAAATTGAGATCATACTGCTTTCTCTTACACCAACGAAATTGATATGTTCGATTTATATGAATTCATTTGTCGTACCATTCTATTTGTTTCAACAGAATTATATCATTCAAATTTTGTAAGGAGAATATTTCCACCAAATTTTATAGAAGGTTATCTAATCTTTCTAAAACAAATTATATAAAGCAATAATGTGGCCACAAAATTGAGCTTTTTATTTTTCTAGATCAACTATTATTTTAAAACAATGAAATTAATATTTGAATCTCTATTTTCTTTTTTCTTTTTTTTGAAATGGATCCATTGATTTATTAAATATTGTACATTTATGAATTATGCATTACAAATTTGAACCCGCTTCATTCGCCAATAACTCCTTTGAAAATTGAAAACTATGTGATTTAACTATATTGCAAAATTGTTATTTCAAATCTCCCCTTTTAAGAAAAAAAAAAAAAAGAAAAAAGAAAAAGGGAGATTCGAAGCGTATTCCATGCTATCACCACTTAATCTCTGTTCTGTTCCTTCCAAAAACACACACACAAAATTTTAAGGATTTGATTCATTTAATGTTGTTAATTCGGAGAGACATCCTTAATTCTGTTTCATCATTCTCAAAATTTTCACAATGAGTTCTGAAGATGAATCCTCTCGTTCTTCCAAGATTAACAGGAAACCCAGATGTACGTATTTTTCTTTGATAATAATATTATCACCAAATTTTTTTAAGAAAGATATCTCCATTTATTATTTATTTCTGCGTTTGTTAGATGTAAAAAATTTCATCATTTATTGCATAATTCTTTTCTGCAGATTCTAGGTTTACACAGCAAGAACTCCCAGCTTGCAAACCAATTCTAACACCTGGATTGGTATGTTCTACAATGTTGATCCCTCTTATTATTTCTGAAATTAATTCATATCCATTTTTAAAAATTTTATAGTAATTTCCTTTTTCATCTTGCTCTCAGGTTATAGGAATTCTCCTCTCTCTGGCAATAGTCTTTATTCCAATTGGCCTTCTCACCTTTTCTGCATCAGAAAATGTATTAATCTTCTACTCAACTCTTCATTATCTGCAAGAATCTCACCTTTCTTATAGCTCCACATTTATTTTGTGAAAATACTCGAATTAATATGCTTAATTTCTATACTAGGATAGTTTCCTAGCCATTTAATGTATGAACATTTCCTTGTTTGATATATGTTGTTAAGGTTGTTGAAGTGGTTGATCGTTACGATGATGCATGTGTTTCGTCCAACAATGGGAGAATTGGCTTCATCCAAGATCCTCAAACAAACAAAACCTGCATCAGAACCTTGATTGTTAGTCCAAACTCCCTAATTGTTGTTTTCACACACAATAACTGTATAGATTTTGATGATTTTTGGACATATTGGTAACTATATTTCAGGTTCCAAAGAAGATGAGGAGTCCAATCTATGTGTATTATCAATTGGACAACTTCTATCAGAACCATAGGAGGTTAGTTAGTACTACAAACTATTCATGTTCTATTATGCACTTAGATAATTAATGAAATAGTACTAATCTTGAATTGTTGTGTAGATATGTGAAAAGTAGAAGTGATCATCAGCTGTTGAGCCCGAAAGAAGAGTTGAGCACCACGCCATGTGAGCCAGAGGGGACAGGGATCGACAACAAGCCTATCGTCCCATGTGGGCTCATTGCTTGGAGTCTATTCAACGACACGTATAGGGTATCAAGAAACGAGGCAGCTATAGAAATCAACAAGAGAGACATTGCTTGGAGGAGTGACAGGACCAAGAAATTCGGGTCCAATGTCTTCCCAAAGAACTTTCAAAATGGTGCCTTAATTGGAGGTGCAAAGCTTGATGAGACCAAACCTGTTAGTATATATATATTACATCAACTCACTTTTCCTGTACGTTTATATGATCGTGCAATCATGAGCGTTGGATTTGGCACAGCTGAGCGAGCAAGAGGATCTGATGGTGTGGATGAGACCAGCAGCATTGCCGACATTCAGGAAGCTGTATGGGAGGATTGAGACGGATCTTGAAGCGAACGAGAAGTTGACAGTTGTGATACAGAACAACTACAACACGTACTCGTTTAATGGGAAGAAGATGCTGGTAATATCGACAGCATCGTGGATTGGTGGAAAGAATGATTTTCTGGGGAGAATGTACATGATGGTTGGAGGAGCTAGCTTGTTGCTTGCACTTGTTTTCTCACTTCTTTATGTCCTTAAACCAAGGTAACTAACTAAACTTGATGAATATAATTTTTATTTTTATTTTTCGAATTTGTTTATATTTTTTTTATTGATTTACTTGGTTGAAATGAATGGTGTTCTTCATCAGGCCTTTGGGGGATCCAACGTATCTGTCTTGGAACAGATATCCTGCGTTTCAATAATACTTTTTCTTGTTTAGATTTATGTAATTTGTGGTAACTGATGATAATGAAGTAGTATCATTCATTCATTGTCATGTTTGGAGAGGCTAACACTTCTTGTAACGTTTGTTGTGTAATTGTTCTTACTTTTTCCACATTTCTAGTAGAGCAATGAAGTTATGAGTAGAGAATTTGTATAAAATTTTATTTTTATCCTTGGCAATAATTTTTTCCCCTATTTTATTACAATGTTTGATTAGAACAAAAATGAGTTTGGTTTTGTCTTGAACATAGTTTGATAGTAAAGTGGTAAAGTGATACAAATTTAGAAGTGTAAATAAATTTGACTTCCTTTAAGATATGATATTGAAATTGAAAGGGATATAAGTGATCAAACCTCAAATCAATGTTATTCAGATATATTTGACGATTTACATGATAATAATTTAAAAAAAAGTCGTATTATTATCTCAAATGAATTAGATGTGAGCATGAAAAAGAAAAGTTTTTTATTTTGCACTCATGAACCTTCATATTTATCTTATTTTAAGTTTCATTTCCCATCAAGTGAAATCCTTTTATTATTAAAAAAAAAACACTTATTTATACTTAATATTAATAATTTTGTTAAATATGAGGGGTCAAATATGGAAATACATGATTTAAAATTAAATCCCATGTATTTATGGTGGGGCCGATTTGTAATACAAAATCTGAAAATAAAAAAATAGAGGCTTAAACCGCGAAAATTGCAAACTGAAGGCTGAAGCGAGGGTTTTAGAGCCCTAATTAACCGCCGGCGGCCAAGAAACGCCCACATTTTGCCGGTGTCGACGCCGTCGATTTCATCAATAACCGGTGCAAAGGTTGCAATAGTTACATCTCTCTCTCTCTCTCTCTCTATATATATATATATATATATATATATATATCAGTTCTCAAAAACCCAATTTTTTTGGGTGGTCGCAGTTGAAATGTTGGACGAGAAAAAATTTGACGTGCAGTTAAATTTGTGGGCACTTCGAATTCCGCGGGAGCATTGCAAGCTTGCAACTCGAGTTCTTAACGGGTACGCGATAAATAGTAATATCTACGCTGCTTTAACTCAAGTATCTTCACGAATTTTCTGTAGCTTTATATGCTAATGGCTTTTCTTTTTGTGTAGATATTTACTTGATAGATCACGCATCAAGCCTGTAACAGAGGACCCAACGTCTGATAAAAATCGTTACTTGTTATTATCCGAGAAAATTCAAAATGCTGGTACATTTTTTGTTTTGTTTTTTGGGTGATTTTTTCTAGCTATTTTTTTAGTGTTGGAGAATTTAGTGAAATAAGAGCATGTATTTTATACAGTTTTATCATAACGTTCTAGGATTCTATCACTCTTATGTGTTAATGAGCTTTTGTGTTGGCCATTAATGACAGATTTATCAGAAATCCCAGTTCATAAAGTTGATGAATTGAAAGAGCTCTTTGAGATTCAAGTAGTTCCATATTCAATGACACTTGGTTATTCATATTGGAGTGCAGGTTTGTGATCCACTTTGTGCAATTTTATCAGATTAGTTCTTTCTCATCTCTTAATAGAAGTAGTTATTTTTAGCTATTTATGCTTGTTTGTAAATGTTTAGTGGAAATCAGGAGACCTACTAGAAATTGCTTGTATGCTTCCACCATTTCCATACTCAGTTGTTCATGCAATGCCATTTTCCTTTTTGCCAAATTAGTTGTTTTCTTGTGTATCTTTGCACTCTTTGAAGCTTTAAAAAGTGTGAAGAAAGCAAATTTGTAGAGGAGTTAGTTCTGATATAAAGTTATAATTTATTTTGCCTCCAGAGTTTATGTTATTCATTTGTTTGAAAGAGCTATATCTTGATTTCTTAAATTCTCTATTTCTGTTTTATTCAAGCTGGCTTTATGAATTTAATGTTTCTGGAGTGATATTCATATGCAAAAATATCGGTTATAGTTTGTAAGTTGTCAATGCTTAGTCAGTAGCCCTTCTGTGAGTGGCTGTTTCTGTTTTACAGATTTTATTTCATCCTGGTGATTTTATATCTTGTCGATTATGTGCTGATATTGATGACTGAAATTTGATAGCAGCATAGTACGATATTTATCATTCATTGGTGTTAAGTTTTTTTCTATATGATTTTATTACAGACCATATATTAAAGCAGATTCTACCACCTGGGGTTGAAGTACCGTCATCTTTCGAGACAATAGTTAAGTATTTATGTGTTAGTATTCATATTCTTCTTTGACAGCTTTACATTCTCTTATCTTTAATCCGTACAGGTTTCTGGGATGGTTTTTACACTTTTTTAGGGTGATCAATGTTTAATCAAACCCGGCTGTTTTTTGCTTGGAGATTGTAGCTTGCAAAATTATAATTCTCATATCAGGTCTCTGTTACTAATTATACTTCGCAATTGCTCTATTTGCAGGTCATGTTGCCCACCTGAATATAACAGATGAGCTACTCCCTTACAAGGATGTTATTGCCAAAGTTATTTATGATGTATGTCTACCCATCTTTTTCTAGCCTTCTGATCACTTATGATGTAGATGTTATTTCGGCTATTAAAAACTTACTGCATATCAAATTTGCACTTAACAAATCCAAAATAAAATTTATGGTATGGTAATTATACTAAAATATGAATTATGGGTTATTTTAAATGGTGGAGTCAAGTGGAAATGTAAAGAACTACATACTTGATGGGAATCAATGTATTAGTCCTCTGTCTTATAACAGAGAAAGGTTGCTGCACTCACACAATATTGTAGTCGATTTCATAGAAATTTGTATGAGTTGATCTTATCACTAAAATACTAGTTTATTCATATAATCTTATGTTAAAAATCTTAAGACTCTGTGCCTTTAATTGGCTTTTTTATGTCCATTTTCAGAAAAACTATCCACGAATCAAGACCATTGTTAATAAAGTTGGAACAATAACGAATGAGTTCCGCGTGCCAAAATTTGAAGTATTAGCAGGAGATTCTAATATGGTTACGGAGGTGAAGCAGTATGGAGCAACTTTCAAGCTTGATTATGGTTTGGTTTATTGGAATTCAAGATTGGAACATGAGCATATAAGGCTGATTTCCAAGTTCCAGGCTGGGGATACTGTGTGTGATATGTTTTCCGGTATTGGCCCATTTGCTATTCCAGCAGCACAGAAGGGATGCCAAGTTTATGCAAATGATTTAAATCCTGATAGCATTCGTTATCTGAAGATCAATGCAGAAATCAACAAGGTCACTGATCTTGTCCGTGCATACAATTTGGATGCACGAAAGTTTATTTCTTCACTAATGGAAGTACCTTCGAGTGAAGGTTGTCCGGAATCTGATGAAACAAACTGGAAGACATCTGACATAGAGGACACACATGATAACCCACAAACAAAGTCAAAAGGCAGTTGTCTAACTGGTAATATGTTTTGCTGGATGTTTTCCATTTTATGGTTATGACTTATGAGCTATTAAGTTAAGACTTCAGATCTCTTGAAGGTGCTATGCAAGGAATTCCGGGTGAGAGTGATGCTGATCTTGGAAGTAATGGACAGTTGAAAGCACAGGAAGAAGGGAATTTAGCCGCCGTAAAAAGACGTTCTGAAAGTTTGCTTGAAGGTATGGGGTAGTTTGATAGATTATTGATATTGAGTCAGTGTAAAATAGGTCGTGTGATTTTCTAGTAATTTCCTGTTGATACATCTTAACTTGGCTGCAAAATTTATGTTTCTGCACTATCTCATGAAGACAATGGAACTGCAAATGGTGATGGCAACTGTGTTCCTGAAAGGAAGAAAAGAGTCTCAAATAAGCGCATTAGAGGGTCTCAGCCTTTTAATGCAAAGCCCTGGGAGCACATTGATCATGTCATAATGAATCTACCTGCCTCTGCTCTACAATTTCTTGGTAACTTCTCTGTTTCCTTTCCAGACTTTCTCTCTTAATAGCTCGGCTCGTTTCCTTGATTTATTTAGATGCATATTTCGCAATCTTTAATCTTTAAAGTTGTTGCTTGGTTGTTTCGAATTATGAGTCTCTTTGCATGGGAATCTGAGATAATTAGTCTTCAGATACAAATTATGAGACCGAGTTTTGCTGACACTAGCTGGTTATAGTTCATGACTATGACTTTTAGGAGCCCTATCTTTTATGGTTGGATACAATGTAGAACTAGTATATTGAGCTCTCATGTTTGAATACTATGAGGATATATTATATAATTTTGTAGTTCTAGTGCATGAAGGTTAAGCTTTTTCCATGTCTCGGTGATGCAGGCATTGGTAACATTCTGTGTGTTTAGTTTGATATTTGATTCATTTCATCCTTGATCTATGAATTTAAGTCCCCTTCCTCACACTCTCGCTGACATATCCATTTTCATGAGTTTATCTTCTTTTTCTCACCCGTATCACTTTGTTAATTTATTTGAGAGAAGGGAATGAAAGAAATTGAACACTTGAAATTAAACTTCTACAGATGCCTTTAGATGTCTTATCAACAGAAAACACTGGAAAGGATCTCTCCCATGGATACACTGCTATTGCTTCATACGATCAAATGAGACCGAGGATTCAATAAAATCAGTAAGTTTCTTCACATGCAAAGCTTTGTCTTTCTGTTACTTTTTTTCTCCATTCCTTTACCGCAATACTCCATTCACTCTTTCAGTTTGAGCATGTCATCTGAAATTAGAGTTCCTTGGTGCTATTCAGGTAGCAGAGACCGCATTGGGTGCTCGTATACAAGACCCAACTTTTCACAGGGTTAGAGATGTTGCACCAAACAAGGTATACCAACTCATTTGTTCTCTCCTTTCTGATCAATAGCATCATTTCTTCGAAAGCCAATGCTCTAGCTTCATATCAAGATTTTGAAGTGTGGACTTCATTTTCGACAGGCAATGTTCTGTATAAGCTTCAGGTTACCTGAGGAAGCATGCATTGCTGGTGAGATAGCCAATGATCCCCTCCCCAATTCATAACGAGGGTTTATGGACTAAGGAATCTTTTCATCTGATTGAATGTCACTCTCAAAGTATAGGTTGAGATACAAGATTAAGACTTTGGGGCATCACAGCTGTCCGCAGTTATAGGCTGTCCAAATGTTGGCACATTCTTTGTTTTTATGCTATCCTTATCCAGTGTAAGAACTAACAAGTTTTGAGTTTTTAAGATCTCAGAGGGTGTGGGTAAGCTTACAAGTCCTTGAAACATTTTATAACCATGTTAAAAGAGCTCAAAAGGGATTGCCAAAATTTTAAGAGCAAGATCAACTTAGATACAATGAGCTTCTAAGCGAGTTGCTTTTTTTTTTTTTTTTTTTTTTTTTAATGTAAGGTAACTTTTGTTTTGACAAACTCTTTTAGGTTGTGTTTGGATCTGGTGATTGAAATTAATGTATCTCAAATCCACTCAAATTGCAGTATATTTAAAATTCATTTAAATTACTTAAAATTTAGTTCAAAATGAAAATGTTGAAATTCAATTCATATTAATCCTAACAAAAATAGATTTTGTAATTGTAAATTTCAAATTCTTCCTCAATCCTTTAATCCAAAGACAACCTTAAATATTAGTCATTATTAACATCTAATAAACTTCATCTTACTTATTCTAACAGTCACTAACTTATTTTTAATATGAGTTAAAACAACTTACACACCCTTAAAACATCTTATAAATTATATTAGACAATGCTCAAGGACAAAGAGGACCTATAGGCTAAGTTCAAAGGGCCAACGAGGGCTACGGGTGAAAATTAAATTAATTTTTAAGTGAATTCATGTGATCAACAACCTATATTGTACCAAAATATAATCAGATGTTACTTTCATACTTAATCAAAATTATTTCTCAAAATAATTAATCAAACTTTGTTATTACTTTGAGATATGAATAGAGACTTCAATCGTTGACATAAGCTTGGTCGGCAACTAAGTTCAAATGTGTCGTTCAAAATTGGACAACTCCGATACGACGTAGTTGCACTGCACATCCCCTAATTTCTCCAATTTAATCTACGTACAACTCCTTAAAGCTTCAAACAGTGCGAGGTACTACTTCCAATGAAACCTCACTGTTTATCTCCATGAGAATTGAGTGCAGATTGCAGGGAAGCAAAAATGGAAGCTACTACGAAAACTTCCTGCTTCCAATTGCTTCTTCTCACGAGTAATCTCACAACAAAACGAACTAACAATACAACAGCAAAAGCATCATCAACCTCATTTTCTTCGGAAAAGATCGAAATAAGAGTGTGTACAAACAGGACATGCAGAAAGCAAGGCTCTTTCGACATTTTGCCTGTGCTTTCCGGAATTGCCCCTCCATTCGTCACCGTGAACTCCTGCGGCTGCCTCGGGCGGTGTGGCTCGGGCCCTAATATCGTGATTTTGCCGGAAAGTGTTTTTGTGGGGCATTGTGGGACCCCCAACAAGGCGGCGGATGTGATGTCGGTTGTCTGTGGGGTTGAAGATGATGGCGGTGGGGTGAGTAGTGGGAAGAAGTGTTTGGAGGCATTGGCATTGAGGAAGAGAGCTGAAGATGAGATGGGCAGTGGTGATTTTGTTCTGGCTCATGATTTACTCTCACAGGTATATCTCTTGAGCTGTGGTTTGTTGCTTCTTTGATGCTGGGGTTCTGATTGAATGTGTTGACTTGAAGAAGTGCTGATATTAACGTATGCGATCGTGTTTGCAGGCTATAGAGATCAAACCATTTGGTGGTTTGCATAGAAACTACAAAGAAAGGTTGGTTTGTGGAGCTTTAACTTGATTAAATTCTGAAATGGAAGTCGATTTATTTGTACAATGATGTTATGACAAGATGAGTTTTCTTAGTGCCTTCATTGTTATGTCCAATTAGTGCCTATTAGTGCCTTCATGAAGAGACATTGAGATTAGTATATGTGAAGAGTTTGTTCTCATTCCTTGCCTAATAGCAATAAACAGTTGAACCCTGCTTCCTGGTTAGGTTTATCTTGTAGTCCGGTGTGAAATATGCAGAAGCTCACTTACTCAACTTGCGAAACTGCATTTTCCGTATTGGTATTTGCATACGTTGTGAGGGACATATGATTGTATTTTCATCAGGTCAACTGTGAGGTTGGCAATGGGAGACATAAATGGAGCGCTTGAGGATGCTAAAGAGGCATTGTCTCTTGCACCTTACTACCCTGAGGCAAGTCTAACTGTTTTTAATATTGTGGAAGGTTTGAATAATTCATCTTCCTCATCAGCTGCAAATTCTTAAGTTGAACAAAAAAAAAAGTATAAAAATCTCGTCTTGTTGCACAAAATAGCTTTTGGATCTAGAGGAATGAGGTTTTTTGCCTGTTCATTAGCTATATGTTTTTTGTTTCTGGTACTCTTTCATCACTTCACCTTTATAAAAGTACTACAGTGAGTAGGTTTTCCTTGAAAGATAAAATAAAACGGTTGTTCTTGATGTTCCTATGTTTAGTACTACTCTCAAATCATTTTAAGCCATACAGCAATAGAATAGAACTTTGCTTAACTCCAATCCCTAGCTTTACATCTCCCAACAGCAATAGAAGAGAAAAAAAAAATTGTTTCCTCATTTAGTCAACTTCTCATTCCTGCACAAATTGTATGATGTTTTGCCTGAAACAAAACAAATTTATGATTATGGTTGTCCAATCTTTCTACTGGTTGGAATTTGGGAAATGTAAATGAAATTTGATGGTTCATGAGTTCATCAATTTCATATTTACAGGCTTATATTTGCGAAGGTGATGCTTATATGGCTATAGATCAATTCAGTGTGGCTGAGGAGTCTTATTCAATTGCTTTAGAGTTAGACCCAACTATTCGTCGTTCAAAATCATTCAAGGTATTATCAGCATTAGCATTCTTCTGATTTCTGAAGAAGGGGTTGTCTAACATTGAATGAAAATTCTGATATGCTTAAAATACCTTCTTTTTTTTTTTTGTCAGGCAAGAATTGCAAAGCTTCAGGAGAAACTAGCTGCTGCAAATTTGGATTGAAGTTTTCTTTGTGTTGGGTTGATTGTATTGAACGATTTGTAATTGAACTAAAAGGATAGGCTTCAATCCTCATCTCTCAATGGTATATAGATCTTTTATATAACCGCTCTTGAATATGAAAGTTCATATTTCTAGAAATTCGATACAGTTAAGCCCATTAATGTGGCATAATTTTCTACATTTAGAGCAGAAACTGTAAATATTACATATATTTGATATATATCAGCAGATGCTATACTATCATATCATATTGAAATTGTTTTGGATAGGACTGTTCTTTCTTTAATTTCTCAGGAACTCGGGAGAACTGAAGTGAGGGCCACAGTGGAACAAATCGAACTTCTTGACCTTATCCCACAACTTAGAAACCCTTTTACCTTCAACCTCACCACTTGGATTCTGATCACCAACCTTTTTCACATTGAAGCTAAAGAATTTACTCAGACCAATAGCACCACCGCCGCTTACTTGGAAGCAGTCATCCAAATTCACTTGTTCTCCACCCTTACCCTTCAACCCCTTAGACACACTCTTGTCTTCTTGTTTCACAAGTTGCTCGTAGTATTCCTTGTTCCTCTTCTCCAACCCGTAAATCTGCCCCTGAAGATCCTCAATTTTCCGACTCAGCATGCAAACCCTGTAATCCTCCCTTGTCTTCAACACACACCTTGCTAGATCAGCAGCCTTCCTCTTCAAAAACATCGATTCAGAAACCAGCCCTTTGTTCTCTTCCACCAATGCCGTCACTCTATAACCCAATGTCGCATTGTCGTTTAGCAGAATCAGCCTCTCCGACTCCAGCACATCCAACAAGTTCTGCTGCAGCTCCAGTTTCCTCGAGGACTCACCCCATCGCTTCTCCCCCACAGTAAGCTCATTCAGAATTATATCATACTCTACTGTCTTCATAACCAACTCTGCAATGATCATATCAGCATCCATTTCTTTAGCCTGAACAGGGGATATAGCCGGAGGCTGGAAAGATAGCGAGCTCTCAGCATCGGAATCAATGACTTCTCCAGTGTCCCCTTCATCAGGCTGAGTGGTTTCATCAAATTTCAAGATTGGAATCGGGGACGAGCATCGACTATGATGCTGGTTCTTGGAGAGCACCTGGCAGTAACGGTCAGCCAAAGAGAGGTAGCCGTTGTACAAGTCATCGAGTAATGCCAGCAGCTGAGGGCGCTCATGGTAGTAAGAATTTGCCCTTTCAGCAAAACTGTCAGGACTCTTGTTCCCTTTAGATACTTTCTTTGTCAGCATGTTCATCTTCTCATCCAAATCTGTTAATTCCAATTGCATTAAATGAAAGGTGTCGGTCTTTATAGGAAGCATTTGAAATTCTGCAACAGTTTTGAAATAGATAACTTTCACAATGGATAGGACTTGGGACCCATATACCTATTGGTTCCAAAGAAAAGAGTTCATTTGAATTTCAAAAGTCTATAGATAATATACTGTGGTCCTAAAATGATGATGATTCTGTATGCATATTTGCTCATGGTTTGGTTTGAATATTTGCAGGTTCATTTATGATTCTTGATACCATTCCTGATGGAGACGTTATAGTTCAAATTTTGAAATATGGTATCAATGAAGAAAAAGATAACTTTGTTTTATCTTTGCCAAGTCAGGAATCTATCAGGTGCAATATCTACTTAATGATGTAAATAGACAATATATACTGCATCAGTGAATTACACAAAGAATAGCCATCAACCCAGAAGGTAGTTTTGTGAGCTGTGAGGAAGAAAGGGCACTTCTGCAAATGAGGAAAAAAGCCCCAAAGATTTTGGAATTTTCTAAGCAAAAAGACATATCTGACATATCAATGGGCACAACACATGGGATGAGATCATGAGGGGGAGAGAGAGAGCAGAAGGCTATTATCCAGTTAAGATCAGAAATCTCCAAAAATCAGAATCAAATCATATTACATCTGCAACAAGGCAGCAATAAAAGCTACTTGTCTAGAAGGGTTCAAATTTTGAACATCATAAAAGAATAGAAAGAAAGAGGAGTTGGTAAGTCTAGCAGATGAGCAAAGGATGGTAAATGTTGTAGCTTTGTGAAGAGAACCTTTATGGGCCCTCTTTTTTCATAGGGGTTGAAACTTGAAAATGACATCACATGATTGCTGTTTACTCAATTGCCAAATAGGAGTTACTTATATGCAGAATAGCACTTTGCCTAGGAACTATCATGGCCCCACTTTGTAAATTGAATTTCAAATTTCTTATCTTTTTTACGTCATAAACATGTTTTTTTTTATTTTTCATGAACATGTATTTGAAATAGAGGATACAATTCCGTTGTTTTTTGGATTTTTTCTCATATCCTGTTCAATGAGTATTTAATTATATGTGTATTTAATTATATGTGTAGGTACATGATGCTTTTCACATTGTTTGAAATTTGAAAACATAACTAAAAAGGGATTTTATACTTTAGCTAGTGAAACTTGGTACGTCGGTTTGAAATTTGAATATAACTATTAAAGAAATTTCCCAATTTAAGTTAGAGATTTTAAAAGACCACTGTTTTCTATTTCTATGTACTATAACATAAAGTAAAATAAAAAAACATGCTTTATTTATTTCTTGTTGAACATTGACAAATAAAGAAATTTTGTGCGTCTTAAATTGGTTTTTCTGTTTCAAGAATCCAAACTACATGATTAAAAAAAAATCAAAATTAAATATGATGATCAATTAATCAATTTCTTAAGAAAATAAATAAATAAAGGATTTGAAGAGAGAGAAAACAAGAAACACATAATAATGGTAGATGATTTAGTACCAGCAATGGTGCAGAGAAGCCAGGATGGTTTATTGAAGTTTCTTCTCCGCCGTGATTGATGATTTGACGGCGTAACCACCGCGGCAGCTGCCTCTCCACCGCCACTTTTCTCAGCCTTTGCCACCATTTCACCAGACAATTATGACCCTACTGCAATAAAAAGTCCACAGAGAGCACAGCTAAGAATTAATTGCAACACAAACATTAAAATTTATATCCATAATTAATTATGACCCAAAAAATACAGTGGATTTAATGTTGTTATAAAATAAAGCAGACGATGCAATAAATCAAAGCTAATTGAAGACAATCATAATGCTCCATATCTTATGTAATAAATATAAACACCTAAATGAAATTCCACATTACCATGAAAATAAGAGCACCAAAATAATTGATACTTCCTCATATGTACACATTGAATGAAGAAAAATAATAGAAATGAAGATCACACACTATATATAAATGGAAAATCACCCTAATCATTTCCATATGTGTGTATATACATACAATACTCTCTGTGTGTATGTGTATGCAAACTGAAGATGAAAACAAAGAAAGACAACAGTGTAAGAAAAAAAACACAGACCCCATCAAGTGTGTGGATGAAGTGAAGTAAAGATGGAATCTTATTCATATATACCTCTGGTTTTATGGGTGGATATTCAAGAAGAAGAAACCCTTTTTCTCCTGAGTGGCTCCAATGACTGCAAAATACACATACACAGTCTGTGTGTGTTTGAGAGAGAGAGAGAGAAGGGAATTGAGGAAGAAGAAGGAGGAGAAGGGTAAGAGGAAGGGTTTTAAGGGAAGGAAACCCCGCTAAGAATGATTTGAGTGATGGCCAATGAATAAGTGCCACGTGTCCTTCATGGCCGTACTAACATTTAATGCAATAGGCCTAGAAGACTTTTTAGCCTTCTTTGGGAAATGGAAATAACATAAACTACTATTCTATCACTCTCTCTCTCTCTCGAAATGAATTAGTGGTATTGAGTTTGCAAGTTGCAACATTCTTGGTGAATTAGACCATTTCATTTTGATATGTTTTTAATTAAAATAAAAGATGTGTTAATTAATGTAATTATGTTTTTAAGTGTATGTTTTTATGAAATTAATGTGTTAAGTTCTAAGAATGTATTCTTATCCCTTTTTTTAATGATGGTAATTAATGTGATCTAATTTATAATAAAAAAAAATGTCTTTTTTCAAAATAAAATAATATAATAAAAATTAATGGATGATGTGACCCACATATAATGATTGTGTTTGAGATAAAATTGATGTAGATTTGTGTTAAATTGATGTAAAAGTATGTTTTAAAAATATATATATTTTTAATGAGTGTGTTGGCATTTGGACTCCACACTAAAATTATATGCTAAAAATCCATTAATGTGGAAGCCCTTATCTACTAATTGACAGCCAATTAGTGCGGGTCATTTATATGAACATCATTGGTGGCCAACTTTTTGGATTTTCTAACTATTTCATATTTTACATTTAATCTCAATCATCTTACTTACCAAATTTTAAAACATGATCACTCTATCCGAAGAAAGTAGAAAATGATAAAATGCTCATGGCAGACAATTTTTAATACGTTCATTGAATATGTTCATTGATGACGTGTAATGATTTAATTTCTTCATTATATGGAAAGTGAAATTAATAAGTATTTTAAAATTTTAAATTTTTAACACATCAGCCATATTCACAGTAAGTAGGATAATAGGACTACGAAGAAAATAGTTTAGTTTCATTTCTCACACAAGTTAATATAACAGTTTTAATGTATTTGGAAAACAAATTTTACCTACAAATTTTCTTTTATACGTTTTTTAAAATTTTATTCTAAAAAAGCATTAGTGACAAAAGATTGTATTCTTCCAAAGATACCTACACAAATTTCATGGATTTTATATAAGATTGTATGTAAATGATGATCTTTTATGGATAGATGAAGTAATATACTATTAATTGGGTCTCCCTACCTTTGTATTTTATAGCTAATTGATACTATTAAATAAGTAAAATAATACATATATCAACCAATTTACTGTAAAATACAAAGATTGGTGAATGAAATGACAAAAAATAAATGCTTCATATCAATTTATTACAAAATATTCACCTCAATTTTATAGTGGAAATTTTTACCCCCGTCCCCAGTTTGCATGCACGGGAAAGGTGAAAGTCAATGAAATTCCAGCTTTTTTACATCGATCTTCAAATTTCACTAAAAGTTGATTGTATTTTAGGAACAGTTAGATCAATTCAAATTCATGTATAAATATCATTTTTACTCCATTTTGAAGGGAAAGACATCTAAATTTAAGAAAAGAGATTTGAGAGAAGAACAAATTGGCGCCGTCTGTGGGAAAGATCAAGCTGAGACGTGAGACTGTTAGATCATTGTTATTATGGTAAATACACGGAATTCTCGAAGAAGAGAGGAAGTTGGAGAAGGATCCAGAGTTGCACCCAATGATGATCAATCGGAAGAGTCAAACGCTGTTCCAAATCATCCTCGTCAGGATACCATTACTTTAACTAAGGAAGAATTGGATGAGATAGTTGCTGCAGCAGTGCAAAAAGCTTTGAACAAGCGCCCTTTGGAGTCACAACAAGGTGATACGAACAAACAGCGAACGCGAGGCCGAGGAGAGAAAAGACATTTCGATGGGAGAGAAAGTCGTTCAGTATCTCCCATGATCCGAGGACGATCACAGACCGATCTATCTGAGAGAGTTAAGGATTTACAGAGGGAAATCAAGGAAGTAAGAAAGAATTTTAGATCAAGTTTTCGGGGTAAAATAGGTAATCCCTTTTCGGAAATCGTGATGAGAGATGAATTACCGGCTTCTTTTAGGCCAGTAAATTTTGAGTATGATGGTACTTCGGATCCCTGGGATCATTTATGTCGGTTCGAGAATACGGCATTATTACATCGTTATACTGATGGAGTGAAGTGTAGGGTTTTCGCTACTACTCTGATGATATCAGCACAGACATGGTTCAGCCAGTTATCAGAGGGGATCATTCATGATTTTGACCAATTATCATCTCTCTTTTTGCATCAGTTTGTTGGATCTCGCTGATAAAAAAAGTCGACTTAAATGTTGTTTGGAGTTAAACAAAAAGGGAAATGAATCTTTGAGGGCTTTTGTAAAAAGATTTACTACAGCCACATTGGAATCTCCTAAAGTTTCAGATGATTTAATCATCAGCGCCTTTATGCAAGGGATTAAAGAGGGGGTCTACATGCTTCATTGGTGAAGAAAATGCCGAAATTTTTTGATGATTTACTTCAGAGAGCAACTAAGTATATTAATTTAGAAGAAGCACTTCATATCAAGAAGGATGAAGTTACATCTCAGGAAATGAAAATAAGAGATCCAAACAGGATAAAGAAAGAATTGGATCCGCGAAGTAAATGAGTGATGTCGAATACTCGGACGGAAATGAGAAGGGGTCCTAGGTATGATGTTTACACCCAATTGACATTACCACCTGGGCAGTTATTAATGGAAATTTGGAGTCATCCCCAACTACGGTGGCCGACCTCATGGGCTTCTAATCCGATAAATCCGCCAACATTCGGGAATGGAAAGTTATGTCGATTCCATAATGAATATGGACACAATACTGATGAATGCACGCATCTCAGAGATGAGTTGGAGAGATTAGTTCACGACAATAAGTTGGCAAGATATGTATCTCGATCCCGACAAGATAACAACAATAGGATGAATGATGGAGAAGAACCTCAGTGAGATCAAATGAAAGATTTTACCTCGGACATGACACATCAGTCACCTTAAGAAGTATTATTTATAGGGCAATGATATAGTATGTTGAAATTTTCTTTCTTTTTTACTTTGTTTTACTATGTATTTTGTTCAAACTTGGGTAATAGTAAATCTCCTTTAAAACTCTCTGTGGATGTAGATCTCGATTATTTGAGATCGAACCACATAAATCGTTTCTTCTGTTTTTTGGAATCTCGATAATAATTGAAGATGGGAGATCGAGATCATTCTGATCCGATCTAGGGAGTTGATTGACCGAAAGGTACTCAACTATTGAAGATGAGAGATCGAGATCATTTTGATCTGATCTAGGGAGCTGATTGACAGAAAGGCAATCAACTATTGAAGATGGAAGATCGAGATCATTCTGATCCGATCTAGGGAGTTGATTGACTGAAAGGTACTCAACTATTGAAGATGAGAGATCGAGATCATTTTGATCTGATCTAGGGAGCTGATTGACCGAAAGACAATCAACTATTGAAAATGGGAGATCGAGATCATTCTGATCCGATCGAGGGAGGTGATTGACCGAAAGGTACTCAACTATTGAAGATGGAAGATCGAGATCATCAAGATCCGATCTAGGGAGTTGATTGACCGAAAGGTACTCAACTATTGAAGATGGGAGATCGAGATCATTCTGATCCGATCTAGGAAGTTGATTGGCCGAAAGACAATCAACTATTGAAGATGGGAGATCGAGATCATTCTGATCCGATCTAGGGAGTTGATTGACCGAAAGACAATCAACTATTGAAGATGGGAGATCGAGATCATTCTGATCCGATCTAGGGAGTTGATCGACCAAAGATACTCAACTATTGAAGATGGGAGATCGAGATCATTCTGATTCGATCTAGGGAGTTGATTGACCGAAAGGTAATCAACTATTGAAGATGGGAGATCGAAATCATTCTGATCCAATCTAGGGAGATGATTGACCGAAAGGTACTCAACTATTGAAGATGGGAGATCGAGATCATCAAGATCCGATTTGGGGAGTTGATTGACCGAAAGATACTCAACTATTGAAGATGGGAGATCGAGATCATTCTAATCCGATTTAGGGAGTTGATTAACCAAAAGGTAATCAACTATTGAAATTGGGAGATTGAGATCATCATGATTCAATCTTAAAAAGAGTGAGTAATCGAAAGGTAAACTATTGATATTGAGAGATCGATATCATCATGATTCGAACTAAATAAGTTGATAGTAAACATCATAAGCTTAATAAAATGGATGTGATAATAGCATGTTTTCATGATAATCAATATAATTCAGAAAATTGATTTCGATCACAAATTAATGAAATACATATATCCCGCAAAATGGATCGTTGTATCTAGTATATTTTATACTTCAAACATATACGAATAAGAGAGAATTGTTTTTAATACAACTTTTTCATAACCCACATCTCGAGGACTTTCACGATTGAATATCTCTTCTGACAAATCGATTAAGGTGGTATCCCCTTCCGCCCCGGTTAATAGTGTGATTTCTACTAACGATCAAGAAGGCTCTCTAATCAAATCTTGAGGCAAATTTCAGATTAAAAGATGTCTTTTTTGATTTTGAAAAATAAGTGAAAATGGATATCGAGGCGGGAAAAATATTGACGCGTGTCTCCCCCTGAATATGCCAAACTCACCTCGTTTTTTGTGAAGATTGAGAGGTCCTTCATACTTTAATTAATTTCTCGATGTGTGCACACCCACACATCATCTCGGGGGGAGTGGTTGATATAGTCGAGATACACAGTAGGCCGAAATGATCATCTCAATTGGGGAGATCAAAAAGTGCTTATTATACTTGATATAGCCGAAATGAGTATCTCGTTCAGAGAATTCGAAATGTTATTATACTAATATGAAATGAATTATTATTTCGTATTAGTTAGCTCGAGCAATATATTTCGAAGACGCAGATAATAGAATATCTCGCTAGACTTAAGGTAGATTTTTGGATCCTTAAATCTTTATTCTACATTTTGAGATAATGACGCCGAGATATATTTATGTTGACGGGAAAACATACTCCAGTTCGAATATTTCATCTCGCTAATAAAGATGGCGAGATACTTTATTTTTATCTCGAACCCACGTTCTCAAACCTTAGTAACTGTTCTTTGTTAGTGGTTTAGTGGTGCGATATTTTAGGAGCAGTTAGATCAATTCAAATCCATGTATAAATATCATTTTTACTCCATTTTGAAGGGAGAGACATCTAAATTTAAGAAAAGAAATTTGAGAGGAGATCTGAGAGAAGAACAAATTGATTGCTCATTCAAACGTAATTTAAGTCATCATTACATCCTCGATTTTAGGAAATCACCTATTTTGTATTTCTGTGTTGTGTCGTGAGATTATACAATTGATTCCGGTTTACATCTAAATTTGGGGTTTTCAAGGGGAATTTAAGAATTGGAAAAAAAATAAAAAAATGACATTTTGGGTATTCTAGAGTGGAATCTTTAGAATCTGATTAGATAAATTGGGATGATTCAATATGAATTTGTTATGGGATAAACGCACGCTGATTTGCACCACGAAAATTAAATAGCATATCATCATGTTTTTAAATTGTTTTCTTATTTTTATTTAGGCACCTTTACATATAAATTTTCGATCCTTTCTTTCCACCCAAATACTCGATTTGGCCAAAACAAAGAAAAATAAGCTATTGAGTAGGAGGTTATGATTTTATTGTTAAAAAAAGAAGATTATCATTTTTAGGTGCTAATTATCACACACTTGGAATTATTTAGGCCAAATTTTGCAAACATTAGATGGGCTAGGGGATTCACCTATGTCCAAACCCATATTTTATAGGCCAAGTATTTAGCCCACTTGTAAAAAGAAGCATCACGAATGGGAAACATCTAGTGTAGGAAGTTTGTACATAGTTCTAGAATATATCTAGATTGTTCATGTATTTGTAGAGAATGAGTAACACTTATGTGGACCAGTTGTACAGAAGTGCACAGACCTTTGTTTTATAAATGTAGTACCTTTATGTTATAAATGTAATACCTTTATGCATGTTTATTTTAAAAAGTATGAATATTTGTACATAAAGGTACTACATTTATAACATAAAGGTCTTCCGTGCAACTGGTGCACCAGTTGCACGAAGTTTTTGCGGTAGAGAATTATAAAGTATTCTAGTGAACTACTCTCAGCCATTAGATCAAGTTGATCCCCACCGTTCATTAAGGATGTGGCATAGTATAAATAGGTGTTAGGATCCTCATTTGTAAATACATCCAAGCATTTGAGTTTGAGTGAATACATTAGTTTTTCCACAATCTTTACTTAGTCTTTCACTAAGCAGACACTGAGCACACACAACACTTAATTGAGTGATGTTGACTTAATTACCACGAGGGACAATGCCGATGCTGACTTAATTACCACGACGGATGTAAAAGAGCTAAGTAAGTGCCGCACAACACATGTTAAGGAAACAAATCCATGTATTAACTAATTTATTCTTTTTTGGTTTTTAACCTATTTGTTTTAAATAGTTCAAATAATTTATTATTCTTTTTAACCGATTTGTTTTAAATAGTTCATATGTAAAATATTCAGATAATTTCAGTTTCCATGTCATCAAATTTTTCAATAACATAATTACTTAATTCAATATCAAAGTATCCCCTAAATCAATAACTAAGCAATGAGTAACACTTCTATGTACCAGTTGCACAGAAGTGAAATTCGTGGAACAATCCATACCTTTATGCATGTTCATTTTAAAAGGTACGGATATTTGTACATAAATGTACTACATTTATAATATAAATGTATGGATTGCACGAATTTCACTTCTATTCAACTGGTGACAAGAGTTTTTGTGCTAAGCAATTGAACAAAATAAAGAATATCATATACAGATATACACATATATTTAAAAAATATATATAATTAAAAGATTGTATCTGTTGGATTTCCAAAAGTTAATATGAAATAGAGATCACACAAATTTGGAAATCCGACAAAAATATATATAATTAAAAGATTGTATCGGTTGGATTTCCAAAAGTTAATCTGAAAATATGAAATAGAGATGCAAAGGTAAGGACACAAAAATTTGGAAATCCTACAAAGGGCGGATCAATAGTGTAATTAGTGATACACAGCCAAACTACTATATGTAAGATGTGCCTCAGATGGAAAATCTCAGGTTACCAATGTGAAATATTTCACAACACCTCAGATGGAAAATCTCAGGTTACCAATATACATATCTTAGAAGCCTGCAAAACGTAACACGATAACATTTCTTTGTATCGTCTCAACATCTGTCATAGCCCTATTGCGATTGCTCAAACCTAAAAGAAAACTACCAACCTTGATCGAATTGATGTACTAGTGGGAGGTCCTGTATTTGCATTGAACTTCTTCCCCTTCAATCAACCTCTCTACAGCATCAGAGGGTAGACCAATAAGTTCGAGTGTCTTCTCCCACACACTATAAGCAGTTTCACCATTGTGTGCTTCCTCGCAAGGATTTGTAGGGCGGCAATCATGATTAATGAAAGCACAAACTGGCCAATCTTCAGCTCTCAGTGACTCACAGTAATCGACAAGCTGTGGATCAGTGGCTGCGAAAAGTGTACTTCTAGAGCCTGTAAATAGCCATACAATGAAATACGCAGTTCCATGATTCCATCACATGCTGACGATAAAATATCTTCGATTAAAAATGCATTGCTCATGATATGGCAATTAAATCAAATAGCTTTCAGCATATTATCTTCGATTAAAAATGCATTGCTCATCATATGGCAATTAAATCAAATATATTTACCTTCTTCAGGGCTGAAAATAAAATATGGAATTAAATGGTAACCAGCTTGAACAATCTTTGGGAGATCCCTAGCCTGTTTTGTAAACAAAGAAATGTTTTCGATTAAAATGAAATGTCATGGTCATATGTTGGATGGTGGGAATTAAAGGGAAAAATCTTTGTAATGCCACAAACTTACAACATTGGTATGGACTATTCCTGGAGAAACACATGCTACGTTAATTCCTGCTTCAGATGGCAGTCTCTTATTAAGGACACTGCTGAACATGACCTGCAGTCACATATCTAGATAGCATTAGCAAAGGAGCAAAACAAGGAAGGAGCAGAGCCGTGATAATGCAAAATTTTGCTTGTTTAAAAGTACATCATCTGTCCCTAAACCTAACAACATCTATTGCAAAATTCAATCTACCTTGGAAGAATTTTGAACCACAGACTAATTAAAGAATGAATGAGTAGTTGCCACTACTGAAAGCATGAATCTTAAAGGACAAATACTCTAAGCTCAATGATGTGCAAAGGCACATAGACACCAAATAAGATTAATGTACCAGGCAACTGGTGGATTTGACCGAGCTTGTGATGAGAGACAATAATTTAACTCAAAAGCCCAAGCAACTAAAGTAGGCATTAAAGAACACCTGGGCTAGTTTACTGCCTGAATATCCGATCATACTTGTAAATTTTCTTTTCCCAGATGTCACATTCATGTCTTCTGGATCAACAAAACCTAAGTTGTGCATCTGCAGAAACACAAAATGGATCAGTAGCCACGAAGCTTAAAAGCAGTTGTCATAAATATTGACTAGACATGATCTCAGCAATTTGGCATATATCTCAGGTTCGGTAATACATGGTTCCAACAGTAAATTAAAGAATGACGGTGAATACAAAGGTAAGGTCCGAACAAGTGATAATGACAGGAATTACTGCTTCTGATTATCATTCATCCAACATGTTAACAAGTATCAAGAAAACAGAGGTGCATAAAATCTAATCAATGATTCAAGGGTATGATATTGTAAGCTAGTAAAGGCTTCCTTCCATCAGCCAGGAAAAGATCCTTTCAGGAGGGTAGATTGAAGAACAAAATTTAATTAAAAAAAAAGTATAACTGTTGACTCTAACATGCCTATCATTCTCTTCACAACATGATAGATTTCTACCCCCACAGACCACAAAGTTCTCATTAGTTAATTCATTACTTTTTGTCTTTCGTCTCCTCTGTGTTCTCTAAATGGATGCACCTGTAACAGCAATTTTTTGTCTTGCATGATAAACAAAAGAAATGAAAACAGCTTTCTTTCCAGAAATTCAGAATCAATCTGTTAATCTTTCAGGTGTTAAAATGTCTAAACTATATGCTTACACATTTGTACAAATATATTCTAATTTAGTTCCATAATAGAAGTCGATTCAGAAATTTCTAAATGGCAAAAGATGCAATTTCAAAGGAGAACCACGGGAGTTCGTGATCTACCCAGGTGGAGGCATAAGAATAATGCTTTAGTGGAAAGATGTCTTCGACATTTGGTAATCAGGTAGGTTTTTGGTGCTTAAAATGTAATCGTACAGCATAAATAGGTCTTCCAATTGAATATGCTGATCCGTGAAGTACACCCACATTATAAATATTTCTCGCCATCAGAATTGTACTATCCATTCCATTCATTCACATCAATCATTTGGAATCAAGAAAAAAAACTTAAGCCATTGATTATTTATTCATAAATAAAGCATAAAATCCTCATGAAACTTACAATCGAATTCACATTAACAATGCGACTTGGCGAGCTTCTCAAAAGAGAAGGCAAAAGCAATATTGAAAGCAGTGCTGGAGCTAGATGGTTCACTTGCATGTGTTCTTCATAGCCATCCTTGGAAAATTTTTGGGGTTCTGAACAGAACAAGAACAGAGTAAGTACATCGAAGAGACCTCATTTCTTTCTTTTGCTTCAAGTAATAAGAAACACAGCATATATGGGGAAAAAAACTTAACAATGAAGATAGAGGTTCTTATTTACACTGACCATGCTAACATAATTTACAAGGACAGAAAATAAACATGGGACAGCAGAGTAATAGGCAGCTAATCAAAATATTGGTAAATTAAAATGGGCTTCATTATTGCCAAACCACAATGACAAAATCAGAAAGTAGTATCATTCGAGTAGTCAGTAGATTCAACACATACAAACCTCCAATTGAAAATATCCCAGCATTGTTGATGAGAGCATGAAGAGGTCCTGAACGAGCATTCCAAGCTTCAGCGAATCTCACAACAGATTCCAGAGAGAGAAGATCAAGTTCCATAACCTTAAAATGAGTAGGAGTTAATTTTTTCTTCAACTCACTATTGCTAAAACAAAAACTTAGAATCCTTGTGAATTATAAAGCCTAATCTTGGAACTAGGAAAATAGACAGGTGACAACAACAAGGAATTTGTATATTTCCGATCCCGTTATTGAGCTACCTCGATATTAAGTGGAAGACCCTTTCCAGACCAATCTTCTTGCCACTTCTTTATCAAATCATTAGCAGCCTTAGGATTTCTCACAGCCATTACTACATGCCCTCCTGCTTCAGCCAATTGCCTATCCAACAACCAAACCAGAAATGACGTCAGAGAGAGAGAGAGAGAGAGAGAGAGAGAGAGAGAGAGAGAGAGAGAGAGAGAGAGAGAGAGAGAGAGAGAGAGAGTAAGCTTGCAATAAGTTAACTGATGAATGCAGGAAGCAAATAATTCAATCTCAACTCCACCATAATTGACCTACCATTATAATAGCTAAGATTTTAGATTACCCCATCAAACCCCATTAGATTTCATTTCCCTACAAAGCCTTTAACTTCAACAATCACATCATAAGGTTACAAAGGAAATATTCACACTCAACCAGACACCAATCCCAAACCATGAAGTAAAAGTTAAACAAAAGATCTACCTTTGAATAATTGGAGAAAACAGTAGTAGCTAGGATAAGCAAAAAAAGAAATGGCGAAATTGAAAAGACCTGGCAATTTCTTTGCCGATGCCGGAGGTGGAGCCGGTGACGACGAAGGTGAGATCGTTAATGGGAGGAAGAGGCATTGGATTCGGCACATTGCTGGCAACGATTCTCTGAAACAGTATCTCATAAAGGAGATAGAACCAGCCCATCAGCCATTCAATCCACCCCAATCCTTCCTTCTTCACCTTCTGCTTAACTGAATCTTCCGACGGTTTTCCATTTTCCGTTTCCTTTCCCTTTTCTGATGAAGAAGAAAGCGACGCCATTCACACACACACACAGAGTGACACAGAGATGCTCTGTGCTTTATAGGAATCGCAGTTTTGTATGTATGGTCTGCAGATTCGATTCAAAAACAGCTCAAAATCGCCTGCAACTGTGAGAGTGTTTAGACCGTTGGATTAGATTTTCATGTCTGAATCCTGAGCGTCCAAAGTTCGTTTTGGCTGGAAGATTCCGATTTTTTTTGTAATTTTGTTTCTTTACCTTTTTAAGAGAATCGTGTTCTTCTTCTTTTTAGTATGATAAGTGAGAATAAACGATATTGAATGTGAAGGAGCACCGAGCATAGCATTGTTCAATTTTAGCTTCATTTAGTTAAGTTTTAGGATTGTATAAATAAATAATTTTATTAGAAAAGGAAAAAAAACACACATAGTTTGGAAGATTAGTACAATTGTACTCATTAATTAGAAATTTCTTTTATTTTCTTTTTGAAACTACTAGAATTTAGTTTCAATCATCTACTAGAGCTTGAGTTTTTTACTGATTATTTTGCTGAGTGAATTATAAATTCGTTTATATTCTGATTAGATATGAAGTGTACTTGAATATTGACATATGAATTGAAATGAGATTTGTACTTGTTTTGTGAAATGTTTACCTAATTAGAGTGAAATGTTTTATTAAATACGAATTTATTGAAAAAAATTACTAGGGTGAAATGTTTTATTAAATACGAATTTATTGTTACCTAATTTTTCTTAAACTTTATATTTAATCGGATCACATTCACATCTCTATTTTCGCTTTTATTGCTTCTAATAGTTATGGTGTTTATTTCTCAAATTCTAATAGCTTTTGTGTAACGTCCTCAATTGCCTCTAGCAAGATTTTTAATGATTATAATCTATTTATGTAATATCAAGTCAAAATATTTATGTGTCTATTAAATGATAACAAAAAGGCCCAACTAGCTTTCGGTCCATATTAGTTCTTTAGGCCCAGTCCACTACATTTAGAAACCAAATCACCAAAACAAGGATTCAGGATTAAAATTTATTTGGTCTAATGAGAAATTGGACCAGGACATTATTAAGCCTGTAATGTTCCTTTTCTCCCCTCTAAATAATAGCTCATCAAAAACTCAAAACAAAATGTAATACAATTAAAGTCAACTTACTTAAGATTCAATTCACTATTCAAGAAACCAAAAGAGATACAAGCACATTTTATCTGAAAAATTAGACTAAAAAACACGAGATAAAAAAAAGTTAGTACCAATTACTTTTTTTCAGTGATGTCTAAACTCAAAAAAATAATAATAATAATAATTCGATCATTAGTCATTTTCTTTGAAATTTTTATATTGCAATATGTTAAAAATTGAGTTTACTGTAGCAATCAGAAAGTTTCGAAGAAAATAATTAATGATCGAAAAAAAAAAAAATTTAATACCCATTATAAAAAAATGCAATATTTCAGATAGTAAATTAATATCAACCCATTATTGCTATGACAACTAAAGCAGTGCCTCAAAATTGTGTCCTTGGCCAAAAAAGTTGACTTTCTTTCATTAGTCAAACTTCATGAATATAACCAAACTCATGAATGCCACATTGCCACTGTCCAAAGATGCCAGGTTGGCTACTAAAACATTTCCACCAAGCTTCAATATATCCTACCATCTACAAATATTCATCACAAAATCAAATCAAGCTTATTATTTATCAAGAAACAAATGCAAAACAAACCTCAACAAGTCCAAAATCCAATAGTGTATGAATCGTTACACCACATTCTTCTACAGTCTGTATAGAGCCTACACATAATCCATTCCAAATTGCAACAAATAAGCATATGGGAATTAAAGTCCTCTGTTGACCATATCCAAGAACCTCTGATCAGATTCTTGCCTCTGTAACCTCATATTGTCATTGAAGTTCTTGATGAAAGCTTCAACTTTCTGGTTGAACTCATCAATGCCGGTTGAAGGGTCTCTCCTCAGCCCCCCTATTCGCCTAACCGACACTGCCTCGTTGAATGTCTCCGATTTCCTCAAATCCTTCCATGTAGAAGTTGATGGAGCTGGCAATCCCTCTGAGTGGACCCCACTTCTTGGCAGCAACGTTTGGCTCTTTTTTAGCTGCTTCGTTTTAGCCCCATTTATCGCCTTCCATGTTGCCTCCATTGTATCTTGTTCTTCTTCTTCTTTTTCTTCTTTATTCTCTTTCTTGTCTATCTGATTGTTACTCACTTCAGAGTCATGGATTGAATCTGCTGTTTTCTTGATTTCTTGATCATGATCATGATTACGATCACTACTTTCACTTCTTGATAGTGGTGGTGTTTCTGGTGGTGGTGGTGGCGGAGGAGGGTGGTGGTGGTCGGAGTCGTGGTGGTGGAAAGTGGAGGAGGCAAGTATAAGGAGGACCATGGAGTTGATGATGATGCAAATGTATAAAGGAGAAGAAAACAAACACTTAATGGAGCTCCAAAATCCCATGAGATTGGAGAAAACTATCTCACATGAAAAGGGCATCAATGTTTTCATTATTAGTAGAGTGGAAATTAGGCCTATTGATAAGAGCAACACCTTCAAAGTCTCTGCTGCATTCTGAAGTGTACTACTATGGTTGTGAGTCGATCTGTCTATGAACGAAAAGGCCATCTAATCGATGATTTAAGCAAAAAAACCGATAAAAAAAGGCGCGATTTTGCTTAGTCTAGAGTTGGTTGCAAAGAGAAGAAGGTTGAAGAAGATGGCTTTACAACTATTTGCCACTCAGAAATGCAGTGGTTTTTCCCTTTTGAAGGTAAGAAAAAGAGAGGCACCAACTGCAGAGAAGAAGGGGTTTTAAATATTGATAAGATTATTAAAGAATTTGTTGCTAATTATTCCATGTTTAATTAAATCATGACCCCTCTTCTTTTGTCCTCTGCCTTTTGAACTTGCTTGATAAATAAGATGTACTTTCATTATCCTTTTTAAATTATTAATAAAGTCAATAAATTTGAAAATATTACAGAAAACATATATGTGATCGTTGTACCATTGTCAAGAAATTATGAAAGAAATTGATAAATGTTCAAATTGAGAGAGAACATAGAATACTAGATGATTAGCTCCTTCATTGATCCAAAATAGTCTGATTTTTCAATTGCAAACTTATTTCAACATTTCCCGTACATCTCTAATAATATTATTTTATACATGTGTAGATGTATATGATTGTTATACTAAAATAAAATATTATACAATATTAATAAATAGGCATATATTTACACATAATTTATGTCAATAAGACAAGCGATTGCCTATTTTTGAAAGAATTATCGAAGATATTCAAAGCTTTGTCAAACCAATGTCCTATCTACAGGTCTCTAATTCAACACTTTGTCCATCTACAAACTTTCTCAAATTGTATAATTATAAATAATTCATAAATAATAAGATATCGATGCAATTTTCAAATATATAGAATAGAATTAATATTATATCCTATCGATTTTGATATTATCTTCATTTATAGGATGTGCAATTTACAATACAAATTGAAAATTCAATAAGCAATTTGTGCAACTTTTTTTTCAGATGTGTTACATATCATGAATATATCGCACAATTAGTTATAATATCAATTTCAATTGGGTACAAATATTAAAGTTGATGGAATAGAATAGACATGCATCAAATACAAATAAAATCACCCACAATTGTTGCCAAGTCGTGGAAGGGTCCCTTAGACTTACCCTTGTCTGATTATTCGAAACACCTTCCACAAATATATGGTGTATACAATAATTACTATAAAATATACACACTAAAATAATGACAACAATTTGGGGTAATGTGCCTAATAATGAGTGGCTTCCTCTGTTTTTATTGAAGCTTCCACTTTTGAACAGGCTATTTGAAAAATTATGATTATTTTTAGATTTTAAATAATGAGACTTCTTGGTAGCTATTTGCATTAGAAAAAATAAGTTATGGAGTCTACGACTACATTATTATTTTTATGGCCATACTCTAATACTATATTTTATTTTATCGATTTTTGTAAATGTAACACAAATCAACAATGGCATGCCTTTGGAAAATAAAATGTAGAATTAAAGATACTTTGTACATATCATTTTGAAATTAAAGCTAACGGTAGATACATATTCTTTGTACCATAGACTTAGTCTAGTGGTAGGTACATCTCTCAACCCGATCATTGTCTCAAATTCGAGTCTCTTATCCCCAATTGTTACTTAAATAGAAAAAAAAATTAAAACTAATAAAAAAGTATTATATATATATATATATATATATATATATAGAAAATGTTCATGATCTATCTAAATTTTATTGCATAGTTTAGTGCTAGAAAGAAATATTCAACATGTAATTTCTTTTTTTTTTTTTTAAGATATGCTTCCATACAAGTGAATGAGTGTATGGAATGAGTTTGTTCATGTTCTGACGAGAAACTCTCATTTGCGTCGTTACCATAGTATTTAGTTCTCCATATCAAGTGTGTTTTGCTATGTTTTGATTTCTAAGTGTAAGATGAAAAATATGATCAAAATCGAAGTCAATTAAGAGGAATCATAAAAAAACAGGTTCAAAATTAAGATTAATTCCGTTTTCAAATTCTTCATTCATACATTTCATTACGAAATGAAGTTAGACTATGAAGAGGATATATAGGTTAATTATATTCAATCATTCCTTAATAAAATTCCCTTGAAAAAAGTATAGTAGATATAGGTAGTGATATAATGGTTGTGTGTGTGTAGTGGTGGCGGGCCACCATTAGCGGCCGCGGCCGTGGCTTTTGATTTCTTTATGAATGTCGCATTAAGGAAAGTAATGCCTTCTTCAATTCATATATATATATATAGGCTATATGTCATTTAGGGTAGGGTAGGGTAGGGGTGCCTCAAATTCTCTCATGCATGGTCTACTAAGAATTATCTATCCCATTACAATTTACTACTATATTTTATTAACCCATATCAATAATATAAACATAATTTATTCATTTAAATTGAATGTATACTAATAAAGTATAACATTTCTTTTCAACTAGATTGAGACCCCTAATTTGATGAGTTGATTCAAAAGTGTTGTTCAAACCTCTTCATTAATGAAGTTTGATATTTTTGTGAATATGTATGCTAAAAACAATGTAATTTATTTGAGAAATTTTGACTTTAAATTTTTAATCACATAATTCAAAAGAAAAATTAAGGGTTATTCTATAATTTATAGAGATAATAAAAATCAAACTAAAAAGTGGTGAGAAAACTGAATAATGAAATAAATATAGCAACATATAATTTTTCAAAAATAATAAAAAACAATTATTAATTATTTTACATGTACATATGCAATGTATATTTTAACAATCAAATAATATATTAATTAGATTTTATAATATTCAATGTTAAATTCAATGTTAAATTAGATGATATGCATTGTATAAAACCATATATATATATATATATATATATATATATATATATTCCTATATAAATAATATTTAAAAAAATTTAATTTTACGAATTTTTTTAAACCACTTAAATTACAAGCACAAAAATTCATGTGAGACGGTCTCACGGATAATTACCATGAGACAGAGTCCATCATCCCCAAATAACATGTTGTAGGGTTTGGGTTGTGTGTTGACCCATCTCACGCAATACAATAAAAATCCGTAAAACGGTCTCACAGAAGACTCACTCAACTACACGAGCCTATACTAGTATCATTAAGAGTGGCTACAAGAGTTTTTCTTCATCAGTAACCCTCTAAATAGTAAATAGATATCATCACAATCCAAGAAAACTACATTTTCTTTTTTAACCACCCGAAGTAAACTATTTAACAAAATAAAATTTCAATCGATTAATATCTTAAACATAAAAACTTGTGTGAGATGCTCTCACGGATAATTTTTATAAGACAAATTTTTTTTACCCACAAATCAAATCCATATTCACAAATTTATATGTGAATTGTGAAGTATGGATTGTGGATTGACACATCTTACGTAAGATAATTTGTGAGACGGTCTCACATAAAACTCACCCTATTTTAAAATACTGACTACTCAATCAAAATATGCAAGAGGAGGTCTTATGTGCACCGGAGGCACCGATCTTAGATCTGTGCCCCAACCCGACCCGACCCGGCTAGATTTAATTATATATACATATTGTTTTTTTTTTCTTTTTCTCTAAATTAGGGCAAAATCAGCGTTCTCTTCTCTTCCTCTCATCTTCTTCTTCTTCTTCTTCTTCTTCTTCTTCTTTCTTTCTTTCTTTCTTTCTTTCTTTCTCCAAGGTTGTTCCTTCTCCATTTTTCTCCGTTTCTTCTTCTCTTTTTTTTTCTTCCTCCATCGCTGCTCTTCCTTCTCTCTTCTTCTTCTTTTTGATTTCTTTGCAAGTCTGGGTTTCTAGAAGGAGATTTATGCTCTGAAAATATCTTACATTGATTGTTGTTATGTTGTATAAAGTAAGCCATTGTTTGAGATTGTGGATTTGCTTCTAAGAGTTCATGCTTATAACCTGGTGCATTTTCTTGAAATTTGATTTGCAAGAGAAAGGATTTTTAATGGAAATATTAAGGATTTTAAAATATTGAAAACCAATTATTGTAATAATATGATTTTATTTACAAAAAATTTGGGGAAGAAGATGATGAAAATCGTGTATTTGAAATTTTAAGATTTTAATCTCACTCCACAATACACTGATACCTTAAGAATATATAGCTAATACCTTAAACTATCAACATTAATACCTTAAAAGGTGCATATGTAATACTTTATACTATAAGCATCAATATCTTCAAGGTAAATATGTAATACTTTAAAGGTGCATATGTAATACATTATACTATAAACATTAATACCTTAAAGGTAAATATGTAATACCTTATACCATAAACATTAATACTTTAAAGATGCATAATCATTAATACTTATCTTTTTAACCAGTTTTAATACATTTATATTTGAAAGTATATAATACCACAAAGATAAATACTTGAAAGGGATTTATGTAATACCTTTAACGTGAATATGTATTATCTTATCATTAATACCTCAAAAATTAATATGTATAAATTTTATGTATATATGTAATTCTTTAAAAAGGTGTATCTATTTCATATTTCAGAACAATCAATGAAAAACAACCCAAACCTAATCATTCAATTATAGAATTTAAACATAGTACACAACAAATAAATGCTCCAATATAGCTTCCAAGTCAATTATACATCCTCAAACACAACATAAATTGGTAAATTTTTCAAAGACTAGAGAATGGATTTTCAAATCGATAACTATAAAAAAAGTTAAAAATCTGTCGTCTCTCTTCAAATCTGTCTCTCCTCCTTCACATAAATTCTCAGCCCTTAAACCCCCTAAAACACACAACTCCAGACACCGCACGTCCTCTTCAAGAAGAGACAGATTTGTAGCGCCTGCCTTGAAATCCACTACGTCGAGGACCTCCGATGGTGCAACCCCGACACCTCCATCATCGTCACAACCACCAACTCTTGCGCTCCCAATTTCGGAAGGAGAATATTAAGAGAGAAAATTTAAAAAAAAATCATGCTGAAGAGAATGAATAAGAGATGAGAGAGATTAAGATAGAAGAGAGAGAACCGTAAGAGAGAAGAAATAATCGTAATCAAATGAGAGAATAAGAGGGAAAAAAATATATATATCTATATATTATGACCCATTTTCTAACCGGGTCGGGTTGGGGGCACGAATCTTAGATCCATGCCCCGGGTACAGATGTTTTTGCCAATAAGCAAAGTACCTTATTATGGAAAATCTATATTTTTAATGTATTTATAGAATAAATTCAGTTTGTTTTCTAAATGGGATCAACCTAATCTAAATCCCAAATTCATTGATCCTGGATCTAAAATTGTTTGGTGATTGAACCTGATGTGATCAATAGGGTTAATGGGACCAACTCAATCTAAAGCCCAAACCAAGATCGATAAAGTATTGAAAACTCGATTAATCATCTGAAAAACACATGCCCCCTCAATAATGCATACATACCCCTTGACATGACTTCTTGAAAAAGCCTATATACCATTTTATTTCAAAAGATTAAGAACCAGAGAAATAGTGTTTAAAACCAATGATTAAAAGTAGTAATTGATAAAAGATCTAATGATAAAGAAACTCCCCTTAACTGTCTCGATGGTCACATTAATTGGGATCAAACAAAAAATGATTAATATCATTTTCCAATCTGTATTTTTTCACTTTGAAATTATACATTTTTTTTTCTTTTCAATTTTGTAACCTCCAACAACAGATTCCGGCCAAGTTGGAGGACATTTTTGTTATTTTCTCTTTGATTAATTGATTCACCTTCCAAAATCGACATTAATCCTAATTCGTTCCTCTTTCCTAAAATCAGTGACAAATCCAAAATATTTATGAGTTCTTTATCATTGAAAATTAATTTAGCACCAAATTTTTTCATGTCTTAAAAAAGAAAATGATAAAAATATCTTTCAGTTGCGTATCGTGTGCGCTTTTTTGGCAGGAATTTGTTGTCCGAAGTAGTAAAATTATAAATAAAAAAAAAAGGTATAGTACAAGTTGTGATTAGGAAAAAAAAAAAGATTCCAAAGTGAAAAAACACATGTAGTATTGATTGGGAAATGGAAAAAAAAAAAAAAAAAAAATATATATATATATATATATATATATATTTAGACACACACACACTAATACAAGTTAAATATCGAAAGACATCATCGAACAAATAATCCTTAGGCCAAAGTATGCAACCAAACCACTTTGACTTGTCACAACCACCTGTGATTGGTGGAGAGCTACCTCCAAATTACAATTATCCATGCTAATATAATATTCTCAATAATTGTGACTCTCTAACTCTATTTATATATATATATGCATATTTTTTTTTATAATTATGCATACAAAATAATAATCGAACCGGACAAAGGTAAAGGGACAGTGATGTCCTGTAGTTAAAGATGATAATTATTGATGATTGTCTCTTTTCTGACTAAATATATTTGAATGAATTGTTTGAATTTGAGTAGGGCACTTCCAAGTGTCCGGTGGAACCAAAGATTAGTGGACCAAAAAGATAAGGATACCACCAAAAGAACACTTTAAAAATTTGAAGAATTTCCCAAACATATTTAGTTTATGTTTATATATTGTGTGAAAGTATCTCGATTTTAATTGAATTAATAGGATAGAAATCAAGTTTATTTGAAGAAGAAACCCACACGCACATGACTTGTTTCTGTGATAATGGTTGTGCTTGTTTATGAAGAAAATAATATCACAATAAACTCTTTCTTTTTCTGTCTTTTCGTTTTCACAAAAACAACTCTTTCCTTTTCTTTTCAAAAAAAAAAAAAAAAAACTTATATAAGAAGGTTGTCACAAATTGTATTCTTGAGTATAAGTCTCATTATCATGAATTCATATATAGATTATGGAGTATGAATTAATCGTCTCACTAAATAAAATTCATGAAACAATCTTATAAGAATTTCACTCTTTAGATTTTGGGATTTAATTACAAAATAAGAGAAACAGTTTATTTGATATCAATTATCCTGCAATCTTTTTCTACATGTTTGCTTCATGCATTTTCGCCTTTTCTTTTATCTTTGACCTCTAGTCCATAATGAAGGACCAAAGTCAATAAAAATTAAAGTACATAGAGCAAAAACATAAATTAAAATATATGGAGCAAAGATCTAAAAAGAAACATAAAAATTTATATGTGATGGATCCCCACTACATAACCTAAACTCATTTCAAAAGCCAATCTCTATTTTATAGGATGCTTCGTCTCACAAAATTTGATATATGAGATAATCACACAAAATTCTACTCATAAAGAAAAGGAGAGAACGCCAGGAGAAAATGTGCAATTTTCTTTTAGCATTTTATTAATAGCATCCATCCATTTGCTGTCAAAAGTGAGCCCTTTCTTTGGTCCATTGTGTTCCTGTTATGCACTCCATATGGTTTCTTTATCACTTCATATGATTATAGTACTAAAGTTGGGTTCTGCTTTGCAAGAATTCTACAGATGAGAATCCAATGACTTGAATTAGTCAACCATATCTGCTCTTTTCATAGAGAAAGTGAGAAAGAAGAAAGGGAAAAGAACCAGCAACAGTTCAGCAGCTGACTGCATTATCACACACATACACATAATATATCTCACTCGATGTAACGTATATCCCTACGTTCTTGTTCAGTAACGAAGTTTTGAGGCTAAACTAATTTCAACAACACATGTTAGCACATAGCATTGTGCTAGTCTGTGTGCTATCAGGTTGAAATCACAATCCCTCTCCATGCAACTGATATAATGGCCCAGAAATCAGTCACGAATGGAGAGATTTCACTTTCCACGATCCAAGTGCTACAAATTGTGAAACCACACCTCCATTCCCAATACTGGAATCAGAGACACAATAACCATAAATTTCATGCAAAAATGCATTAACGGTTTGTTTGAGGTAGTGGAAGCAATGGATTCTGGGGAGATCAAAGACTGACTCATTGAATAGCAGTAGGGCAAAAAGCACAAGAAATGAAAAGGCTATCAAAGCATCTGCACCAATCTGTTTTTCATTCTCAGATTCATTTACCAACAGCTAGTACCAAAGAATATTTCAAATGTACAAACAACCAAATCATTGACAATTCAATATATTGTAAACAAGGTACCAGAAATCGATAATATAACTCAGCACGGAATAAATTTTAAACTCGACCACCTCAAGAATGCACAACGAAAAATGGTGGTGGTGGGGGTGTGATGTAGGAACAAGCTCAATAATCATCTCACGGATGGCTCACGTAACCCCAACTACAAAGGAAATTCCAATTGATCTCATATGCAAAGGCTCTCAAGAGATTCTCAAGAAACACATGAAGCACTCAATTACAATATAGAATTCTCAGTAATGTGGTTACAAATTTCAATCCCAAAGCCTCAGTCCATGATGAGACTGATTCAGTCAAAAATTATTAAAGAAATATCAATGCCAACCATAGATGTATACGATCAAAAGATCATCAATCGAGTTCAGGGAGATGCTATTCAGTAATCACTACACCAATCGCATGGAAAAATTCTTTGGCAGTAAATCTTCAAATCAAAATGATAAACAGAGTATATGAACTGATACTTTTTAACAGAAATATATTGACATTACACCAGCAATTCAGTTAGTTTCTATGCATCGATATAGATTTTTTATATCAATGTATAGGTTGCTATCATGATCATCATACATCATATCATCCTAAATGAACAATCACTTCTTGAAAGCAAAAATGAGCAAACTTCCAGCAAATCATTTGAATTAATCCAGCTATTGAACATACATATAGATCATCAAACACAAGCAGATGTCAAAAAGCTACTCAAGAGAAGAATTATTGAAGCTTTAATGTTGCAGTTAACAAGTTTAAAGTATCTCATGATCAAATGATTAATCTGAATTAACAATCACTGACCACTCGGCTAATGAATTCGCCGTGAATTATGAAATTGTTATGATTTATCCGTTGTAGAGCCGATGCCAGCTTCATTAGGGGTCTTGGCGGTGATAGAGATAGCGTGCAAACCGGATTGAAGCTCATCGGAGAGGAGTTCGTACACCATACGGTGTCGTTTGACTAGGTTTTGGCCTTCGAATTTGGTGGAGACGATTCTCACATTGAAATGCGTCTCATTGGCGCCGCCTTCCATTTGCCTAACGGCAGCGTGTCCGGCATGCTGGTAGGAAACGTCCTCAACCTCCAAAACGGCGGCTTGCAGCGCCGTTTCGAGCTTCGTCTTGATTCGGCTAGCCCTTGAGATCAGCGTTCGTGATGCCATTTGGTCCACGCGCCCTCTGCTGCGTGCAGGCAAATTATAGAGCCTGGAATTTTATGATTGATAATGCCAGAGCAATTTTCGTGTTACCAGAACTGTGTATAGTCAAGTTTACCCTTTTAGTATGGATGATTAATTACCATTTACAACATTCCTTGTGAGAGTCGATCTTTCCTTTTTACTTTTTTTTTTTTTTTTTAATCTTTGTTTTTAACCTGACGCGATCAAAAATAAGTTGAAATTTATTGGATAATTTCATGGGTTTCCAATGGGAACTAAATTTAGATATGCAATACTCATACTTAACTCAGATTGTATATGTGTGATGTATGTTTATGTGTAAATTCGTGAATTGGACTTTATCAAACAACTAAAATTGATTGAATTTATAAGTGAAGTTAAGTATGTAAAAAGAATATGAAAATGTGCTAGTAAAGTAGTTCAATGGCCTTTTGCTTAATAATCGAGCATTCTACTCGTCCTGATCGGCAGAAAATGCTCCAAGAGAGGTTGAATAAGTTTTTAGATGCTTTTTTGGGAGCTTCTTGCACAAATTTGCCTACTCTTGCAATTACATTTGATATCCTCTTAATAGTAGTGGATTATGAGATATAAAAGTACACAAATCCATGATTTAGGATACAAATTCCTATTTTAGATTTTGATTAGATTGACACCATGGTGTTAGGTGGGAGTGGTTGGAAGGATTTATATTAAATTGTCCTTGTCATAGGCAGTCAACATCTTTGTAAACCAATTTGATCTTAGAACACCCACATTCATTCATGGAATATTATTAAATTAAATAATACTACTTTAATAATATAATATGTATGTAGTATTCTTGCACTTTAATAACATAATATGTATGGAGTATACCTCGAAATAAGATGTTAGTATTCCTGCAAGAACATCATCAAAGGAGAGGCAAAAAGAAATGCATAATTAGGTGGGGCCCAACCTATTAAAAATATTCTTTCTTTTATCTTTTTTTTTTCTTAACTTTGTTGGCATTTTTTTAAATATATTCTTAACACACTCAAATTAACCATTACAAATGCCCTTAGTGATGATTCTCGAAGGGTGCGGCTATCCGCACCCCAAGAAATACTAAACACACTTCAATTGTGTTGTTACTGTTCACATGTGCAGTAACAACACAATTGGAGTGTGTTTAGTAATATGTGGGGTGCGGATAGCCGCATCCATTCTCGAATGGTGATACTTATGGAAACTGCCGAACTCCTCTACCTGGTCAGCTAGGTTTTGTTTTAGAAGACTTCTTATTCTTCTTCAGCAACATAGCCTTGGATGGGGTGGCCGACTTGCATGACGTGGTCGATCGATTTCGATACTTAGGTAGTGTTTGGTTCATGGGTTTAAGTTGGTTTCGGATTATAAACCAATCTAAACTCATGTTTGAGAATTGGATTTGAAGCCCGATTTTGGTTTTGGGCCCGAAGTTAAAACTGGGTTTATGGTGGATAATGTTCATGTTTATAAACCCACAAAAAATGGTGGGTTAAAATCTGGCCCAACAGTGCCATAATTGAAATGATCATGGTGCCCTTGCTTTTTGGAAATTAAATGACCTATGTGCCCTTATGCTTCCTAAAAACCTCAAAAATATCATTACATATAAAGCTCCAAAAACCCCCTTTCCCCAAATTGTGCAAACCCTTGCCGTTTCTTCTTTCTTCGTGTTGACCCCGGCGATTCGAGCAACCCTTCACAAAGATCTTCATTCCAATCGACTTTGTAGCAAGGTTCCTGCTCCTCTCCACCAATTTCCGTCATGTCCAGCTAAATCTCCAACACCGAAGAGTATCTGGAAAAGCAGATCGGCGGCGGCCACCAACCCGTAAATCAAATCTGCTCGAAGACAAATAGGGTTTATTGTTGTGATCTTTTCTCTCTCATTGTAGCACGACAGTGATGATTGTCATTTAATGCTCATTTCTTTTCCTTTTGAAATACCCACATTTCGAAGATTTTAAATTTAAGTGAAAACATTGAGCCTCTGGAAGATATTGGAGAATCTTCATTTTGTTTAGTAAAGATCTAACAATTTCTTGATTTTTCATATTGATGCAAGCACGAGTTCGTTTATGTAATTATTTTCCGTGGCCACAAGGTTTGATTTTTCTTAATTGTTCACGTTTGGCAAATGCGTGTCTATCATTTTCTTGATTAGGTTATTGAAAGTTGTTTTTATCTATCAGATTGTAATCATTTTAAAGTTGGTATCTTTTTTGCTCGGATTAAAGTTTGTGTCTTTTCTTTTTTGTGATTATGTTTGCATTTCTTGTATATTTTCTTATATTCGATTTTGTGTAATGGACCAAATATGACAACAACATCACTTCAATCTTACAAACTCTCATTCACCCATTGAGATTATACTACTTGAATTGATATTTTCTAAGTCAAATTGAAGAACCCACGGCTAGATCCACACATATTGAAGATGATATTGTCCGAAAAAAGCTACAAACATACTTGGAATTCTTCAATTCATTGCTCAAAGCTTGGGGATACATTTTCACAGTGAAGCTGCTTACATTTTGGGGGAAAACAACGTAGTCCTGTGAAGCTTGGATGTTTTACTGTTCATTTTTCTATTTTCTCTTTTAATTCCTACATTAATATATGATATTTTAAATTAAGAGTAATATAGTCTTTTCATGTTTTTTTTTATCAATTTTAACCTACAAAGCAAACACAAAATCTAAATTAAATCCACATTTGCAAACCTATAATCATTTAAACCAAATATAAAATTTAACACAAACCTACCCCAAAACCTACATATCAAATACCCAAAAAACATCATTTTTGTCTTTAATGAACAGTAAAAACTCACAATTATTAACCGATTTAAACAAACCCAGTCTTCAAACCAAACGGGCCCCTAATTTACAAACCATGTTACCGCCCAAGTGACCCTTTATAATTGGAGCTTGACCGGTACATTTGGCACAACATAAATACACAAACTTGTTAATGAGATGTACAGATGTAGTTTAAAAAGAGTTAGGATCCCATACATAAAGTCATAATTAGTACATTTGGCACAACATAAATACACAAACTTGTTAATAAGATATAGAGATGCAGTTTAAAAAAAGTTAGGATCCCCATACATAAAGTCATAATTAGTGAATTAGTTAATTATAAAATAACATATATATTGATAAAAAAGACACATGTTTTCACTAAAAAAGAGTCTCTTATTTGATATATTTATATGTATTTACTATTATAATTACATTTATCTAGACATATATTTCCTAAAGTAAAAGATTTAATGAACCAGTTAGTATGTCATCAAATCTATTTGTTCATTTTGATTCTTCTCATGATTCATACATAACTGTTTATTTTTGTCCGTGTGTGATGAGATCTTGCATCCATTCAAGTCAAATTAATAAACTGCACTTTTTAGAACTCAACTGGTGGAAAGTGTGAAAAAAAAAAACGCACAAAAAAGAAAATGATAATATCTCCTTCCACAGCGACCCAAACAAACTCTGAAAGACAACTATGTTTATCAACATGAGGTTGATATATATGTACATCCAATATATAAATCATTAGCTAAATCATCAAATAAGTAACTTTGCAAATTTAAAGGGTTACTTATTTTCCAAAATACTATGAAACAACCATCTTGTCGAGTACGTCAGCGAGTTAAAGTCTCCAACGTAATTAGCTGATTAATATGCACCATAATAGAGTTGTTAAGAAGGAATGGATTTGGAGAGTTACGACTTTAGACGGCATTGTATGATATTGGAGGGTTTTAACAGCAGAGCATGACTTCCCTCATCGATTATCCACACGTTTTCTCGCAGAAACTTGTTTTTATTTTCTCATTATTCAGCAAAATATATTCTCCCCCAAAATCTCACGGAATATTCTCTTTCTCTCTCTCTAAAATCATGTCTTCGGCGGGAAATCCCGGTGGTGGAGGTGGCGGCGCAACCGCTGCTGGAAATCAATACTTTTGCTATCAATGCGAGCGCCAGGTTACCATCACTCCTCCTAACTCACCTACCGATGAACTCGTTTGCCCAAATTGCCTTGGCGGCTTCCTTGAAGAATCCGACACTGCTCCCCCTGCAAACCCTATCAACACTGTCCCTGACCCCTTCGACGGCAGTTTCCCATCCTTTGGCGGTCTCCCCATTGTGTTCTCGTCGTCCTACGCTTCTCCTGGCGGCGCCTCCTTCTCCGTCTCCTCCGGCGGCGGAGGCGGTGGACTTGATGATCTCTCCTCACTTTTGGGTACGCGATCCCCGAATGAATTTAATCCATTCGCTTTTCTGAACAACTACATCAATGATCTTCAGGGGAGGGGGGCGAATATTCAGCTTGTTTTTGAATCTCCTGGTGGTGGTGGATTGGGCGGCGGTGGGGCTGATTTTAGGTTTCCTACTAATTTTGGGGATTACTTTGTTGGACCTGGTTTAGAGCAACTGATTCAGCAACTTGCGGAGAATGACCCTAATCGATATGGTACACCTCCTGCTTCGAAATCTGTAGTTGAGGGATTGCCAGATGTGCGTATTTCAGAGGAGATCTTGGCCTCAGATTCATCGCAATGTGCTGTGTGTAAAGATAGCTTTGAGTTGAATGAGGAGGCAAAGCAGATGCCCTGCAAGCATATATACCATAAAGACTGTATATTACCCTGGCTTGAATTGCATAATTCTTGCCCGGTCTGTAGATATGAGTTGCCTACTGATGATCAAGACTATGAAAATCAAAGGAAGGAACAGATGAATGATAATGGTAATAGAAACAACATTGGCAGTAATTTGGGTATGGGGGCAGTTGCTGGGAGTGAGGAGAGTGGAGATGGTAATAATACCAACCAACAGACTCCAAGAACAGGGGGAAGTATGTTTAGGATATCTTTGCCATCGCTTTTCAGAGCTTTTACTTCATCAGCAGAGACGAGCAGTAGTGGGGCTGCTGGTGAGGGTAATGTTGGAGGAAATAACAGCACCGACAACAGTGGCGGTGGAACATCCAGTAGGGGCCCTGGAGCAGGAGGAGAGCAGGCTAGAGAGGAGGATCTCGATTGAAGTAAGTTGCTGCCTTCCTTCTGTTAAAATGTGATTGATTTCCTTTAAATGTTTTACTGCATGAATGTACTACTGGAAGGAGGCATTTCTATTTCTCCGTATGAACAACTTAGTTGCTTAAAAAGTCTTATCATGAAAATGGTTGTCATTTTGTCTCACATAGAGACCTGTTTTCCATTGCTGCTATGCATTATTAGTTATTAGTTTTGTTTTACTTGCTCAACCAACTTTCTAAACTACAATCTGCTAGAAACTTGCATACTTTCCCGTTCAGTGTTGTGCAGTATGTTTCGGATTAGGTTTATGCCTGGTATTGGCTGGTTTGTATCTTCAAATTAATTGAAGTCTTTCAGCTTGAGTAACCTTCCCAGAAGGCAGCTCTTTTGTTCTACTTGTGTTTTGCAATCGCCAACTTCCAATCTGGAAGCTAGGGGAGAGAGCCTTCTGGTATTGTTCAAATTTCAATCAACTAACTTAACCTTAACAATCATCTTTATATGTGTCTGCACATGCTTAAGTTTTCGAACGTGTGGGTTAATCAAGACAATCACCATCTTCATTCATTACTCATTTCATTTGAAACCTCAATAGCCCTAAGAAATAGCTTTGAACATATTATGAATGGTCTTAAAGGAATGATGGATGCTTGAACCTTGTTCTAAATAAATCGACATACATAAAATGGCTTTGTGCAACCAAAAATCGTGAGATGGGTAAGAGTAAGCTCAAAATCACTTTGACAGATGGTACGAGTGGATATCACTTTATTTTCTAGATTTTTTACCCATTATACTCCCATTTTGTTTGACTTTTGCCCCTTTTACTCTCATTTTTTTGACTTTTGACCCCTACGCTTTCATTTGTACACTTTTAGTTTGTTTAACCTTTGCCCCTTGGACTTTCACCTTTCACTAGAAGAAATATAAGTACAAGAAGCAAAAGAGTAGAAAATAAAGTATAGGGGGCAAACTTAAGAAAGTTAAAGTTCAAGAGGAAAAAAAGCATAAAAAAAATAAATAAAAGGTAAAAAATAATAATGGAAATACATTTCATCCTCTGTATTTTTGTACATTTTTACTCTTTCCCCATATACTTTATTTTCTAGTTTTTTCCCCTTGTACTTTTAACCTTTTTTTTTTATGTTGGTCTTTACCTTTTATTTTTATTTTGAGGAGGCTAAGAACAAGAAAATGATAGAATGTGGAACAAAAAACTAGAAATAAAGTACACAAGACAAAAGTTAAAAAAAATAGAAAGTGTAGGGGCAAAAGATGCATGTTTTCTTCAATTTACAAAAATGCATAAATAAATAAAATTTTAACATTAATTTTAAAAATATATATCCTTAATTTATCAGATTTGGGTACTGTTAAACTAATTATTTAATAGAAATGCATCTCAATGTGTTCCCATGTGATGTCAATATTTGACATTGGGCAGGATATTTCATATTTCAGTGACTCAATTCAATGAATAGCGGATTTTCCATATTGCGATGACTAAGTTAAATGAGTATTGCATGTTTCTTATTTCAATGATTCAATTCAACAAAAGTAGTAATGCATAATTTTTCTTTGGAGAGTGAGATCATATTTAACCCACCCATTGTCCTCCTCCATCCCCAATTTCTCTCTCCATCTGAACCTTTAACCTATAGTCCTATCTCTTATACCCTTCTTTTCTCTCAGAATGCCATCTAGATTTAAGAAACTCAGGAAGAAGAATGGAGTGTGCCCTATGAGGCATACACACTGCTGCATTGCTGCTGTTGGTTTTGCTAGAAACAAAGTTGTGAAAATCGGCCTAGGCCATCCAGGCACTAGGTGCCCTTGTATCGAACAAAAAATGACCTATTCAACTGAAAACTCTGTTAAACCTCCTATGCAGAAAAACTCAAAGCTAGTCATTCATTGGTGCCCTATATGGTCTTTGTGGCACCTCCAAAAATAACTTAAAACATAACTATAAATATATACGTTATTAGTGGGGTAACGGGTAAATAGATAGAGCCTGAAAATTGGTAGCAACCACACTTAGCAAGACAAGTAAATTGATAGAGCTTGAAATTGATTCACTCATTACACTGATCTAGGTCACCTACGCAAGCGTTATGGTAAAAAATGACCTGCTATCTGGGGAGGACCCTATAGAGATAAAAGAATGCAGTCAGATATCTATAGTAAATCCTAACACAACGACCTAAACGACTATCTTTGTCACGCCCCATTTTCTTTTCATAAAATATCAGAGTTTTCCTTGGGCGTGAAGATAGAAAAGCAAGGGACGCATAACATACATAGAAAGAATTAAGCAAGGGACAACAGAAGAAAGAGATAAGGGACGATGAGAATCCATCTCATAACAACATTCGGCCTCAGCCGATAATATACATCATATGCAGCGGAAACTATTCATCAGGATCTTACATCCATCTCATGTATCAAACATGGTTACAAAACGTGATCTAAATAAAACATATCATAACATCGTAGGATGAGCAAAAGGATGTATGTACATATATACATAATACAAAATAAGGGTAGTACTACATCATCACAAAAGGATGTATGTACACTACCTATGAAGCAAGAACTACCCTATCGTCAACAAATAGAATATTGTATCCCGAGTATCATAGTATATACATATACATGTCTTCTAAAACGTCTAGTCTGTGTCAGCAGGAGGTAACGGAGGTGCTGGTCCATCCTGAGGGTCATCCCCTTCTATGTCAATCTCCTCGGGATCCTCCTCCAGCTCCTCCTCCGGCTCCTGCTCTGAATCAGAGCTACTACTGGGTGGATCGTATGGTGACGGCTCCGGAGTAGTCGGAAGGTCATGTCGGCCCCACAAATCTAACATCGCTCTAGCCACATTGCCAAAGTTGGCAATGGACACCAAGTCAACCGACGAGAATACTAACTCGTCACGATAAATGATATGCACCTTCTCTTGCCACTCCGGAGGCAGAGTGAATCAAATGCAGACATGCCCCCACCCCGGTAATCAGGCCCCACACTCTTCCGTTCTCCCTCCAACAGTGGAGGAGCCCGGCTACATGCTCACCTACCGATCTATCATCGGTAACCCTACTTTGAAAGAATAAATGTCGTAGTTGCTCCTACCTCGTCTCTATCACAGGCGCTCTTCCCCTTCCTCTACCCGCTCGGTAAATCCTATTCATCTGTCAATTAATTTACACGAGTTTCTAATATCATATATCCATGCCTGATACGTTTCCCCCGAAATCAAACGGTGCAAGACAAAATAACACAGAACAAACAATCATGCTAATTCCGCAAGTCACATACCAGGAAGGGTCACCTATAGAGGGAGACTAGTGTCTATCTTATTCTTTTCTGAAAACCCGATCACATTTTGCAAACACACTTTCAAAATCACATTTTCCCACTTTAAAACTCGTTCCAAAAACCTTTCTCATTTCCAAATCACACTTTCAAAAGCACGTTTTTCCCATTTTTAAAACCAATTTGAGCAAGTTCTCATCATTAGAACTGCTCTGATACCACCTGTAACGTGAGTTACAGAATAGGGGGTGGGTGCGTGGAATACACTCGTGGGGATAACATCCGCCTCATAAGACTCAAGACATGAATTAAATACCGAAAAGCTAACCTACAGTCACGTTGTCACAGCACATATATATGCAAAACAGATATTAGAAATGGCAAGGGACGAATAGGTGTGGGATTCCCCCGTCTTACCCTATATAACGGTATCTCACCGTTAGTGCATTTCAAGAGGCTCACGACACCTCCACAAAGTAGTAGAAAATAGCAGGGGACGAACAGAATGCATGATCGGAGGACTTCGATCATTTCACAGTTATAATATGGCACAACAAGTATAAACTAAACACAGCATTTAGTACTTCTCAATCATACATAAAATAGGGAAAACAGTAAACATATAAGCAGTAAGCATTTAGTACCTCGTATAGTGGTTACCGATGATAGATCAGTAGGTGAGCATGCAGCCGGGCTCCTCCACTGTTGGAGGGAGAACGGAGGAGTGTGGGGCCCGATCACCGAGGTGGGGGCATGTCTGCATCTGATTCACACTCTGCCTCCAGAGTGGCAGGAGAGGGTGCGTATCATTTATCGTGACGAGTTAGTATTCTCGTCGGTTGACTTGGTGTCCATTGCCAACTTTGGCAATGTGGCTAGAGCGATGTTAGATTTGTGGGGCCGACATGGCCTTCCGACTACTCCGGAGCCGTCACCATACGATCCACCCAGTAGTAGCTCTGATTCAGAACAGGAGCCGGAGGAGGAGCTGGAGGAGATCCCGAGGAGATTGACATAGAGGGGGATGACCCTCAGGATGGACCAGCACCTCCGTTACCTCCTGCTGACACAGACTAGATGTTTTAGAAGACATGTATATATTATGATACTCGGGATACAATATTCTATGTGTTGACGATAGGGTAGTTCTTGCTTCATAGGTAGTGTACATACACCCTTTTGTGATGGTGTAGTACTACCATTATTTTGTATTATGTATATATGTACATACATCCTTTTGCTCATCCTATGATGTTATGATATGTTTTATTTAGATCACGTTTTGTAACCATGTTTGATACATGAGATGGATGTAAGATACTGATGAATAGTTTCCGTTGTATATGATGTATATTATCGGCTGAGGCCGAATGTTGTTATGAGATGGATGTAAGATCCTGATGAATAGTTTCCGCTGCATATGATGTATATTATCGGCTGAGGCCGAATGTTGTTATGAGATGGATTCTCATCGTCCCTTATCTCTTTCTTCTGTTGTCTCTTGCTTAATTATTTCTATGTATGTTATGCGTCTCTTGCTTTTCTATCTTCACGTCCGGGGAAAACTCTGATATTTTATGAAAAGAAAACGGGGCGTGACAATCTTCATTCATGAGGATACTAGGTTTCATAGAAGAGAAGATTGAAAAATCCTCATCTTCTGATTCTTCTAAGTGGTATATTGGCTAAGCAGTGCGTTTTTAAGTTTTGTTGCTGTCCCAGAAACCTTAAAAGCTAAGGTAATGCTTCCACGCGTTGATCAAAAGGAGACTTTTTGCCCTTTTCCAACATCCCATGCTTGTACCTTCGCTGACATGATTGGGGAGCAAAGTAGGTAATCATGGTCAAAATACCACATTTCAGAAACCACTTCCCCACACCAGATCCTTCGCTAAAGAAGAGTGTAATTGCAAACCTTAGTTGTGTTTTTTTTTTTTTATGTAATCCACAAACTGTCTTGGAACAATTGCATTTTGTATAACAATACAGTAAAACTTCCATAAAATAATACTCGATAAATTAATAACCTCGATAAAACTAATAATTTGTTCGGTCCCAACTTGGGACCAGTTCAAATTCGGACACCAATCAATTAGATAATAAAATAATTTTTTTTTTGAAATCCTAGTGTATATTTAAGGTTCCGCCGAAACTATAAATTAATAATTATTAAAAAATTCTCAAATACAATATATATGTTATCCACTTGAGCATTCTAAGACAATTTAGTAAAATATGAATCTACTATTACTTGCTTTTTGTGAACTTCAAAATTGTTGTGTATGGTTTATAAACAATATAATGGATCATTATATATTGATCTACTTCTACACAATGTACATATATACACATAAGTCCATGAACCATTCTTTTTACTTTGGCAAAAAACAATGAATGAGACTATTCAAACTTCCAATTAACATAATTATGTGAGTATACATTCTTTGAATGGTAATTAAAACTTGTGTCTTAATTTATTTGTCATCAATAACTAATGTACATTGTAAGTGGATTATACAACCCCAGAATTTTGAAGATCAGTTATGTATATACGTTAAAACCTCTCTAAATTAATTAATAATTTATCGATTATATAATATCTCTCTAAATTAATAAAATTCTCCGGTCCCAACAATATTAATTTATAGAGGTTTTACTGTATATGATGTATTATCTCGCTAAAAGTTCAAAGAATAAACATATTCATGTGAACAATGAGATATAGCTATGGTTATGAACCTTGGTGCAATAATATGGGTTACTTTTGGTGCTTGTTATGTTTACATGGTACATGTTAATTAGTAGTGTCATCCAATGAACGTGGCATGTGGTGTTATCTTGAAAGACGAGATAAAATACCAAGTGGTAGGAGATCTCATGTGGTTTGATCCAACCAAGGTTGCACTATTGAGCACTAAACATTGCCCATGCTATTAACTGCATCAGAGAATCTTACTGTGACATCAAAGTTATTTGAGAGCATCGATGCCACTCAATAAACAAACCCGAGTTAAATTACACTAGCACCATCTGGTTGGGGCTGTTCTGCACTTAGCTTGTCAGATAAAAACTTAGTGGCTTTGAAAAAATTGAGCTGTAATGCCCTGCTTTCTCTTTCTCAAATTGCGATCCTATACTGATTAAAATCTTTATATCTATTGTAATTTTAATGCCCGTTGCACCTTTTTTGGTCCTATACAAATAGCAGCAGAGTACCTTTGTGTTGCAAAATAAAGGACAGGTGCAAAACTTTTATCTGAACCCCACAAATTATGATATGATGTCTTCAATGAGATCACCCTAGTCACCGTGTTTTATGTGTTTGTTCTAGTTTCATACATCTCTATAATCCAAGTATGGTTTCAAGTGCCTCGACTCAGGAAAAAAGTTCTCTCATGTTTCTAATTGGTATATCTCATGTTCTTACTTGACTAAATCGCCTTTATCCTCTTATATTGCAGTGATACTCGGTGGAGAAAGTGTTCTTAAAAATAATAGTAAGTTGAACAGAAAGGATATTTGTATACTCCATATGGTGACATTCCTGAACAGAAAAGTAGGTACAGTTTAGCTACTTCCGTTTTCTGAATAATCATAAATGTTTGTAGCAAAGTTTGTGAAGCGCATTGCTCCAATGATTTGTTGTCATTTGATATATCATGGGATATTGTTGCAACCTTCTTTTTTTTTTTTTTGCTTGCATTTTAATTCCATCGACAGCATTGTTCTGGAGAAATTCCATTATTTGCCAAATATTATGATGTGAATGTCGTCTTCAGATTATGTGACATGTGATGCAAGATGCTAGTATAAATGCCAAAGATCCCAGAAAATCCCAGCACTTTTTGATGCTTTCCTGATTTCGAGTTTTTTTTTAATTATAAGTTTTCACCAAGGTTCATTTAGGCTAATTTTTAGCTAACAAGTGCATTGATGTGGAATGTAGCGTACAATTTTTTCTACCTAAACCCAAACAAATTTAGACTTAGTTTTGTAGCTATATCTGGTAGAAGAAAATTATAGTGTAGCATCTACCATTCATCCATACATGTTATGGATAGTGGAAATTAGATTTGATCATCTTTGGAATGTCTGATACCATTCAAATAAAATATATTAAATTTTGACCATCTTAACAAATTGATAATAATTGCAACCAAATACTCAAACGACTAGACGATCTTTTAACATGTCGAAAAATCTAAATATAGCAAAATTTTATTTATTCGGCCTATTTTCTAGTATAAAATGAATACAAACTCGATACTTTATACTAGGCACGATAAAATGCATGCACAATCAAAATAATGAAGTGCATCCAAGGACGATTGAAAGTGCTTTATAAATAGCTTCCAATTACAGTAACGAGGTATCAGTGAACTATAAAATCTGTTGACGGAAAACAAGAAAAAGTTCCAGAAATTTTGCGACGTTAAAGCATTACAAAATGGAAATCCAAAATAGTCTATCAAATCTATGCATAAACTCAACACTAGTTGCAGCCCCGCAAGAAGAAAAACAAAAAGACTGAATCACCACCTATTGTTGGGGGGTTTGACCTTGTATATTCTAACTATCCAGTTTGACGTAGTAAATGCCTCTTCTAAGTGTTCTAGCTTTATGTCTTTGTTTCCGATTTCAACTCCACGTGCTCTGTCATATCTGTCACCGACAAAAACACATCGATAATAATTCAGTTTGGGGAAGTCAATAAATCATAGTTATAACACGCAATCATCCAAGTCTACCAAGAAAATCATGAGCTAGAACTCACTAAAGACATATCACACACAAGAAAAAGGTGAAGATAAAGAGTTAACTCACCCAGGAGGCTTCCCATATTCTGTTGTCAACTCGCCAAATCGGTAATACGATAGCTTGTACCTAATCAAAAAGTGAAGTCATAATGATTAATGATAACCATCCATGTAAAAATAGGAGAGGCAAAGAAGAAACCTGTCGTATAGCCAACAACCTATAAAAGCTATGAATTTTCAGAGAGCAGATTTCAGAATAAAATTTAGAGTTCTATGCAGGTGGATTTAATCCTTCTAATTATAGAAACCAATATAGCACTATAAGCTCATGCAGAAGTAACATGCAAGCATGACTACAATTTTGAACATTACAACCCAGACCCAAATTATAGAAACCACCTCAGAAGAGGTATGAAAATAAAGTGTATTCCTAAAAGTTTACATAAGCGACAACTGATACCTTGATAGTGGGGCTGCAAATAAATTCACTATAACACATCTAATGAGTGGGTATATGATGCTAAAAGTGTCCCCATAAAAAATGAAAAGGAGATGTGTATTCTTCAGAATTGCTTTCCTCTAACAATGTCCATAGTCATAACAGAGCTTGTCAAAGATATTTATGACTGCAAGATGCCACTAATAAATGATACTGGCAGAAAATATGGCAGATTTTCATCGCTTTCTTAGACATGAAAATTAACTTACATTAGACAGTTCAACATCTTTGGAGCTGCACCTTTGTCAACACGATACTCTCCATTAACGAGGTAATCAGGTTCCTTAATTACAGGAAAAACTCCGCCTCCAATTCTCACCATCCACAAAAATCTGACATGAAATGGTTATATCAGTTGGACAGTTGTGAAACTATCAGTAGGCACAAATCAAAATAGTAGATCAGCACAAAATATAGTTAGTGTGACATCACTTCATGTACACTAAAGCAAATTAGACATACATTTCAAGCTTTTAACCAAAATATATCGAATTATAATAAATACTCCCTCAGTCTCAAATAAGCCATCAAATCTCATCAATGCCCCTCCATTTATTCATTAAATCCATCATTCAAAGTTTGTTACAAACAACAACAAATCACAAGTCTGTTATGAAGGTATATAGAAATTTCAATTAAAAATTAACTGTAACTTTTGGGACAAAAGAGTGTTTGAAACCAGACGTATATAAATAAGGAATGAGTAAGAGTAGAGATTTGAGCATGCACTCTAGGCCTATTGTTTAAGCATGATGAAATGATCTTATCAGCATGTCACTACTTCTTCCATTTTTCAATCAGGATGGAGATTAGTTTATCATCATGAAGGTAATTATTGCCTATGCTACATGACATTCAAAAGGGTTCTTCTTAGCTACTATTGAACCACATTACCAAGGACTAGTTTCATGAATGATTGCATCAAAGAACCACTTGCTTTTCCTGAAAACTGATTACTTTGAGTACACAAAAATCAGATAAATGCAACTCCTCTACATCTACTATTATACTTCAAGTAGTGAGCCAAGATGCAACCATGAACACATTTTACAGTATCAGCGTTGAGAGATAACAGTTTTCAGTCAGCAGAAGACAACAGATTAGAGCACTTAGAAAAAACAGAACTCTAATTTTAGATATCTCAATTCTTACTTGTTAATATCGTCAGATGAATAACCAGTGACGCCTCCAAAAACCACTAGAACATAATCAACATCTAGTGATCTCATAATCTCATATGCTTCATCTTCATAAGACGACATAGCACGTCCAACAGTAGCAATGTGTGTATTATTCCACGTATTGTTGTCAACAATCACTGTTCTGTTTCCCATGGCTGTGATCTGGTAACCATAATCCCACCAAGACATCACCTTGGCATCTGGAGGAGTGTTTTGGCGCAGCCAGAAATATGCTTCACGGTAGTCATCGAAAATTACCCTGTTTCCATGGGCACCCCTGGCAGCTAAGACAATTGATGGGGATGAATATGCCTCTGACGTGACCCATGTACAATGGATAGCATATCTGCTAAGCAAGTAAAATGCTCCAAGAAGCAAGGCAATAGCACCATTGGTCTGGAAAGGCAGAGATTGATCCCCAGAACCCTGCTTGTACAAAGAGAAGATAAGTAATGTGATGACCTTTAACTATTGCAGGGAACTAACACCCAGATATTTATAACCAAAAAAGGAAAGGACAACATCCATGCCGAATGACACAAACTAGCTTCATTGCAAGGTTCAGGAAGCTATCAGAGACAAAAAAAAAAAGTTGCATGAGATTACAAAAAACCTCCCAGGTAAAATTACTCAGCCATATGTTAAAATTGAGTTACCTTTTCAGGTCAGGAAAGGAAAATAGTTTAAATTGAGATAAACTGAGATGCCTGAATCTCTTTCATTCCCTAAACATCAATTTCTTTTCTTCCCAAAATATTTGGTTTTCATTACACTTTTGAAGGTGCCCTACCCTTATTCAGCACGTAGTAAGAAATGATAAAAAGTTGAAGTATACAACATTAAAAATAGGAAAACAAAAGGAAAAACACCTACAACCTGGTAAAGGGAAGTTGTATCTACCAAATAAAAATAATAATAAAAATCAGCAGAGTTTTTTCAGATCTTCATAAACAGCTAGATCAATCAGAAATGCATATACAATACACAATGAAATGCAGTATGAGAGAATTCAATATGTCTTGCATACATGATGTGGAACATCGGAACTAAGAATTAGACACCCACCTTAGATGAAGCCTTGGTGCTAGATGTTCCTTTACTAGAACCTACAGGTGCAGGTTTGCTCTTTGCCCTCACCAACTGAGTTAAGTTCTTTATGGTAGCTGACACTGCAATAGCACTAATAAGGCATACTGCAGGTGTAGCAACAAGTATTAACCGCACCATGACTCCAGCAAAGTACATACTAGTGAGACCATACATCACTATAAATATCGTGGCATCTGACAAACGTTTGAAGCAGAAATAGAGACCAGCTGGGAAAAGAAACAACAATATATGAAAATCAAACATGAACGATGACCAAGCTGTTGGCTGATGCTCAGACACAGATGCAATTATTGGAATGTGATCCTTTGCATAAGTTGGATCCAGGAGAGAATAAAATCGACCGGTCCATGGAGATATATACCCAGAAGCAGTGCCAACTCCTAGAGCTATTGCACCCAAACCTACAGCACTAGTCACTGTAATCCTCAGGAATGAATGGAATTTCTTCGGATCATTTAGTAGGTACTTGACCCAATCTAAGAAGTAAAACACCTGCACAGGTAGCTGAAAGTTAGCACCAGATTATTGATATCACCTAGAACCTTTAACTGGTTGCTCAGCAAGCACAGAAGAGAAGGATAAAAAATATATATAATAAAAATATAGCAGATTACAGATAGATTAAAATAGAAAACAACATTGTTATCCAGCTTAGATATTTATTTGGAGGCCACTGCCCACAATTATCATCACCTGAAGTTTCTAAACCTCTCTACACCAGTAACGAGTGGAAGACAAGTTGCTTAAAAAAATAAAAAGTTGACAAGGAGTGGCTTCAAATATTGCTTTGCTCTCATGTAGTCTCCTTTACAAGACAACAGATCCAGAAAATTCCATGGGGTGACCAACCTCTACCCCAGACCTCTTTACATGACTCTATAATCTTTCAGGGAATTAGCAAATAACTGAGTAGCACAGTGGCTCTTAGAAGCCAGAAAAGTATACCTGCATCAAGAAAAACACTCCCATTGCTGCCATGTGTTCTCCAGACTGGACATGCTGAAAGCCTACAAATCGGATCTGCATTGCCAGTAGCATTCCCAAAACATACATGCAATTATAAGCTACATACAACCTCATTGAGTATCTTCCGATAATCAATAGAACCAACACATATAGTGGGATCAGATTAATAATGAAGACATAACCACCCCAAGCTGAAACCATATAGAAATACCCAAAAGCTGACGCCAGGGCCCAAGCAAGTGAGCCTGTATTCACAGCTTTCACAAATAGATAGAAAGTAAGCAGCAATGCAAATATAGCAACACCCTCATTGTCATATGAGCCCGCCACCGACCTCGAGATGTAACCAGGGCATATGGCAATTAAAGCAGCGGCTACAAGCCCAGCTCCAGAGTCCCATAACTCTTTCCCGAAGAAGTAAGCTACAACAGTGGTGTTGGCAGCAAAAAATGGTGCAGTGAGCACACAAACTTCGCGAATGTGAACGAAAAACCTGTAAATTATGGAAAAATATTTGAGATATCAACATGAATAAGCCAAGAACAATATAAGTTTTTCTAATTGAGCCTTCTCCATTGTCAGGATCTCTTTAAGTATGATAATTTTGCTTCCCTGTTATCAGACATTTAACAAATTCCCAATACTTATTGTCATTTATTCCTAATGGGGAGATAAAGGATCACCATAACGAAGGCAAGCTTTTAATTAGCTAAGCTAGCTATTCATTTTTTCTTTCCACAATAACAATTTTTTCCAAGAAAAACTCTCGACATGTGCATATCATCTTCATATGCATATTGCTACAACAAGCATCCCCCCTCCCCCTCTCCGCATGATGTATGTCCAGAAATTTTAACATGCAGGCATAAGAATGTCCAAAAAATTCAAAACACAAAACATTCTTAAACTTCCCAACTTTGTCTTGATCGTGAAACTCAAATCAAGGAAATGAAATTTCCAAAACTTGAACTTGTTTGAAGAGGTTAAATGCCCACTTTTCATCCATATACGTTTTGATTTTCCCGTTCATTTGTTTCTTCTTTTGGTCACAAATTCAACTCGTTACCATGATTAAGAAGTTTAGAAGAAATGGATCAAAGTAATATCCTTTTTTCGAACGTTTTAAAATAATTATATTTACATCCACAATAATTGACCCATGTCATAGATTCATAGAAAGTTAAATAACTTTAACTCATTCCAAGCATCCCCGCATCATGTATTCAGCTAATAATACGAATTGCTGCCTTTACAAACTTAAATGTGGGCGGCTCACATGGGGGGACACATCTCCACCCGTTCTTTCATATGGCAAAGTGACTTTACAATACCCATTTTTTTCTTAAGTTTTTATGTTCTCAGACAAATACTACGAAAAGTGTAGGCAAGCATGCAAAACAACAAAGGGTGGAGGAAATGTACCGGAGAAAATGAAGGGTCCAGTAAATGGCGGCAGCGGTGACCATAAGGCCGGGATAGAGGGTCCCACCGATGATCCTACCAAGTGGATACCAGCTCTCCGAGTCGAACCAGTTCCAAAATTCATAAAACCCCTTCTGAGTCAAATACTGAGTAACTCGATAGTTGAAATAGGGGTCAAACTCATGGATCATGCTCTCATAACGCAACACACTGAAGAGACGAGTAATGAAGGCCAGAATGTAAACCAAGCATAAGATCGATATACGGATCAAGAGCTCCTGCTGCTTCGTCTTCAGCTTTAGGGATTTCAGCAACGAGCTCACGCTGGGTGACGCGAGCAGATCGGCAGATGTTTTCTCCATTTTGGCTACAACCATTGAATTAATTGGTGGATCGGGACAAGATTGGGGGTTTTGATTGTGGCGTTTGTTGGATTTCAGAGAATTAGTTGAATAGATCCATGGTGAAGAGGATGAAGAAGGAGAAGATCAGTGTTTATTAAACCCTACTACCACTACTCTGCTCTCTCTCTGTGATTTTACATTACAAGTGTTTGGACTTTTGGAAAGGGCTTTTTTGTCCAAAATACTCTGAAATATCCAAATTATTTTATTTTGCATTTTAATATATTTATGAGAAATATATCTAATTTCATCCTTTCAAGAAAATACTTTAGTCATTTGTCGTTCTTATCGGCACTAAAAGATCTAACCAGTACATACGTATATGTATAATCTGTTAATTATCATTTTTTTAAATAAAATGGTAAATATAGAGAGTAAAAAAAGTTCACTTGTGTTGAGTCTGTTGACTAAACTTGACCAAAATTTAATTAAAATAAAAAAAATTAAAAAACAAGTAGTATACTGAAGTTCAGTTGCTTTCAAGCAAGCTTTGATGCATAAAGAGTGAATCACAATAAAACATATGTTAACTGACATTGTTGAGTAGTACTGAGAGAACAAACACGCTCAGAATCAAAAAGCAAACTTGAATCCCTTTGCAAACTTGAATCCCTTTGCTACAAACAACAGCTTTTTAAAAAGAAAAAACTGATAGATTCAATGCCAAAATTTGATATCAATACTCAATAGCAAGACTAACTAATCTTCCACTGTGAACCAAGATTTTCAAGTCTAATTATCATAGTTTGCATGTTCGCCATTTTCCAGAATTTGATAGTGAGCATGGAGACTAGAAAGCCCACACGATACTTCTGTAACTTAAGACCATAAAGAAAATCAAAATCGAGCTTTTCTTTTACGAGCAGTGTATTTTGTATCCGCTGGAACGACATTGCCCTTTCTGCGCATTTTTTCCTTCTTATTAAGAACCCATTCTCTTCCCTTCACCTTCTTGTTAAGTTTTTGCTTTTTCCTAGGTCTGTTCCTGTCTGATACAGAAATCTGCAAAATGTAGATACGATTCAATGATCAGATTAAGACTTCTTTGTACTCAAGAAGCTAACACAATACAGCATATATGCTATTTTACAATATTTGAATGAATTGATGAATCAAGAATGAAATGGGTAACTCACTGTCTGGTTTTCTTCATCTTCACTGCTTTCTTCATCAGAACAACTCTCTCCGTCTTCACCTTTTGCCTTGGGGGTGGCACTACTCAAAGATGGTGAACCACAAGTGAGCACAAGGTATTCTTTCCTCTTCTTAGTACTGTTCCAGAAAAATAGAAGAGCTCCAGTTCAATAGATTCAACGAAAAGCAAGCTAATGAATAAAAAGTTCTTTCACATACCTATGTGGAAAATCAACAACTACTCCCCCAGAAAACCCAGCTCGCATAGCGAATCCCAGGATCAGCTCTCGTTGAGCCAAATTTTCAGGATATACTTGTAACACTGCCCTAGCTCCACGTGCCAAACACCTGTATAATGTGCCAAAGAAGGCCCTACAATGATATACATATGTCTTAGAGGAAAGTACGATGGAATCGCAATTATAGTGAAAAACATAAAAGGGTTCAAACTCAGGAGGTAAGAAATTACATACTTCAGTCTTAGACGTGGCTCATGAGATGATTTGTCAGCATTGCATAACCACTAGTTTGACAACATGAAACAATATAATTGAATCAGCACTAAACATAGTGTAGTTAGTTATCAATACAGAACTTGAGCTTGATCTAGTCCAATTAGGCATATACTCATATATGAACTAATTGCGTAGAATATAGCTAATATTGAAATCGAACCAAATACTCTGCTTTACTGGCTTCCAGGCCACCAAGGAATATCATGCATAATTAAGAAACTGATAGCAAATGCTAAAAGAGGTATTACACAATTTTGGCATCAGCAATACCCAAGGTCTGGCATAAATTAGCGTCCTTAACATTAGATGTGTGCCAATGACTAACTGAGATAAAATAATTGAACATAGGCACTTGTTCAATCAACCATTATAACACTTTGAACCTCCTCTTATACACTACAAGGAATATGCTACCTATTAAAAAGCAAAAACATCAGAAAAAGAGATAGAATTCAACCTGAACAGCTGAGATACTTATTGCGCCATCAATAACTCCAGGGCGAAACCCTAAACCCTACAGTAGTTCATCATACAAATATGATTATCCGCTAACACCCATTAAAAAACTAACATGTTATAAACAGGATAAAATACACCGAGTTCTAAATTCTCAGTAGTGCTGAGTAATAAACAATTAGCAAGTTTTAACAGCCATAATTATTTGACTTAGTTGACATGTAACCTTTAAAAATAGAACTCTTGATCTTAGTTTATACAATCAAAAGCATGAAGAAAAGGCATGAATGCGCACACACATATTTTGTGTGTGTGTGTGTGAGAGAGAGAGAGAGTTGTCCGGTGTCACTAAGTTCTTCATCATTTGGAGCTGATAAGAAATTTATTCAAACTATGACGACATTCCAAGTCCATTGACAAATTCTGGCTCTTAAAGAAGTGGGTTAGTTAAGGGAGCATGTCATGGCAACTTAGTTGACCTTAATGGCATTGCCGCCATATATTAATTGGGAGGTATGAGGTGAAATTCCACCCATCATTCTACATTAAGTTTAACTTTCAAATGTCACAAAGAACAACATAAACTTAAGAGTCATTGATTTTTCATAATACATGTCTGGCCCTTTTCTTGGGAAGGGGCAAAAATAGTAATAAATGGACAAATGTAGAACCTAAAGTTTTTATTTGTGCTGTTCTTTATTGTTTGCTAGGCTGGAGCTAAACCTGCCAAGCAACTCTGCTGTCATTTCTTTCACAAGATTTGGAGAAAAGTATAAGATGAAGGATTCAACAGTAAAATGCAAGGTAATATCAATCACGAACTTCATCCTAGAAGCAACTATGTGAAACATTTGGGGTTGGTATCAACCTTACCTGACCCATGTCAGCAAGTATAAGGTCACCCTCAGCTTCACGCTCCGAAGCAACATCTGGTTAGAATGCATTAGGTAACAGCATAAAGCAAAAGTAACATGCAGAACTTCAGTAGAAACTACATATGAGGTCAACTGCAGCATACCTAACATTGATTGGGAGATATCTAAGCCAATCCAGTGATGCCCATTTTCAGTCAATGTCTCCCCACTAAGTCCTGATCCACAACCTGAACAAACCAGAAAATGACAGTTTTTAACGATGTTAACTGGAGGATGCACATTTCATTTCCCATACTGCATCACAAACAAGTATCGTGCTTAAGTACATACATACGAAACATGCCACATCAAGCAAAGGTCACAACTTTATTATTCTTTTTTTTTTCATAAGGGATTTGTGAATTTATGTACAAGTGCATCACAAGAAAGCAAAACTTTTTTTTTTTCGTTCATAAGAAATGATTGTCCAAAAAGAAGTATTTTAGTTGAATAGTCTGTCTCCTACAGGGCATCTGGGATATGGCTTCGTATGTATAAGTACTATTTGACTCCCACAAACTACTTCTTCCAAATACACATCAATCAAATATGTGGGTGGTAGATCCAAGCTTTAACTTGTCAAGTGACCTAACCAGATAAATCTGATTATGACATGTGCTTTCTAACTTGTTGCCAAAATATTTTCACAAATTACATTATTAGTGTTTTGGTTCTACACTACCATTACCACCCAAAACCAAATCTTGGCTGAATAGGTAATTGAACTCACAACCATGTATAGCAACACAAATAATTTAAATTTGGACATACACAGTGCATGAACAAGAAAACAAAAACAAATCCCCAGTTAAGTAGCACAACATAAAGTAATTTGTACATCACCAAATACAGTTAAAACTCAAAATATTTCGCCAAGCACCTATCAGAAAATTGCAGTACTCTTACAATTCAATAAGCAGTTCAACCCCCACCCCAAAAAAAAAAAAAAAAAAATTTAATTACCGATATCAAGCAGTAATCTTGGAATGTCATCATTAGGCAAGGCGAGAAGCTCCAATGCCCTCTCAGAAAGTTGAGCCTTTCAACAGAAACAAAGCCGCAAAACAACTAATTGATGTGAACAGCGCTTCATTAAGGAAAAAAGATGCTTAATTAAAGGTTTAGAATAAAATACGTGTGTACCTGAATATCGATGATACGAGAAGAGGAGGTGTATTTACGTGCTTCCTCGTCGTTGTAGAATATCTCCGGCGGCGCTTGCAGCTCCGGTCGAGAGGCCATAGTAGCGTGAGGATTGAAGAGCGCTTTATAAATTTGCACAATGTTTGTGATGAACCCTACCAAAACCCTTGCTATTGTGCTATATGACTCGGTCCGCTTTTATTTGAGGTTGAAGAATTTTTCATATTTTATGTTTAAAATATCAAAAATATCCTAACATAATCATATTATTCATCTGTAAAATTTCTTTTCTTAAATTTAGATGTATCTCCCCTTCAAATGGAGAAAAAAATGATATTTATACTTGGATTTGAATTGATTCAACTATCCCTAAAATATCGCACCACTAAGCCACTAACAAAGAACAGTTACTAAGGCTTGAGAACGTGGATTCGAGATAAAAATAAAGTATCTCACCATCTTTATTAGCGAGATGAAATATTCGAACTGGAGTATGTTATCCCGTCAACATAAATGTATCTCAGCATCATTATCTCGAAATGTAGAATAAAGATTTAAGGATCCAAGAATCTACCTTAAGTCTAGCGAGATATTCTATTATTTGCGTCTTCGAAATATATTGCTCGAGCTAACTAATACGAAATAATAATTCATTTCGTATTAGTATAATAGCATTTCGAATTCTCTGAACGAGATACTCATTTCGGCTATTTCAAGTATAATAAACATTTTTCTGATCTCCCCAATTGAGATGATCATTTCGGCCTGCTGTGTATCTCGACCATATCAACCACTCCCCCCGAGATGATGTGTGGATGTGCACACATCGAGAAATTAATTAAAGTATAAAGGACCTCTCAATCTTCACAAAAAAATGAGGTGAGTTTGGCACATTCAGGGGGGACACGCGTCAATATTTTTCCCGCCTCGATATCCATTTTCACATATTTTTCAAAATCCAAAAAGACATCCTTTAATCTGAACCTTTACCTCAAGCTTTGATTAGAGAGCCTTCTCGATCGTCAGTAGAAATCACACCATTAACCGGGGCGGAAGGGGATACCACCTTAATCGATTTGTCAGAAGAGATATTCAATCGTGAAGGTCCTCGAAATGTGGAGTTATGAAAAAGTTGTATTAAAAACAATTCTCTTTTATTCGTATATGTTTGAAGTATAAAATATACTAGATACAATGATCCATTCTGCAGGATATATGTGTTTTATTAATTTGTGATCGAAATCAATTTTCTGAATTATATTGATTATCATGAAAACATGTTATTATCACATCCATTTTATTAAGCTTATGATGTTTACTATCAACTTATTTAGTTCGAATCATAATGATCTCGATCTCTGATATCGATTTCCCAATATCAATAGTTTACCTTTCGATTACTCAACTCTTTATAAGATCGAATCATGATGATCTCAATCTTCCAATTTCAATAGTTGATTACCTTTTGGTTAATCAACTCCCTAGATCGGACCAGAATGATCTCGATCTCTCAATTTCAATAGTTGATTACCTCCCTAGATCGGATCTTGATGATCTCGATCTCCCATTTTCAATAGTTGAGTACCTTTCGGTTAATCAACTCCCTAGATTGGATCAGAATGATCTCGATCTCCCATCTTCAATAGTTGAGTACCTTTCGGTTAATCAACTCCCTAGATTGGATCTTGATGATCTCGATCTCTCAATTTCAATAGTTGAGTACATTTCGGTTAATCAACTCCCTACATCAGATCTTGATGATCTCGATCTCCCATTTTTAATAGTTGAGTACCTTTCGGTCAATCAACTCCCTAGATCAGATCTTGATGATCTCGATCTCCCAATTTCAATAGTTGAGTACCTTTCGGTCAATCAACTCCCTAGATCGGATCTTGATGATCTCGATCTCCCATCTTCAATAGTTGAGTACCTTTCGGTTAATCAACTCCCTAGATCGGATCTTGATGATCTCGATCTCCCAATTTCAATAATTATCGAAATTCCAAAAAACAAAACAAACGATTTATGTGGTTCGATCTCAAATAATCGAGATCTACATCCACGGAGAGTTTTAAAGGAGATTTACTACTACCCAAGTTTGAACAAAATACATAGTAAAACAAAGTAAAAAAGAAAGAAAATTACAACATACTATAGCATTGCCATATAAATAGTACTTCTTAAAGTGACTGATGTGTCATGTCCGAGGCAAAATCTTTTCTTTGATCTCGCTGAGGTTCTTCTCTAACATTCCTCCTATTGTTGTTATCTTGTCGGGATCGAGATACATATCTTGTCAACTTATTGTCGCGAGCTAATCTCTCCAACTCATCTCTAAGATGCGTGCATTCATCAGTACTGTGTTTATATTCATTATGGAACCGACATAACTTTCCATTCCCAAGTGTTGGAGGATTTCTCGGATTCGGAGCCCATGAAGTTGGCCACTTTAGTTAGGGATGACTCCAAATTTCCATTAATAATTGCCCAGGTGGCAATGTCAACTGAGTGTAAGTATCATACCTAGGACCTCTTTTCATCTCGATCCGAGTATTCAACATCAATCATTTACCCCTCAGATCTACCTCTCTATTCACTCTATTCGAGTCCTTAGTTTTTGCTTCCTGAAATGCAACTTCATCTTTCTTAATACGAAGCGCTTCTTCCAAATTAATATATTTGGTCGCTCTCTGAAGCAAATCATCAAAACTGTTCGGCACTTTCTTCACCAGTGAAACATGTAGATCTCCCTCTCTCAAACCTTGCATAAAAGCATTAGTGATTAAGTCGTCTGATGCTTCGGGAGACTCTAAGGTAGCAGCCGTAAATCTCTTTACAAAAATCCTCAATGATTCATTCTCCTTTTGTTTTATCCCAAACAACATCTGAGTTGACTTAACTTGTCGACGTGATCCCGTAAACTGATGCAGAAACAATGATGATAATTGATCAAAGCTATGAATGATTCTGTCAGCCAATTGACTAAACCACGTTTGTGCGGATTTCGTTAGTGTAATAGCAAAAACTCTACATTTCACCCCATCGGTGTAACGATGCAACAGTGCTGTGTTCTCGAAACGACATAAATGATCCCAAGGATCCATAGCACCATCATATTCAAAACTCACCGGTCTAAAAGAAGTCGGTAACTCATCTTCCATCACGACTTCCCAAAAAGGATTATCTCTCTTGTCCCGAAAACCTGATTTAATATTCCTTCTTACCTCTTTAATTTCCCTTTGTAAATCCTCAACTCTCTCAGATAGATCGGTCTGTGATCGACCTCGGATCATGGGAGATACTGAACGACTTTCTCTCCCATCAAAATGTCTTTTCTCCCCTCGACCCTGCATCCACTGTTTATCCGTATCACCTTGTTGTGACTCCAAATGACGTTTGTTCAAAGCCTTTTGCACCGCTGCAGCAACTATCTCATCCAATTCTTCCTTAGTTAAAGTAATGGTATCCTGACGAGGATGATTTGGAGCAACATTTGACTCTCCTGATTGATCATCATTCGGTGCAACTCTAGATCCTTCCCCGACTTCCCTTCTCCTTCGAGAATTCCGCGTATCCACCATAATGACAATAATCTAACAATCTCATGTCTCAGCCTAATTTTCCCACAGACGACGCCGATTTGTTCTTCTGTAAAATCTCTTTTCTTAAATTTAGATGTATCTCCCCCCCCAAAATGGAGAAAAATGATATTTATACCTGAATTTGAATTGATTTAACTACTCCTAAAATATCACACCACTAAACCACTAACAAAGAACAGTTACTAAGGCTTGAGAACGTGGGTTCGAGATAAAAATAAAGTATATCGCCATCTTTATTAGCGAGATGAAATATTCGAACTGGAGTATGCTTTCCCGTCAACATAAATGTATCTCGGCATCATTATCTCGAAATGTAGAATAAAGATTTAAGGATCCAAGAATCTACCTTAAGTCTAGCGAGATATTCTATTATTTGCGTCTTCGAAATATATTGCTCGAGCTAACGAATACGAAATAATAATTCATTTCGTATTAGTATAATAGCATTTCGAATTCTCTAAACGAGATACTCATTTTGGCTATATCAAGTATAATAAACATTTTTTTGATCTCCCCAATTGAGATGATCATTTCGGCCTGTTGTGTATCTCGACCATATCACATACAAAAATATATTATCAATTAATCCAAAATCATATTCTCTTAATTAATTTATTTGGTTCAAGTTCTTATATGCACATTTCTTATTTTCTTGATTATGCTAGTTTGAAATTAAAATAAAATAGATGGATTATGTTGAGGTTATTATGAGATGGCGAGTTTTCATGTTTTATTTGCAACGAACAAGACTCATTATTACATTGTGGTTCATGTTCAAGACATCAACGCAATTTGGAAATATTTATATGAAAATTTTAAATAAAAAATATATGTTAAAAAAAAAAAATATATATATATATATAGATTTTTAAAGTAAAAATAAATAATATTTTTTAAGTCAAAAGTAATAATTTTGATAAATTTTGTTTCAAATAATAAGTGATGTATTTTAAATAAAAAGGCAATATTTTATAAATAAAAGTAATTTGAATTGGTATTATAATAATTAATCAACGATCCTTACAAAAATGGGTACATTTCAAGTTATACATAACATTTTTCAAAATGAAATACTAATTTTTTTTAGTCAAAATTAATATTTTACATATAGAGAAAATATTTCAAATTTAATTTCAACTTGAATCTACCAGCGCCTCAGACCCACCAATTGATTGTGTCATGGACCTATTTACTTCAACACAATACTTCATTTCACTAATTAAGATTTATGAAATAATCTTATATAGTTTTCTATGTGACGTAAAATTAAAAGACCAAGGATCAATTGAAAAGGATGAAGAAAACATATAAATACAAATACTACATTTTCCTAGTGTGTAATTGAATCGAGTTTAGATTATTAACTATTTAGGTGCATTTTGAAAATAACCACATCTCGAATCGGTATACTTACTGGCCTTATCAACCTCACTGAATTTAGGATATTTTACTATCTACACATACTACAAATGGTGAATTTTTTAAGTCCACACATTTTTGTCTTAATTTATTGCATATATCCTTTAATTGTAGCATATTCAATTGAACCTGGACTATCTTAGAGTTGAGTTGATTTAGTTTGAGTATACTGGGTAATGATCAAACCTAAAAAGTATATATTGTTTATACAAGCAATTTGAATGAAGTGGAATACAGCTCAAACTTGTCAAAAATTTAATTACGCTTGAATCGAATTTAAAACATTAAAATTTCAAATGAGATTGAGGTTGACTTTCCTTTTGAATTAGAGGAGGTAGAGAGGACGAAAGAGACTAGAAAATCGAGTGATATGGGTTCAAACTCTAATCATTTCAATCTTAATTTCGACTATGATCTTTCAAATCTACACATGTTTTATAAAAGTTAGATACCGCTTAATCTAATAAGGCTAGTGGGCAATGAATTAGCGTGAACATTATTTAGTTAAAACCGAAAAATCAAACCTAACTTAACCAAAAAATGAATTTCGATTCAATATCGGTTTTGAGTTGTGTATATTGTACCCCCTGACCCAAGCTAAACAAAACCAAATATGTGAAGAACCAGAAGTGGCCGACCAGAAATCAAATCGGCCACGACTCCAAGTAAAGCGTTGACCCAAGCCGAGGTGCTAACCCGAACCTGGCACGGCCGAGCCTAGATGGCCAAGCCTAGCACGGCTAAGCCCATATGTCGAGCCTAAGTGCCAATTCTGTTATGTCCAAGCCTGGGCGCTAGACTAAGGTGAGGCGAGGTGAGCCATGGTGAACCAACCAAGGTTGGAAGACCTCAAATGAGTTGAGGTGAATCAAGGTCGGAAGACCTCAGATTAGCCAATCAAGGAGGCCGACCAGAGATGGTTGACCAGAGGTCATGAGCCGACCAAAGATGAATCTTCGGATGACCAATTTGGGATTCGGCCGACCAGAGATGCCCGAGCCAATCAAAGATGGCTAAGTCTACCAGAGATTCATTGGACCTAGTAGGCCGACCAAGATAGAGCTGAAGACATGGAAAACTCAGATGACCAGAGTACTCAAAATCAATCTCATCTGGGAAGAGCTCAACTACCTTAGAAGAGCTTAACGACCAGAGATACAAGAACTTATGAGAGTTGAGAATATTTAGCCGATCAGAGAATTGATGGTTCACGCAAGCCATAAGAAAAGGTTAGGATCATGAGCCTAACCGAAATTCATTAAACTTTTATATCATCCAATGTAGACCTAAAGGAATAAAGATGAGAAGACGAACCAAGTTCAAGGTCTGCCAAACCGGGGAAGAGCCAATCCCGGGGATGATAAAGCCAGGGGCTGAGTTGAGCTCAAGGTTTGGCCGGGTCGGGACCTACCCAAGCTCAAGTGATGGCCGAGTTGGGGCCGACCCGAGCTCAAGTGATGGCCGAGTTGGGGCCGACCTAAGCTCAATGTTGGCTAGGCCAATGAGGGCCAATCCATGTTCAGGTGCAATGGAGCCTAGGTGTCAATAAACCCGACCTCAGGCTAGGGTAAAGACATACGGGCCGAAGTTAGCCAAGTTGAGCTAGGGATGGAGTATGTGAGCCGAGCTAAGTATTATACCGAGCTTAGGTCATACACCCACTAGAAAGATAGTAAGTCATTATATCATATAAGACAACTCTAGAGATATAAGGACGACCAGAGATCATGGTCTTCGTCCTATAAGAGCTCAAAAGACTTGGAAGTTTATTTCAAGAAAATATTTTCAATGAAGAAAACGAATCAAGATCAAATCATATCCGATTTAGATATGAACAAATATGTATTTTCCTTATCTAAACACTAAAATAAAGGGACTTGTTACTTACTTTCCAAGTATTGTATTTCAAACTTAGTCTATAAATAGGGTCTCAATTATCATTCAAAATAATTGAATTCTAGATCCAAAAAATATTGCATTTAAGCAAATAGAGAGAATTTCCTCTCAAGCTTATATAAAAAACGTTATGGTCGGCCAAAACTGACCGACCAAATTTGCCTGCCAAAAATGACCGACCAGATTAAACTTAGCAAATTTTATGGTCGGCCAAAACTGACCGACCAGAATAAGCCTAGCAAATTTGCCTACTAAAACTGACCGACCAGAATAAGCTTAGCAAATTTTATGGTCTGCCAAAACTGACTGATCGGAATAAGCCTAGCAAATTTGTCTGCCAAAACTGACCGACCAGGATAAACTTAGCAAATTTGTCTGAGTAGGCACCAGACACCGTCTTTTCTTCAATTTATTCGATTTTACCACTATTTATTATGTTCAATTTATTTAAGCCGGATCGAGTTTTTTGGGTGTTTGACTAGGATTTTGTGCTCTACAAAATCTGACGTCAACAATGTAAAATTCGGTTAATAAGGTTTTAAGCGAAAAATAACCGAAATAACTAAAGTGAGTTGAACCGAATTAGAACATGTTTGTAGATTTGGGCCTGTAGGCTTAAAAAAACAATATAATAGAGATTATTACAAAGCTCAAACCCCAAAAGGAAAACAATATATTAGAGATTACTACAAAACTTAAACCCCAAAAGATGAAAAAACTATGATGTCCAGAAATCAATATTTCAGTTAATTTGATTTTAATTGAACTGAAGCGAATAAATTCGGTTCAGGTTAGGCTTTAAAAAAAAATGTCAATTTAATTTTCGAATTTTTCAGTTCAATTGATTCACATACCAAACCGATCTACACCCTTTGATCGAGTTTGAATTTAACAACAATATATAAAATTGTAAATAAAAGTCGATTCACATCAACAACGTAAAAAGCGGTAGTTAGAAAACCGACTTCATTAAAACAAAGATCCAAAAGAAGCCAAACAGTCCATTATTAACCATAAATGAAGGGAGCTTGCCTTTACCCATAAAACGATAATTCCTAGAGAGTAGATTTTCACACTCACCCTAACGCTACCAAAACCCCAACCTTTTTCTACGGCTGATAATCATCGCTGCCATGTTCTGAAAATCTCTCTCTCTCTGCTTCCTCACTTCTCTGCATCCCAATTTCCCAAGATGTCCATGGCCATTTTCTCCCCTAAGCTTCCCACACTCGCCCCTTCTCCTTCTTCACAGGCCTCTCATGGGAAATCTAATTTGAGTTTCAGGACTTCTCTTCCTCTCAGACCCACCAAAAGCCTCCAATCTCACTTTCTGATTTGCGCCGATAATGGCGCTGGTGTGGCCGCCACTGTTCCAGAGGAGGCTCCCGTGAGTTCCGAGGAGTCCATTGGCTCCAACGGGTCTCCGCCGCCGCCTCCGGCGGTGGATCCTGTGAAACCGGCGGCGGCGGTGCTTGTGAACGGCTTTGGGGACGCTAGATGGGTTGGAGGGACATGGGATTTGAAGCAGTTTGCGAAAAATGGAGAGACTGATTGGGATGCCGTCATTGATGCTGGTGACTCTCTCTCTCTCTCTCTCAATTTGCATGCATTATATCTACACATTTCTACTCGAATTGAATTAGGTTTTTCTCTGAGCGTTAGTTGATGCTTTTGGAAATGGTGGAATTGTGAGCCAATGCAATGTAATCTGCTTTCTTAATATGAAATTAGTATCGATATTATTGTGTTAGCCTGTTTTAGTCCTTGGCATGATTGTAATTTGATTGTATTAACCTTCAAGATTGCTTTGACTTCAGTTATATGTAGAATGCACTTCAGTTATATGATATTCCACTAACATATGAGTGTAATATTTTAGCTGTGTGTAAATCATCTTCACTTTCTTGAATAGCATATGGTGTCATCTCTTGCTAAATATGGTGGTGTGTTTGTTTATCATATCATGAGTTGAGGGACTGAACACTTTCTGGAAACATCTAGAATGCCTCCAAACTACCCAATTTTCTTGTCTCAGATTTGAAATCTACGATTATTGTTAGAATTGAGTTCGTGGTGAAAATGGATTTTGTGTTGGTGTTTTTATGAACCACTGTATCTAACCATAACCGATTAATTCCATTTTTGTATGGTTCTGCTAAGTTCTTTCTAAAAGAAAATGTATCAGGCTCATCTCATATTTGTGTTGTTAAGATCAGATACTTCACAATCTCGTTTATTCACTATGAATTGAGGATGTACTTGCTAGCCATGGAGTGGGTTGACTTGATGTATGTTGAAAATTAGTTTACCAAATTTTAGCTTATAGTTTTAAACATCTATAAACTGTTTGTTCTTCAACATCGTTCTGATGCTTCTTGTGTCACTTGGTTTATAACTCTGTATGTGGATTAATGAATGCAGAAGTAAAGAGGAGGAAGTGGATGGAAGACAATCCACAATCGTCAAGCAACGAAGACCCTGTTGTTTTTGACACAGCTATTATTCCTTGGTGGGCGTGGATGAAAAGGTTTCATCTTCCAGAAGCTGAGCTGCTTAATGGTTGGTTTGCATTGCATGTTTTTCTTGCACAAATAACATACATAAATTATCCAAATGTTGGAGATTTGCAGCTCGTTGATCAACTGATGGAGTTGATGAACTTTATGCAGGTCGAGCTGCAATGGTGGGATTCTTCATGGCCTACTTTGTTGATAGTTTAACTGGGGTGGGTCTTGTTGATCAAATGGGCAATTTCTTCTGTAAAACACTGTTATTCGTAGCAGTAGCAGGTGTTCTCTTGATACGAAAGAACGAGGACATTGATAACCTCAAGAAATTGTTCGATGAGACAACATTTTACGATAAGCAGTGGCAAGCAACCTGGCAAGATGAGACACCAAGCAGTGGTGAAAAGAACTAGGGGTGGAAGTGTAATTTTTCTACTGCTGATTTTGTTGTAATCTACAGAAAAATGTTCTGCCAATGCTAGACCATTATGTAACCTACTTCTTCTGTAATAATATGTTATTGAGTGCTGTTTTCTCCTACAATTCTTGCTCCGATGAGCGATTGTCTGGGTTATGTGTCATAGTTGTTGCACTCATTTCTTACCAGGTGGGGGGTGGGGGGGTGGCTTTCACTATTTACAGGTTTACTTAAAACACATTATAATCTTGCAATAAAGTTGCATAAAATCTAAAAAAGACAAATGATTGGAGATAAATCTTAACCTCTTAAACATCACTTAAATGGGATTTGATGGAGTATATTTATTCAATTACTTCATCTGATCTCAATTATTAATTATTTCAGAGTTTATGTCATATATTAAGAAACATAAAAATTGAACAATTATACATCTGGAGAATCAAGTAATTTAAGATCCAAAATGAAAAGAGAACTAAATTAATTTAAAAAAGGATCACATCACACTTCTAAATTTAAGCTAAACAATGTTAATTTTGAATAATCATGGAATCAAGTTGTATAAAAGTTAAAAAGACAAATATTAAGAAAAAAAAAACATTTCACCTAGAACTTTTAACTAGAATCAGAGGAGTACTAAATATAATTTAAAAAAATTATGTGAAATGTGAAGTGTCTGTCTCTCAAAGGTGAAATGTTATATTATATAATTAAATTTTTTATATTATAAAGTATTTAAAATTATATTAAAATGTTAATGTGAAGTGTGTAGTGTGAAATCAGAGGAGTACTAAATATAATTAAAATTTTATATTATAAAGTATTTAAAAGCCCAAAGGTGAAGTGTCTGTCTCTCAAAACCCTGAAACCCCATTAAATTTGAAGAAGGAAAAGGCAGAAGATTCAAATTAACGGTGATGGCTATGAACCCGCTTACCCGAAAATCCTTTCATCTTTTCCAATGGGCAGCTTTCTCTCGCACCTCCACTACCACCCGTATCACCACCACTGCTGGCAGGATTCCAGTTTCTAACCACCCAATTTGCCTTAACAGGAGCTTCTGTACTAGAATTAATCTGCCTTCTGCAAATGGGTTTAAAGTAATTGGACGTCCCGAATTCAGGTTTGAAAATTCGGGTCTGTTTTCTTTACGGGTTTCCGGCGGTGGCGGCAACAAAGCTGGTGGTGGGATTGGAGGCTCCGGTGGCGGTGGTGGAGGTGGCGACAGTGGTGGCGGGGCTGGTGGCAGTAATTGGTCTTTTCTTTCATGGTAAAAGAGTTTTGTTGATTGAAGCATTTTGTTCTCTACTTCTGTTTAAATGCTTGGGTGTTGGGAAATTTCTCCTATTTGAATGAATGCATGGTTAAAGATTACATCTTTTTTCTTGTAAATTGGTGAACTTGAAAATGCATGTTGGAAACAGACATGTCTTACTAGGATCATCTTATTGCATGGGATTATGCAAAGTTTTGGACAAGCATTTTGAAGTCTCCCCACTCAAACTTTGTGCCTCTTAAGTTTAACTAAAGCATTAGAGATTTGACATTATCTCATTTATTTCAATTATGCACCTTCGAATAGACATAATTATTGGAGAGATGAGAAAAGAAAAAGAAAGTAAGTAGAGACCGAAATCGTTTATGAATATGCCGTGCAATCTGGAGAAAAAAACTTTATGCTTGTGAAATTTGGTCATTCTTCTTATCGAAGTATTGCAAATATATGGCATGAGATTAGCTTCTTGTCATAAGTCGCAGTCCATCGATTAACGTGTTTCTGATTAAGGATAGTTAATAGTTCTCTTGCATTTGTCTTGATTCTCATTTCTCTCCAGGTATCTGTCTCTTCTAGCTAAGTATCCTGTAATGACAAAAGCTGTCACGTCAGCAATTTTGACTTTGGTTGGAGACTTGATCTGTCAGGTAAACCATCTATTTACATACTGTTTAGATCATACTATGGCAACAATTGCTTAGGTGTTTGTTTGTTTGATGCTTTTTATCTGATTATTAGCTGAGTAGTACCAAATTGTGATGTGTAGCTGGACAACCCATTGAAATTCTGAATTTTATTGTCTTTAACTTTGTTGTGGTTAGGCCACGCTAGCATTGAAAATTATAAGCTTTAACAAAATAAAAGAGGTGCATTTTCCACCACATAAAGGGTGTTAGATTGTTAATTGTAGACCTTAAAGACATTTACACAAGTTATACTGAGCTGTAGTCTATAATTGGAGGCAAAAGGGAAGCTGATGAGAATCTGTAGACAAGCTGTTATTTTATGAGGGAGATGTCTAAAATAACTTCTCGGAGGGTTTCTTCTTACAGCCTAGTACTGCTTTGTAGTTAATTTATGTAAAAGTAGTTAGACCATTTCTGTATGCTTCAGAATATATACTGGTTACTGTAACAAAGGTTGATAGATATTCTAGCCTGTGTATATTTTTAGGTGGTCATCATTCACAAGTGATTGTTACTTTATTGTTCTATTGAAACTTGAAACTGATTTATTTTATGAATAAAACATTATTTACTACTATAGGATGTTTGGCTGACTTTTTTGATTTCGTTTGCTAACCTGAAGATTTTTTCTCATAAATACCTGCTATTAGAAACTCAACAAATTTCAAATGACTTGTATACAATGGTCACTCAAAAACTTCAGAAAATGATTGCATTCCCTTTTATTGACAACTGTGATACCACCATTTGGTACTGTATTTTGGAATTCACTTCCACTGATTTTTGTGATAATTGAACTTAACGCCAAGCTGGAAATACCATGTAACTTGTTGGTATAGAGGGCTTGATTCCTATTATCAACTGTCTAACTTTGTCTATGATGTACTTTAGCTCGTGATTGATCAAGTACCTTCTCTAGACCTGAAGAGGACATTTATTTTCACGCTGTTGGGGCTGGTATTGGTCGGCCCAACGTTGCATTTCTGGTAAGGGGCTGCAATTTTTCAGTCTATCATGCCCAAAGAAATATTTATTGTAAGCTATAGCATAAACACAAACAATTTATTTATATAAAATTTTGCGATAACCATGCATCTGGTTATATTTTGAGATTTAATATGGAATCTTATGCTTCATACTTATATTGCATAAAATTAAGAGTGGTTCTAATAAATGTCTTTTACAAGTAATAAGGAAATTATACACCCTTTATTCTTACTGAACGACTACTTACAGATGCTTTCTGAATATCATTTATAAATGTATTTTGATGGAATTACATACTTTCTCTTATGAAGGTTTGTTGTCGTGAGAATTTATACTATTGAGTAGTGCAGTAAGCTTTGTCTCTGAAAGTGTAGTATGATCCCTGATAAAATGCAGCTTGGCAAATTTTTTGCTGTTTCTGTTAGCTCTATAAAGCTTCAAATGCATCTATGATTCTATGGAGTGGATTTTGAACCTTACAAATTCTCATCATAAAAATTTTCCCTTCTCTGTACATAATTTCTCTTAGGTGGGATTGAGCAAGAAAAATCTTTGTGAAACTGAATATTGAGAAATCAGAACGAGATTTTATGGCACTCTTATTAATATTTTACGGATATGAATATTTAGGTACTTTTTTCTGAGTAAATTTGTGACGATCCCTGGAGCTTCTGGTGCTGTGTTACGGCTTCTCCTCGATCAGGCAATACCTTTCTTCCCGTGCTTAGATACATTTAACGATTATATCATCTTGAACCCTTTTGGCCTCCTGATTATATCTTCTGACTGTGCACCGTCTTATGCAGTTTCTTTTTGCTCCCGCTTTTATTGGTGTTTTCTTGTCTACACTTGTCACACTTGAGGGAAGGCCATCAGATGTATTGCCAAAGCTAAAACAGGTATTGCAATTTATCCACTCATTTTATCTATGGAATTTGGAAATTATTCCATTGTCGATATTTGAGGTTTTTGACCTGTTATTTTGTAGGAGTGGTTTTCCTCAGTTATTGCAAATTGGCAACTATGGATACCTTTTCAATTCCTCAACTTCCGTTTTGTGCCTCAGCAATTTCAGGTTTGGTTCTTCTAAGGCCATAATCGTGGTTTTTTTACTTTCACTTAGAGAGAAGAAAATAGTCTTCTTGCTTCTTGAAACATAATCATGTTGACTGCTCTCTCTCTCTCTCTCTCTAACTAACTAACATGCCATTTTCACAGGTCCTTGCAGCAAATTTCGTTGCCTTAATATGGAATGTAATTCTCTCGTATAAAGCTCACAAAGAAGTTCTTGCCAAATAGGTAACTCTGTTTAGTGTAACATATTGATATTTGTTATATCTGGCTTTTCTTGTCATTGATATTTCACAAATTGTACCAGTTTCTGTAGTAATTATATAGGCTAATGTGTGTGTGTGTTTCGAAGGAAAAGCTGATTATGCAAATCAAACTTATCAGTTACTCACAAGAGTTCTAAGTGAAAGTACATTCTGGTTTCCACAAGTATTCAAGGACATTAGTTAGGCTATGATTTCGTTCATTTGCAGAACAAACTTTCTGCAACGAAATTTGTTTATGTTTCCATAGCATCATCACTTTTTTGTAGCTACAATAACTGCCTTCTGCTTTAACCCCTCTTTTCTTCATCTTGCATTGTTTCTATCTGGACTCGCTTTTGCCCTTTTCTGCCCACATACTGAAAGTAAAGTGAAAGATCAACATTCTTTTACACTACTTAGCAACTACGCTTTTGTAGTCGTATCATAATTGATTGCTTTGAAAGGCAAAATGCGCGTAGTTAAAGGAGAAGAAAACCGACAAAAGTTCAATCTCTTGCAGGTACACTCCCTTGCATCATGTTGGGAATTCGGACTTAGTTCAGTGAGAATCGGAAAGGTGAAGGCTGTTTGCTTTGTGCTGGTGCAGGTTCGCTTTCTGATTCTTGTATGCGTTAAAAAGAATCGGGTTTTGCTGAAACACTAGATGCAGCAGTTTTGTATTGAGTGTATATAGTCACTCTGAATACACTTCTCAATTATATTCAAGTGACTTGTCTTTTTTAACAGTTTCTTTTCCAACTCTTTTTTGATCTTATTCTCCCTTTAATTTGAGTGTATAACTCCCTTTTTCGACACGTGGTCGTATTGGAGCATTTAAATGTCTCATAATATAAACAAAAGGAAAAAGATATTGCATATTGTTCCTTTAAAGGAGCTGTTTGTTTCAACTCAGGAACTGTTCCTTTATTGTTGGTGAAGCCAGTCAAAGTCTTGAGGCAAGTATGAATAATAATTGTATAATAATGAGCGATAAATTGTCCAACCAAATGAGGCACGGCCATAACTTAATTCCATTTAATCCCACTTAAGTCATGACAAAGTTTGTTCACTGCTCAATGTATTAAAAATGAAATTGTGCTCAACATTTCTCTCTTTAGTCATATTTTAATTATAGTTGGGTGTCTAAAATAGTATATTTTTCTTGTATTGAATGTTGATAAAACTTGAATAAAAAATACAACATTATTTAAATGAAGACTGTTTTGTGGATACAAACTTTATGGAAGAGTTTAATTTAATATATTGTAATGCCTGACGTGTCAGTAAAAAATAATTTAAAAACTTAAATTTTAATTTGAATATAAAAAATTATCTTCGTCTTTTGAATGTAAATCCATAGTAATAGTGTGTTGCATAAGTCTTAAATAAACAAATTTAATTTTTTTAATAAATTCGTTTTTGGGACTAATTTTCTACTCTATTTCTATCTAATACTGTTGTCATTTGAATTTTTTTCTTTCTAAATCAAAATCCCTCCAATCTGCGTGCTTTTTTTTATTAATTTTTTTTTAAATGTCATTTTAGTTGAACCAACCCTAGTTTTTTAAAATTCTCATGAGGTATGATGAAAAATTATAAATACTCACACGAAAACTTATATTACACGATTTTATGGTATAAATTTATGAGACAAAACTTGTATTCTAAAATCAAACTAATTTTCATAAATTTATATTTGTAATTGAAGGAAAAGGTTAAAACATTATATATAGAATAAATTAATTATGGGCCGGGCCGGACCCTCAAACGCGCTTACCTCTTTTGACCTCAGAATTTTCCAACAAATGTCCAACAGAAACTTCTATCCAAGCAATAATAATAATAATAATAATAATAAACAAAAAAATCTATCTGGATTTTTTCTTGCATTAGCTTTCCATCACAATCTTTGTCTTGCTGGCTTAACTAACTATAATAAGCTAACTACTTAATTTCAACATTAAGTTGTGGGGACCCACCATCCACAATTATTAATATTTTATATTTTACACAACTATAATTTCATTAATTCATATTATGTGCGGTAATATTTCAAAAAATAGTGACATATAAGAGGAAAAATATGATTGGGGACCCACCATGTTGATTCAAATCAATTGAATTAAATTGAATAATAATGATAGCCAGTACAATATGGCGAAGACTTTTCCTTGTACTTTCCCTTTCTTCCTCTTCTCTTTCATCATTATTTTCAGCAATCACAAGAAAAGAGAATAGGTAGAGTTCATACTTGTTCATAGTAGTTAGTACTCAAGAATCAAAAGCAGAAGTTGATGGAGAAATTGATGAAGGATTATGAGTTTGAACATAATTTCATGAAAAGTCCACCATTGGAAACAACCTCAGATCACTCAACATCTTCCTCATCTGAATTTCTCACCTCAGAACATCATCTCTCTCCTCCATATACCAGTATGTACATATTAACCTCTCTCTACTCTTTCTCTTTCTCTCTCGTGAATTTTAAAGATATGGTTTCTTGAAAAGTTGCAGGAAATGGGGAGAGGAATCAGAAGAAGAAGCTAGATAGAAAGAGTACAAGTTTTGCCTATAGAATTAGGGAACATGGTACTTTCTTGATCTCATTCCACTTTTCATTACTTTATTTGAAATGAATGTAATTCAAAGACATCACTCATACAATTAATACCATGAATTTCAAATCGAAAATATATGTGAATTATGATGCAGTGAGATTAGGGCCAAAATTATCAGAAACAGTGAAGGGAAAGATAAGTGTTGGGGCCAAGATAATAAAGAAAGGAGGAAGAGAAAACATATTCAAAGATGTATTTGGTGTTGGTGATGGTGAAAAATTGCTGAAAGCATCACAGTGTTATTTGTCAACAACAGCAGGCCCAATTGCTGGATTTCTCTTCATTTCAACACAAAAGGTTGCTTTTTGCAGTGAGAGATCCATCACTCTCCACTCTCCTTCTGGGGGCCTTATCAGGGCTCCTTACAAGGTATTTATTACTAATTATAATATTTAAGGTTTGATCTTTGTCTGAAAATGAGTTAATATGTTGCAGCTGTCAATCCCAGTGAAGAAGATAAAGGGCGCAAATGAGAGTGAGAATGTGAACAATCCAGCCCAGAAGTACATAGAAATTGTGACTCATGACAATTTTGAGTTTTGGTTTATGGGTTTTGTGAGATATGAAAAGGCATTCATCAATCTTCAAAGAGCCATCTCTTCTTCCTCATAGACAAAACAAAGCTAGGACTAGATACTTTTCGTTGGTATAATTCTTGTGAGATCCTTTTTTTTCTTTTGTGATATATATTTTTTAATTTGTGAAATAATGTGTATGTAGAAAGTTGTTGGAAAATTAAACTATAGTTGGACGTGCGCTCAAGAACTAATCATGATTTTGTAAGGTCTTGTGTCATCTTAAGATATACTATTTCCCATGATTCTCCCTTCATTGATCATAACCTTTATAGATTAATATTACTTAATGAGATTTTTATTACAATCCCTGAATATTACTAAATGGAAGTGAAGAATTGGAATTAGAAGTTTGAGTTGATGGTATTTTTACCAACTGAGATTGAGTAACAATCTATGTATCAATATATTGTAATAAGAAATATTGTTTTCGTTGTCTTCTTAATTTTTTTCTTTTTTTAATAATTTGACAAACAATTATCTTTATTTGGTTATACATGTAGAAACAACTTGATTCAGTTGCTATAAGATATAATGATACAATTTGAGTGCAGATGCTATTGGTATAAATAGAATGATACAATTTGAGTGCGGATGGTATGTAGAGATGATAATATCACAGATAATTTCAGATGTCTGGATTGTAGAAATCATAATAAAGCTAGTTTTGGGAAAATAACTTAATTTCCCGTTAGAATTTGAGTATAGTTTGGATATATATTACTGGGTGTTTGCTGCCTAAATTTGAATATTAGGTAGTTATATGATTATACCATACCCAATATCCTATTAGTACCCACACTAATGAGTTTTTTTTTTTTTTTTTTTTTGTAATTGAACTACAAAAGTAAATCAAATTCTCAAGGAAATAACAAGAAAAATAAAAAGATTAAAGATGGAAAATTGTTAAAAAACTAAATATCATAAACCAAAATACAAACGGAAGTGAAAGAAGAAGAGTAAACACATGGTTTCTTATTGGAAAAGAAAAATACCAAGTGAAGTTGATCTTGAGCTATATAGTAGTACTAGAATAATAGAATTAAGCAAGCATTTATTTTGCGCTTGTGAAAAGATATGTTGCTTCAAATTCATATATTTCCGACATTAAAATGAACTAGCATCTAATTACCACTAGGAATTTAGGATTATCAACTCAGTTTTGTATACAAGGTGTATCTGTTATCTCATAGCCTATGATCGAAATTACAATTATTCATAAATTAGGATTAAAGCTAAAACAGAATATTAGAAAATTATATTAATTGAAGTAAGCCCACGAAGCGAGGATTTTGGAGATTTGAAGCCCGCTAAAAGATCTTAGGCCATAATAATTTGGGCCGAATTACTTTACTGGATCCTATTCCCTCCTCCCAAGCCCTTATGTTATTCTTCTTCTTCATCTATATTGAAACTGAATTACAGTACATGCTAAACTAGGAAACCCAACGGCCTTCAACTGCTTCCTCCGCCCCCCATCGGCCCCGCCTTTATCTATCTGCCGGAAACGTATAATTAAGCTCCTTTCTATCTCTCGTTCGCTCTGGCGCGCGCGCGCTCTGGATACGCTTAAACATTCGCATGATTTGATCTATAGAATTGATCAAATTTTAAGTGACTTGGAGGTAAGAGCTGAAAAAATGGGGAATCGATTGTCTCTAATTGAATGAAGATGCTAGATAATCTACATTCTTTCTGAATACTTAAAACTACCTTCAGAATCTAATGTTTGTAATTGGGATACAGGCTCCCTACGCTACAAAGGGCATCGAAGTTGTTCTTTTGTTTGTAGGATGCTGAATACATCCATTGTTCCTTGCAGAGTATGCAATTTATCTTTCGTTTATATGTATTATTTGTTTTATTCATAGTTATCTAGGAAAGCAATCTATGCCATGTTTACTTATGTGGTTGATGCTCATTTTCTTCGATTTGGTACTTAGGGAAGTGCTCTTGGTGCGTCTTCAGTGTTCTCCATCAAGGTGCTCGTTTTGAACTCACTAGTTGTAGATTGTTTCTAATTTGGTTCACAGTACTGATATACTACTGATTGCACACATAAACTCTTACAGCGTTGATCTTTTTATGTATAAGTGTTTTGGGGTCGTACGAAACTCAGTACACATTTGATTGTAGGAAGCTCGTTGAATTCATCTCATTGCTTACTATCTTGATGTCATTTAGTTGAGTGTTAACTTTTTTTTTTTTTGAACCAATCATGACTTTTTTCCTCGTACAGCTATCACCTGTACTTGTGAAAGCTAGAGGACCCATCCATCTAAAAGCATCTACTACAAAAATGGAGCTCTCAATTGCACGTCCTGATGACTGGCATCTCCATCTTCGTGATGGTGAACTTCTTGAATCAGTTGTCTCTCACAGGTTGAGTCACTAGAACTCTAGTTGTAAAACGTCAAATGTTGATTGTTTTTGTTTTTGTTTTGATCTCCCCCCCCCCCCCCTCCAACATTGGATGTTATTTGTTATCTCGTTGAATTTATTTCTTCCACCTTGTTTGTGTCCCAACTTTGTCTTAAAAGCTATTATGCACAGTTCACTCCATTTTGGAAGAGCCATAATCATGCCAAACCTTAAACCTCCGGTCACCACCACAGCTGCAGCCATGGCCTATCGTCAATCAATTTTGAAAGCTCTACCAGAAAATAGTGACTTCACTCCTTTGATGACTCTTTATTTGACAGACACCACCAGCCCTAATGAGATTAAATTAGCAAGTGAGTCCAACTCCTCATTTATGTAGTAAATAAAACTCAGGATGCTTATTTGATGTCGTACTTTCCAATTCATGTTTTAATATTATTGTGTAGATCGAACTAATTATGATAAGGAATGCATTCACTGAATTTTCACAATTCTTTCATCAATATGTATATTCTCACATGCTATATGCTGTTTTGGTGGTTTCTGCATGTTAATACTAGAGAATAAGAAAGAAAATGTGGTTTTCTAATAATTCGAATACAAACAGACTAAACAGTGTTATTAAAGTCCAAAGGAATAAAGTCAGTTGCTGTTAAGTTCAATTGTGGTGATATATTTCATATTAGTTGGGGGATAGAAATGATTGACCATTAATTTCAAGCAAGGAGTCCGATATTATTTTTATTTTTTGGCTTCATGTTAATTTTTAGCAACTTACTTCAAAGGGAATTGCATGATTAATCTTCCTGTTGGTGCTGAGGATCACTCTTCTGTGTTGTGGAAGTTAACAAAATAAGTTCTATTTCCTTGGTTTTTCTTCTTTAGTTCATGCTTGATGTAAATACTTGCTGTAACAGGAGAGAGTGGAGTTGTATATGCTGTGAAGTTGTATCCTGCTGGCGCTACAACGAATTCCCAAGATGGTGTTACAGATTTATTTGGGAAGTGCTTACCTGTACTTGAGGAAATGGTTCGACAAAACATGCCTTTGCTGGTGAGTTTATCTATGTCTACTTTTTGAATTGTGCTCTAGTGTGACATGTATCATATATTCTACTCTGTAGTTAGTGACACTGGAAGGTCACTATCCTTTTCCATGTTTAATAGTGCCATTAAAAAAGATATTCAGATGCTGTATTTGCAAAACTATGTATGACTTATGCAATAAAATTTCTACATTAACTATAAAATCAATAGCTCATATTAGCCAGGAGTCTTATATTGCATGAAATCAATGGCTGGGTAAAAGTGACGAGAGGGGGTAATAAGATGTATATATCACATCTGCAGTCATTTCAGGACTCATAAACATGCATGAATAGAGAAAGAAATTTTTGCTATCTCCAAATTTATTATTATTATTATTATTATTATTATTATTATTATTAAAAATGGAAAAGAGATGTAGTAACATGAAATCATGATCTGCAATGTTTCGAGCCATTAGATGACCTGAAAGCACTGAAACAACCATGAAGTGATTTTTTAAAATTATTTGATGTGTATATTTCCCCTCTTTACCGAAGATCATTTTGCAGATTCCAAATTTTTTAAACACTTGTTGATTGATAGAAATAACACTGCTGAATGCCAGATTAATTAGTTAGCAGGTTAGTTAATTCATACAAGGGAATGCCTGCATTGCATAATATGTTTAATTTGTCATCACCATACTTCATATAACTGATGATGAATTGATCCATAATTGGCGAAGCCTCATGGAAGTGAGATTTTACCTGTAGGTCCATGGAGAGGTGACAAGTCCTGATGTAGATGTGTTTGATCGTGAAAAAGTGTTCATCGACACAATTCTTATCCCCTTGATTAAAAAGTGTCCACAATTGAAGGTCGTCATGGAACACATTACCACTAAGGATGCTGTAAATTTTGTTGAGTCCTGTGATGAAAGTAAGTCTTGTTTGAACACTTACCTTCAGAAGCTTTCTTGTTGTTGATTGAAAAAAGAAAAAAGCCCACGTCATCTTCCTTTCACTGTCATCATCTGATTTCCATTTATTTTTCCTAGGATTTGTAGCAGCAACTGTCACACCACAACATCTTGTTCTTAACAGGAATTCCCTTTTTCAAGGAGGGTTGCAACCTCACAATTACTGTCTTCCAGTACTAAAGAGAGAGATACATCGTATGCCTTTTAATCATCTTTTTTTTGAACAACCGATTGTTATTTCTGTCTTTTTTTATTAACTCCAGATACATTGTGTTTCATTTGGAATGCACATATGTATCTTTAGTCTGTTATATCATTTTCCATTTCTGCAAGTGCCTTTTCACGTGAAAGATTTTTAGTGTTATATTTTGTTAATTGGTAATAGGTACCTGCCATTTATAAGTACATCCATCATCTACGAATGGATGCATCTCATGGTAGTATGAACAAATGCCAGAGCCATCTTGACTTGACATGTCAAATCTGTACTTCCAGTTTGAGCTGACCGACTTTTCTCTTTTGCATGTTAAATACATGTATTCAGTCTTAGAAATAATGCAACGCGCAATTAAACTTCTTGATGAATATGGATATGGAAATACATTTAACATTGTCATGATCCAAGGAAAATATTAAAAGGAAAAAAAAAAAAAAAAACTGGGTATGGAATGAAGTGAATTTTACTAGGATTTATGTTTCAGTGAATGTTCTTTTTGTCTTATATTTTAGTACCTCAACAAGAAGAAAATGATTTATTCTTTTTGCGTTTTTTAAGCATTGCTTCTATCTTTCTACTAATTCAACTTTCTTCCCTGGAAGTTCAACACCATGACTTTAGTCGCACATGTATTCTTTCATTCCGACCGTTCACTCTAATTTTATAATGTTTCTTTTGATCTCATTTCAGGACAGGCAATTGTTTCGGCTGTTACAAGCGGAAGTAAACGATTTTTTCTTGGAACTGACAGTGCTCCACATGATAGAAGAAAAAAGGAATGTCCTTGTGGATGTGCTGGAATCTACAACTCTCCAGTGGCCTTGTCAGTGTATGCAAAGGTTTTTGAAGAGGTAAATTTAGTGAATTGAATACTCCCTCTGCTCCACTCTAATAGTCATTTTAGTAAATGTCATAGCAGATTTAAGAGTACTCTTTTAATAGCATACTTATACCTATGAAATGACCACTACCTCTTTTAGGAAGACAAAGTTGTCAATTAATCATTTCCATTAACTAAAAAATACTCATTCCAAATTCAAGAAGGGTGAAGTTTGATAGAATTTAATTCTTTTTGGTTATCTAAAAATGACACTTGAAGTAGAACAAACTGCGTTTTATTAAATGAATAATAGAATGGAATGGAGAGAGTACATTTATGATGAAATTTAAAGTCAGTAAAGCTAATAAATTTGGTTTTACATGACCATGCCAACATGCTCTATGTGTATCACAGGCTCGTGCCCTTGATAAGTTAGAAGCTTTCACGAGCTTCAATGGGCCAGACTTCTATGGCCTTCCTAGAAACACATCAAAGATCAAGCTGAGCAAGACTGCGTGGAAGGTGCCAACGGAGTTTTCTTTTGCATGGGGTGATATTATTCCCATGTTTGCTGGTGAAACACTTGAGTGGTTGCCATCTCTTGCTTAAAAAGCTTAAATTTTAGGCTCTTTAGATTCTTCATCTTTTCTTCTTCTATTGTTTGTTGTGCTCAGTATGTACTGTTCGTAACATATTGGTTGAGACAACCAAGTTCTTTTGCTATTTCAGTTGAATAAATGTTCAATAACCTCTGAGTTCTCTGTGGATTATTCTACTGCCTTTCTCCTACTTTAATCGAGGAAGATGGCAAGATATGATTTATATGAAGGGATTTTTATTTTATTTTTTGAAGAAAAAGGGATGAAATTTGAGTTGTTACTGTTATTGTTGTTTCCTACTTTAACAGGACTTTTGGTGCCATATTTGAAAGGTTGTTGATAAATATGCTAAAACCAAGCCATATTCTACTCATTTTTTAAGTTTAATTTTTATTGCAATTACTATTTTATCTCTGGTTACACCACAATACTATGAATATTACAAGATTATTAATATACTGCGTGCATTTTACATAATATTATCATCTTAGAGAATATATTTTGTAAAATAGAAAACGTAATATTAAATATTATATCACATGCAAAAATTTCTTTACGAAATTAACTTCAAATCAAATAGTGCTTTTAGGGGGTACATCAAAAAATGTTTAAAATATCCAAATCAAAACACTATTTGTGTTTTTTGACTTTTGATAAACAAATTAATTATAAGCAGAATGACTATATAGAAAACTCCCACAAATTTGATTTAAACTCAGTTGACAATAGATTCTTGTAAAAAAAATTTAAGTATCTTTAATAGAAGTTATTAATTTGTTTAGTTAGCCGTAAGTTCGAATTCTTAATTATTAATAGTAGACACTTTTTAACTGAAATAAAATAATATAAATAAATTCCTTAAAAATACATACACACGACACCAAAACATCACTTGCCATTTATAAAAACTTATAATAATTTTGATAGATACAAAATGATACATATGTCCAACACACATTTTATGTTAAGAGGTTCTACAATATATATAAAAAAGGAAATTGGTATGCTTTTATTTTATATTAAAGGTTAGTAAAAATTAATAAGTAAAAGTTGCCATTGTTATTTTGAATATATATGTATTATCTATGTTTGGATGTTTCTTATAAAATATAAATTGTCAAATATATTTTTATCAAAAAATATTATTTAAAATTATAATACTAATTTAGTATTTTAATATTTAAATAATATTTTTATTGAAATCATAATTTCAAATCCTATTTTGATTAGAACTTTATTATATTATATATTTATACTAGAACAATTATATATGGCAAAAATCGTTGTACTTTTATTTGGAGTATTAAAGGTTATTAAAAATTTATAAGTAAAAGTAGTCATTATAATTATTTGGAAGAGATATAGAGACACGAGGGAGAAGAAAGGTCCCAAATCAGGGAAAAGAATAACAGAAGAAAAGGGAAAATAACACAACGCCGCACCGGAAATTTTCGCTCACCGCCGGCGGATCCGCCCGGGTATATTGGCTTTTTAATTGTTCTTTGTCCACAATGTTCGAATTCGCGATTCTAAATTGTTAATTTTTCTTGTTCCACATGGAGATTTCACAATTATGGTTGATAAAATTTTCACTGTTTATTTTCTCACTGCGGTGCACAGAACAGCTTCAACGCGTGTAAACAATGACAGCATTGAACAGTTGTAGTTATATATGTTAACCTCTTACTCGAGTTGAGCAAAAAATCGAGCTTTCACCGCCCAATTAATTATTGCTGCCTAAAAGTTAGGAAGGTATTGCTGCAGAATATTTCATATTTCTGCTATTCAATATACTTCGTAAAATCGAATTCTTGCCGCACAATTACTGCATAAAGCTTTATTTTCAGATTTTTTTTTTCCTGCTGGTTGTGATAGGAGTTGGAAACATGCCTCGTAAAGTGAATTATGGAGTTGATTATGATGATAATTATGATCCTTATGAAGATTATGACGATGATGATGCAGATGATTATGGATATAATTATCAAGTGGAAGGAAATGGTGAGTCTTTATACCTTCTTTGTGTTTGTCTATAGAAGCAAAACTTTTGGATGATTTAAAGCTATTGTGTGCTTTTAAAATTCAATTATTTTCTATTTTCTTTAATGTACATATCACCTTGGATTCTCCTGTCAATTGATTGAGCTCAGGACTTTTAATATGAGTTTTTATGTTGAAGTCTAAGCTATATAGGGTATCTTTATGCTTGAGAAGAATGATGTTGGAATGCTAAAAGAGAGAACAAACAAATGAAGGCAAATCGAATGTGGTTTCTTTTTATCTGATTGTTAACACAGAGTTGACAGCAATTGATTGGGTCATGTTTCATGGTACATCTTCTAGGGGTTTATGGTTGATTTAGGACATCAACTTGGTACATTTGATTAAGTAATTATTATGGATTCATATAATAATATAGTTATTGAAGATCTCAATATAACAATGTCTTATTTACCTATGTTCGTGGAGTCCATGATTTTTATTTTAGGGAAGTTGTCATTTATATTCTTCAAATGAATGTTTTTAATTTGATGAAGAAGCTGATGTGGAAGTTGATGCTGATGTTTAACTTGTTGGTAAATCAATGAGGGCAAGAAAAAAGAAAAGGAAATGAAGTAATCCTCTGTGGTCTCATTTTAAATTTGACACTTAAATAGTAAGGTGTAAGGCTCATTGAGATATGTTGTTATTTCTGGAATTTAGTGAGTGGAAGTAGATTGAGGAATCAAAATAACAAGCATACTCGATTGAGCAATAGAAACAACAAGTACATTTCTTTGGTGCTAAATATTCAATATATGGTATGGTTATCTTAATGTGTTCAACTTGAAACCTAACGCATTATACATTCCTCAAAGTCCTTCTATGATTGCATTATGATGAGGCTGACTTGAATCTACTAATTACCAAAATTCTTTGTGTTGGAGAATCTAGATGCTTAACCTATCTGTAGAGTTTACTGTATGCTGTTAAAAACTTTGACGAGTTAGAGATACGTGAGATTTCTTTTCACCCAGTCAAATGAAATGGAGGAGATGATGTACCATTAAAAAAATTTCAGTGAATTTTTGTAAATTTCTGTCGATAAAGATTTTGAAAATTGCCGTTTCTTGAACTTAGTATTAGAGAAATGATGATTTCCTTGTTTTTGAAACCCTAAATTTTTTTTGTTCATTTGATTTCTACTTGAGGTTGTTTGTGTGCTCTGAAACCCATGGTGATCTCCAAGTGTGCGAGTTATTTGGCTTCATCTGATTTAGTTATCTTCACTTGTTTTTGATGATTATATGTATTTTTGCAATGCCAATATGAAGTTCATTATGAATACATTGTCTCTTTATTGGTTTTCTGATAGGTGCAGCTGCTGAGGCGATTCCTAAAGAAGAAGCCAGAAAAATGGGGGTCTGGAGATGCCCAATCTGTACCTATGATAATGAAGATCGCATGTCTGCATGTGACATATGTGGAGTTTTACGTAACCCTTTAGTCAAGGTTAATACCAAAAGTGACAATGTTGCAGGTAGTTATCTGTATGTTACATGTGTTTTTCTGTATTTCTTTTAAAAAGCCTGCATAATAATTGAATCACATGCAATAAGAGAAACATGCTGTTTTCTGGACTTTCCCCTATTCTCGTTTCAATGCAATCGAATGGCTCCAAAGTTATCATTGGAATCTATTCTCGGAAATTACCAAAATTTTCTAATCTGTCTGTCTTCTTTCTATTTTTTATCCTAGGCTTGCTTTTACAGTTTGTTCGTCTGTTCTTTGTTCTCCATAGGTTTCATTTATTTTAGTTAAGTACTTCATAGAGTAGATACTTTCCATGCAGTGGGTGGCATATGCAAAGATTATGGAGCATCAGTGATGGCCAAGTCTCTTTTTGCATCATTGCCGCAACATATGGCTAAAGCGTCCATACTCTTTGAAGTGCAGAATGATGTTTCTTCCACCGATAACCATCTTAACTTCCACAAACCTGGAAATATTCGTGCCACTTTTCCAGAACTCAGTAGTGCTTTTAGTTCTCAAAAATATCAAAATGTTAATATAGGTTGGAACGGGTTCTAAGTTGTGTTATAAAATAATAGATAATTATGTTTTATTAGAGCAAAAGGGAAAATTGTTCCATATACCATTAAATCGTTTTCTTTGTTGCTATGAATAGAGATACATTATCTATCTTTATTTCTAACATTAGACATGTTGCTAGCAGCCCCTTTCAAGTTTGATGCTCCTTCTCCGGATGATCTGGTATCAGATGGATTGCAGAAACTGAAATCAAAAGGTACATGTGTTACAGTGGTGTTTGATCACTTTATCATATAAACATAATCCAAGTGATTCCAAAATTTTGGGGCCTAAACAAAGCCCAAAATCTCAGTGGTGTTTGATCACTTTATCATATGTCTGTTTCTTTGATAAATCAATTTTTTATAATAAGTATTTCTCACAGGTAATGTTTCAAGAAGGGACACAAACGCTCCAGTTGAATTAGAATTAGCTGCTAAAGAGCAAGTGTCCTCTTCAGCATCAGTGACAAGGGAGAGAAGTCATGGAGTTAATGAGAATGATTCTGCTTCATCCAGTGGAAACAAATCAAATATTTTTGATAGTAGCGTAAACAGTAAAGCTTTGTCTTCCAAAACTGGAAAGCCAGAAATTGTCAGTGAGGGGAAAACAGCATCATTTTCGCAGTATAATCCTGAGACATGGATGATCCCCGAAACAACAGATAGTGAATTGAGCCAACTAAATCTTGCAATTGTAAATTTCTAATTTTCTATCAGAATCTGTACCAAGAAATGCACTTATGCCCACTCACAATTTACAATTTTCTTAGGTTGGCCATGTTGATTCTGGGAAGTCAACACTTTCAGGAAGGTTGCTTCATCTTTTGGGACAAATATCTCAGAGAGAGATGCACAAATATGAAAAAGAAGCTAAACAACTGGTAATACCACTACAGCATTTTTTTTCAAGTGGCTCTAAATTGGATTTCTGGAAATATAAGCCTTTTTTTTTGTTTGACCAGGGAAAAGGATCATTCGCCTATGCATGGGCAATGGATGAAAGTGCTGAAGAAAGGGAAAGGGGTATAACTATGACAGTGGGTGTTGCTTTTTTAACTTCTAGTAAATACCATGTTGTGCTGCTTGACTCCCCGGGGCATAGAGATTTTGTTCCAAACATGATCTCTGGAGCAACCCAAGCAGATGCTGCAATTTTAGTGGTTGATGCTTCGATGGGTTCGTTTGAAGCTGGTATAGATGCTACCGGAGGGCAAACAAGAGAACATGCACAGTTGATTAGGAGCTTTGGAGTTGATCAGATTATTGTTGTTGTCAACAAAATGGATGTGGTTGAATACTCCAAGGAAAGATTTGATTTTGTGAAGCAGAAACTAGGAATACTTCTCCGTTCTTGTGGTTTTAAAGAATCTTCTATTACATGGGTTCCCATAAGTGCCATGGAAAACCAGAACTTAGTAGCAATTTCTTCTGATGTGCAGTTGTCCTGGTTTGTTACTTGTTCTCTCTCTCTCTCCCCCCCCCCCCCCTTGACCTAGTTCCTTTATGTCATGTAATGTATGGTCTTGTTAGCATTCTCTCACAGTACTTGTTGGCATAAATTAGATACCAAATAAGAAGACTTCTTGCTAGATCGATGCACTTTTGACTCAGTTCTTATAAGTTTTATCTTCATGTAAAATGAAGAAATATATGTTTCACAGCTTAAATCCATATACTTTTTTCTCCTATCTGTTTCCTTGGATATGACAATATTCACAATCTCCAATCAGTGGTTGAATATAACATCTAGGAGCTTTGGTATATGATCTAACTGCTGTATTTTCTGGATATCAGTGGGGTTAGAGGTTTTATTAAATCGATTGTGTTTCTCTTAAATGTTCTGATTTGGCTATGCAATTCGGCGGCATACTCTATTGACCTTAAGTGTGGATTGAGTACATATCCTCTAATCTGCTACAATATTTAATAATCCTGTAGAGTGTGATTGATTTACTTCTTTTTGAAGCTATACTGAGTCACTGACCCTAGTGATCCAATTGCAATTTCAGGTATAAAGGACCTTCTTTGTTGGACGCAATAGATTTGCTCCAACTTCCTGCAAGAGACTACTCCAAACCGCTACTAATGCCTATATGTGATGTTAAGTCGCAATCCCAAAGTCAGGTGTCTGCATGTGGGAAATTGGAAAGTGGAGCTCTTCGAACAGGATCTAAGGTACAGGATTTGTGGCTCTTTTCTTTTATTTTGGTGAACATAACCTTAGGTTTAGGTTGAAGGTCTCATCAGTGATGTATCATTCTTCTTGAGTTAATTTGTACTTCTCAATCTAGTATCTCTTGCGTTGTTCTGTTGAATCACATATCTCAATTAGACTGGAATTTAGTAAGTATAAGTGCAACAGTACTTTTGGCCCCGCCTCATGAAAGAAAGCAGTTTTGGATGGTTGTTACCTTTAAGATAGCACATAGCTCAATGAAGGCATTGGTAGACTTAAAATGGAGTTATTTAAAATTTGGAAGTGCAGGATTTTGATCTGTATGTTCCTTGTATAAACCACATAAAGTAAAAACTCCATCTGTCTGCTCTTGGATTTTTGAGTAAATTGCTTTATTTGTTGTTTGGACTGTACTAGAGCACTGACATCGTATTTTCAATTTTTTATTCTTCACTTGTTTGTTTGCCAATTTGAAGAGTACGCTCTGGTTACAGGTATTGGTCATGCCTTCAAAAGAAATAGCGACAGCCCGTTCTTTGGAACGGGACTCTCAGGTTTGTAGCATTGCAAGAGCTGGTGACAATGTAACAGTCAGTTTGCAAGGTACTGAGGGCAATAATCTAACAGCTGGAAGTGTGTTATGTCACCCTGACTACCCAGTTCGAGTTGCAAGCCGGTTGGAGCTGAAAATTGTGGTCCTCGACATCTCAACTCCAATTGTAATTGGCTCCCAGGTTGCATCACTTAATCCAAACAATTTTAAAATTTTATACTGTCGTGTAGGAGTCAACACAACCTCGTAACTCCAACTTAATCACCCTCCATGTGGGATTTTGCAGTTAGAGTTTCACATACACCACGCAAAAGAGGCTGCAAAAATTGTGAAGATATTGTCTCTGCTCGATCCAAAGACAGGGAACGCGACAAAGAAGTCCCCAAGATGTTTACTGTCCAAGCAAAACGCCATGGTTGAGGTTAGCTGTAGAAACTAGGAACGATACAAAAAACAATTCACAATCACAGATAACGGGCATTTCCTTATCTTGTATTCGTGTTTCTGCTAACATGCTTTTCGTTTATAGGTGGCTTTGCAAGGGCCTGTTTGTGTGGAGGAGTATAGTAGTTGTAAAGCTCTGGGAAGGGTGTTCCTCAGAGCATCAGGAAGAACTATTGCTCTTGGTATTGTCACTCGAATTATCAAGACGGATAAATAGTTTTTGTCAATCCATGTTTGAGAGTATTTCGCAACAGAAAATCAAGTTTGATCTCTTATTCTAATTCTGTTGTTGTAACTCACCATTTTTCAGCATTGGTGGGAAATTTTGCAATGCATGTAATTTCAGGCCATTCAATCATGTTTGTTTTATGAAGAAAAGAATTGCTTGCTCCAATCTTCTTAGGATATATTTGTTGTACATCTGTTGTAGAAGTTGCTTGTTGTGTCTTGAGAGAGAGAGAGAGAGAGAGATGACTAGTGCATGTTACCTCCCAATGTGTAGATTATTATTGTTACAAGCAGCTTCTACAGTAATATATTTAAAGTATATATCAAACATCAATGATAACTTGTAGACATGAGTAGATATATATAAATGATTTATTTAATTTTTATAAAATAATTTATATGATAATTATTTTGAAATGGAGAAAGTATATTATTTATTTATGTTCAAAGTACTAAAGAAATGAAATGTCCTTTGCGATAACGAAGAATGGCTGTCTCAGTTATTATTAGTGTTGAAGAAAACTTTTATTTTGGCTAATGGATTCACCGCAAATTCCTCGTTGATTCTAGAAAATTAATATAAAAATTAGATAAAGATTTGTTCAAACAATTTTATTTTAAGGTAATAAAATGAGGTGTTATTATCAGACATTTTCCTCTCTCTCTCTCTCTCCCTCTCGGCTGCCACCTCGCATCAACAAATTCAACGTCAGTGATTTCTTTATCGAAGTTTAGTACTTTTAATTCAAAGTTTTTATAATAGATCTGTAGTTGAATGTAAATTATTAATAATTGATAAGCATTTCTTCCAAAACAAAAATAAAAATCTTATACATAGAAGTATCTCTCTCTGTACCGGTGGCTTTGTCTTTCTATCTCCGTCTCTGATTAATGATTGAATTTTCTTCTGTGGCGCAACAATTAATTTGAGTTTGATTCAGTTTCTTACAGCTTAATAGTGTCAACACTGTTGACTAAAATCAGCAACAGAATGTCAGAATCCCTTCCAAAATAACCAAATAAAAAGGTTCTGTTTTGCTTCTCTCCTTCAATAATTTCTAGTTTTTTTTTTTGTTTTTTTTGTTTTGTTTTAATCATCAATAGATGAAGTGGGCATCTGTCTCTCTCTCTTTCTATTTTGGGTTTATAAGTTCTTGTCCGGACCAAAATTCCGTATCTTTGCTTGTATTTTATGTTTGATTGCTTAATTTTTTTTATTTTTTTTGTTTGTTGATTCTTTACTCATAGTCACTTGAGTCAAAAACTTCTCACATGAAGAAAACTAACAGCAAGTAGCAATCAATTTGTGTTTAGAGTTCAAAGCAAAATACTAATGCTCTACATCAATGAGAATGCATTGAAGTGCAGCTTGAATTAATAAAGTAGCACTAGTGACTGCCTTTTTCTCATGCTTTTCTTGTGATGTATATACGCTGTTACTTTTTATTACCTTGTTTTAGTTTTTTTGTACTTATAATTTTGGTTGCATTATTATGTTGATGGTTTGGTTTCTATAGTTTTCATGCAGAAAGTGAGTTGATTGAAATATTTTGTCTTCTGATCATAAAATCCCACTTATCTCTCCTAATTAACGTACAGTTTTGACATTATCTGGCTATACCACCCGTGAATTTCCAACTGCTTTGCTTTGCTAGTTGTGTTCATTTATTGAGTTAGGCACTTGATTGACTTCTCCTCAGGTTTCAATCATCATTCCTGTGATTGTTTTAGAATGCTGCCAATCTGCCTTTTTGTTGTATGCAAGAAAACCTGAATCTATAGATCTCTTCATTCAAACACTTTGGTTATGTTCCTTTGATGTATTCTCATATTTCTTTGGGTTCGATTTCCAGGGTTTTTCAGTTATAGTTGATTGTTTTGGAGACTATAAACTTCTTGGAAATGGGGTGCCTCGTATCGACTCCAAAGGACGTAGGTGGAAACAGGAGGCGGCCTGCAAACATTGGGGAGGTCTCTGTGTTTGTTCCGGGCTTACGGATCCCTAAGCCCGTCAATTTCTCCCAGTCACTGGGCGATGATGTAAATAAGCGTTTGGTTGAACGCCTTTCTGCCCTTAGAACAAGAATAGTAGTTGTGGCAGGGCAGGAAGCTCCAACAATCACACGAACGAGACGCAAAACGGCTAGTCAACATGGTAAGTATTGTTCAAACCTTACATTATCTTTGGTGTTCGATACCCTCTGAAATTGATGACATGGCATCTGTTTCCTGCAGGGAATTCAATATTGGGTGATCTTCTTCACACTCTAGAAGAATATCTACCAGTTCTTTTGGGATTGGTTAAAGATGGTAAGCTTGTTCAATGCCAATCGAGTTCTCAAACTTTCTGCATTGATCATATTTATGAGTATTAGTTGCTTGTGTTGTGCAGGTAGTCCTTTGCAACATAAAGTACAATTTGTCTGGGTTAATCAAGAGGACATAGCAGAGGTGAAGATATAATTGCACCTTCTCAACCATAAGTTTCTTTTTACAAGATTTTTAATAATTGTTCATCTCATTACAATCGTATATATCTCCAGGAAACCGAGATGTATAGTGCTTGGTATGAAGTATTGTCTGTTTTGCACTTTATGGCAATGCTATTGTTTTCACAAGCTAATTTGTTGCTTCTTCCGAGAACATCCACTGATGGTTATCAGCCAAAGGTATCAGAAGGTATGTGTATTAACCATAATCTTGCAGATCTTGTGCTGTTAACTTGGTTTCGATATAAATGTGATCTTCCTCTAGTCATGTAAGCATAATTTTTTTTTTTGTTTTTTTTAAAGCAGTTTGATATATGCACACAAGATCATAATTGCAATGGATTTATAGTGCTCTTGCTATCAACTTTTGGTGTAGTTATTATAGACATCTCATTTGTAAAAACTCATAGATCATGACATGATTTATATTTGAAGGTTACCTTTTAAAATAAGCAAGTCATAGATTTGGAGACAGGTGAATTAATATCATTTAAATTCAGTGTGTGTAGAGATAGTCATGATGTATTGAATCAATTGGATCATCAGACGTGTACTTAAAAGAACCCGATTTATATGTATATATTGATTTGTTACTTTTCTGATACATATGTAGATTAATGTCCTTCAACAGTAAATGAACCTCTTGGACTCAAGATTTCTATTTGATTTCTATGTAATCAGAATTCTGCATTTCACGAATACATTTGTTTCCAAGACCCAAGATTTAGTCAAAAATTTACTTGAAGAAAAATTGGAACTGATGGCAGGTCGTATGCTGGGAATTTAACTTGACTGCATGAGAAAATACATATATGGTCAAGAATAAAAAAAAACATACATGCACAATATTTGACATTTTTCATCATCAGTTTTTGAACTTATCTAGTAGATGTGTAATTTCTAAATTGTATACTTCGAATAAGTCCACTTCTGCTATGATTTTGCGAATTTCCAACAGAGAGCCGGCGGTCTTCTGTTGATATTTTCTTAAAGGCAGCCGGTTACCTTGATTGTGCTGTCCGACATGTGCTTCCACAGTTTCCCAATGAACTCAGGTATCGTTTTTTTGAGCTTTCTTAGCAATTAAAATCATCTCTATCAGTCCGGGGTTCACCCTTATCTGTCACCATTTATGTGGTGTAGGAGATATCTTCCAGTGGATCTTGCTGAAGGAGCTCTACGAGCACTTTGCCTCCAAGCTCTAGGGCAGGTATTGATCACTGGGATATGAAGTTGCATTAGTCAGACAACGACCAAAGCAAAAGAAGTTTAAAGTTTAAAGACATTTCAAATTATAAAAATATCTTACAATTTGTTTATATTACAGTAAAGTTAAGTACCAATAAAGAATAGAAAAATTAACTTGCGGGACATTAATAATATTAACATATAATATGATTATTAAGTTTTTCATATTAATAGAGACATTCATCATAATGCCAATTTGGTGGTTATAGTAAGTCGTATTAAGGACCAAGGTCCGAGTTATTATCAATGCCAATGTCATATAGTGCAGTGTTAGAAAGATCCTTTCAATAACTTAAGAGATGTATGGAGAGTTTTGTCTTCTACATAGTCCATTGTCCTAGTTTGTGCATGTAACTCACACATGCCTAATACTTAACTAGTGATTTGAAAGAATCCTTTACTCCATTAGAAGACATGGAGTCCTCTCATAGTCAGTCTTCAAGGCTTGATATTTCTACCAACTGGATTTATAGATCAAGTATGAACCATATTAGCAATTGGATTGTGATCTTGGTGTCCTAGCCTCTCTTTACTACATTAGATGCAAGCCTTTTCATATTGTTTCTTCTCTATAATTGTGAAGCATCAGCATTGTATCGGATGTGTTCAAGCATCATGTTTTGTCATCTGTCCATATTCGTTCTTGGGCTGTTATAAATTGCTTAAAGTATATTTTAGTTGCATGTGACATATCTGTCTTAAACAGGGTGTTGACATTCAGCTTGGGCTAGCAATAGAGAGTAGCAAGGCTACACTTGCTGTGAAACGAAGACTTGCATGTGAGATGGTCAAATGCTGGCAGCAGGTATCTGATTCTATACTACTCCCAATTCTAACTACCTTTGTATTACTAAGTCTGGTCATCTTCTTTCATGAAAAAGCTTTCCATGGAAGATTATCAACTGCTGGATTTTAACTCTTTGGATCATCTTAAGCACAAATATGTTCCTTTGACAAGTATTTGCTCATGAGTTATTACACAATTGAGTTTGGATTCTGTCTGTCATTTTATAGGCCCAAGATAACATTATGAACCTTCCACTAGCAAATGGTTGGGGAGAAAAGCATAGGTTACTCGTCAAGTGGAAATATATTGAAGCCAAGGTACCTTGTACAGTTGTACTTTTCCACTCCATATCTTATTTCCGAGCTTTTTTCATCTTTGTTTTCTATATATTTAACTATATATGAGTTTGCCTTGTTCCTCAGAATATAACTATATAATTCAAATGGCAGCTGCTTTCTTCAATTTATTTTAAAGTAAAATAATTTTGTCATGCCTTATCCAAGTTTAAACTATTAAGAAAGATAATAGACAAGAGCACAGCAAAGACTTTTCCTGCTTGTTCAGTGAAGGTTATGTTAAGTGATGATGGAACTCATAACGATCTCATGAAGCAATCCTTTAAACATCGGAGTTGGAATCTTGATCTCATCTGTTTTGATGGGCGATTATGATGTTTTCATAGGCAGCGGCGTACTACTATCATGGTCTAATACTAGACGAGGGGAATACGGACAAGTCTCATGGTATGGCTGTTGCAGCTCTGCAGGCAGCTGATGAATATCTGAAAGAGAGCAAGAAAGCTTGTCAAGCTTTCAATTCATCTCCTCCTCTTTCGAGGTAATATAAATCAGCTAACAATGATTGCATGCTACATTCATTTGTAAACATAAATTGTGGATAAGTGATATTAGCAGATGACTTAAACAGGAGCCCTCCTCTTTGGGGAACCATAAAGTATCTATCTGAAAAGATTCCCAAGGATACCTCTAGCAAGGTGCGAATCAACAAGGATCTATTTTCACATGAAAAGTAAGGGCTCTCATCTAGTAGCATAACTTCATCTTCATACCAAATGGGTTCTTACTAAAATGAATCTCGATCTTAAATTTTGGGTGTAGGATAATGGAAACAGCACCAACATTGCCAGACTTTGCTTTGGCTCTCAAGCCTGATGAATACCAGCTTCCTCTTGTGGATGTCTCTTGGGAGGAAGAAGCAAATAAAAAGGGTCAACCCTCTAGCAAGCATAAAAGATAGCAAATTCATTGAATGCACTATATCAAACATTTTTTTTATCCAAAGAAGCAAGAGATTGTAACTAGCCCAGAAGTGGAGCCTTGTAAGAATCACTCTGAAATGGTAAGTTTTACTATTGTCACAGTAACTGCATAAGTTTCTTTCATACAGTTGAGTATTTGTAATCCTAAAACTAGGAGAATCAATCTTCTCCACCATTTTCTGTCTCTTCGGATTTCCTTTTGGCCTCCTCCCGTTCTGCACAAGATACAATCTATATGAGCATAGATATCCAAATGCACACATTATAGAATGATCATATATCAACTTTTGTTATAAAATGCCAGCAAAGGAAACTAGTTCTCATTGTGTATTTTTCTAACACAGCAAATACCGATCTTACATAACTTTTCAAATGAAGAAATAAAATAAATCCACACATTATTAGTGTCTATATAAAAGCAATTCCTTGAGGTCTTTTTAAAGACGCAAAAGGATATATCCCAACCTATTTTAGTACAAAAATGCAAGATTCAATTGCAGCCGAAAATACAAATCTTGATATCAGCAAATTTTTATGGCCACGAATAATATCCAGTGATTAGACCAACCAAAAGATAATTGCATACGACGATTAGCCAAAACAAATACATGCATGTTCCTAACAAAGAAGCCAACTCTTTAGACATCTCACATACTTGGGCTAAAGTAAAACACAAAACTTCATATGCAACTATAGTCACTTAAAGTACTGCAAACATATAGTCTCACTAGCTTAATTGTTATGAGTTTAATGCCTTAAACCACACTTCATCAATAGTAAGCCCCATATCATCATCCCACCTAAATCTGTTCAAAAATGTTATTCGAGGTTGACAAAATTGGTATCCAGTTGATTCGGAGTTTTTCCAGCAGTGCACAACTATAATGCCTTCAAAGTCAAGTACTTATTTGGCTTATTATACTACATTTAGTGGATTGGCCAGGTATTACTTATCTAACACGCAGCTATTGGGGTGACTAACCCCGACTTTTTCACTTGTATATAATTGCCAGTAGCTAATCAAGACGCTAATTGAAAAGTGAACCTTGTTTGAATTAATGGTGGAAATTCAGCATTCTTGGTGTAATCATTGATAGATGCAGACATTAAAATGTCAATGTGAAGAAGGGATAACAATTTAAAATCACTAATAAATTAGGAAGAGGGTAGCTAATGATTAGTAATGAGATAAAGAAAGATGACCAACCCATGAGTGTTAACATAGCCTTCTGTGTGCGTCTTTCAAGCTTGTCAAGTCTCTTTTGCACATCCCTCCTCAGGTCCCAATTTGGTTTCTTTGGTGCTATGTTCAGAAATGGATCCTGAAATTTGCCCTTGACATTTAGTATCACATGAGAATATATTTGAGAGAGAGAGACAATTAGCCCTTGACATTTAGCATCACATGAGAATATATTTGAGAGAGAGAGAGAGAGACCTCTTTCTTCTCCTCTGGAGGAGGAGCTGCCAGGACAGGGTCTTCAAATTTAGGCAACACAGGTGGGGCGAGTTTACCCTCTTGAAGTTGCTTATCATGAGGAAGGTAATTCCTGAATTTCATGTTCACATTGCTGGAAGCAATAACGATAGCCATCAATTAGACAGTCACATAAGATCCATGAACATTCAAAAACATTCTACCTCAGGATTAAATACTGAGCAAGAAGACCAACTTATTGCAAATATATTAAGTTCGCTTGTTGGTGGGTGGATTTCTTACCAAAACAATTTATGAATACAAACTAATGAAAATTTCAGGTCTTCATATATAAATCTATTCAAACAAACATGTGCCTGTAATCTTGCGGAGAAAACAAAACTCAAATTCCTGGAAAGAAATCCATGAAACTAGTAGGGTTTAAGTTACAGAAAGTTATCGCAAATTTAACAGAAACAAACACTCACAAATATAACAAAACAACTTCATCGATTTTTCATTCAATAGTACAGCAGTGATCATTTCAACGAGCACAATTCAACCTCACTTAGAATTATACATTCTAAACCAAACTAAGCAAAACAAAGAAAAAAGGCAGCAGATTCAATTTTGCCTACGTGCATATACTACAACTTAGAAAGTGCGATGAAAAGAATTGCGAATGGGAGCGAGGAGGTATAAGGCGGAATGTTACTCATTTTGTTGATCATCATCGTTATCATCTTCATCTTGTGTGTCTGCTTCTGCTTGGTGATTGTGTTTAGCAGTATCATCGGGAGTGTTGAAGAGTTCCTGAGCAGCTTTAAGCGCTCTCAGCTTCTCTCTGCGAGCCGCCGCCGCTGCCTCCACTGAGTCCTCTTCTCCGCCGCTGCCCATTTAATTGATGATTAGGGTTCAATTCGATTCTATTATTTGGGAAATTTTCTGGAACAAAACTTGTTCCTGTGTTTGTTCTGAATGTGGTGAAAGAGCATGGGGTAGGTTTTGAACTTTGTGGGCTGGGTCCAAATCCAAGCCCATTAATACCCATTTCCACATAAAACTGGGCCAGTAGCCCAAATTAGCCGAAGTATTTATTTAGATTTAAGAAGCCCAATTTTTAGCAGGCCATATTCAATTACATAATCTTAGAATATCCAATCCACACACACTGAGTCTTAGAAAAGACTGCATAGCGATTACCACCTTGTAATCCTTGATGAATGTTGTTGTGGATGGATTCCAAAGCAGTGTCATAATAATCGACGCAGATATAATCCATCACAATAGCAGGCAATGTCGTCAGAATGGAAGTCGCGATTCTTCGAGATGGGTTTCTGCGAATGTTGTGGAGACGCTTTTGAATCTGAGGAGATATTTCACTGTGATTTCATGTGGAAGAGTAATTGGTGTACTCAGTCTCTGCTTTTCCTTCGCCATGTCTGCCTCAATGTCATCAACCTACGCTTTATTTATAGATTTCCTCTACTTCTCTCTTCTTCTTTTATTTTATTTTTAGTTGTTCTCCGCCCTTTTTTATTCTAATATTGTGGAAGTGAAAAAATGTTAAGGAATTACCGCGTTTTTGGGCAGATTAATTTAAATAAGTGAAGTCGCCTTTAGTATCGACGACTTCTACCTTTTCTTATTTTTTTATTATATTAAATTGATTGTGTCGCCATTAGTATAGGCGATTTGGTCACCATTGTTATAGATGACATTACTTTTTTTTTTCCTTAAATTTTGTGAAGATTTCAACTTTGTTAGGCGAACACTTAATTTTGTTAATCCATCGGTTAACTTTATTTTCCAAATTAATAGAATTGTTATAAATATAATTAGATTAAGTAGATAATGTAATGATAACTAAATCTTATTAGAAATTAAATATTGCAAGTGAAATTAAATTAATATAATCATTGGATATATTATTGGGATTACATATTATATAATGGTTATATAATTTAATGATATATCTAATTTAATTATATATGATTTTCACTAATATAGGTATGTATATGTGATTATACAATCAAATGATATAACTAATTTAATCATTTTTACCAGTATCATTTATCTTTAGTTTTTTTTTTCTTTAATTGTGAGATAGATCTTTATTATTAGTATTTATCTCTAATTCTTATTCCATATGTTTATTTCGTCTGAGAGAAATACAATGTTGGAGTCATATATTCTATCGGCGGTTTTGTCCTAATTCCTAATATTTATCAAGTAAATAAATAAATTTAAATTATCGACTGAGATGTTGGCTATTAAAAAAATTATGACCAAATATTATATTTATTATTGAATTGGATTATCGTTTATAGTCATCAAATAAATAAATAAAATTATATGTGGCCATATTAAATGAAAGAATTTTTTTTTTTTGGTCAAACAACAATATTATATGTTATAGAATTCTTAATTATTATAGGTCTTTTATATGCAAAATATGTTACAACAATAATCAAGAAAAAAATAAATTTATTTTGCACACTAAATATGTTTATATAATTAACCCATGAGATTATTTAACAATTAATGTTGTTGCCGAATCTTCCTATAACTATGGGAAATCTTCCTATAATTAAGCCATTTAATAATTAATGTTGCTAAAAAAAATGTCGCCTATAACAATGACCACCAACCAATTTAAATTAAAAAATAATAAAAAACATAGTCGCCTAACTAATGACGACATTTCCAATTTAATATAAAAACAAGAAAAAAGGTAGAAGTCGACTTCACTTATTTACATAATTAAATCCAAAAGCACTATAATTCCTTAACATTTTATCATTTCCACAATAATTTAATGAAAAAGCCTGTTTTCCGCTGTTATTTTATTATTTATTTACTTTTATTTTTCCTTATTTTTAGTTGTTTTCCGTTGTTTTCCTATTACTAGTAGTACACCTGCGCGATGCGTGGTTATTATGTATTATAACAATATATATGATTTGTAATAATATAATGAAATTGTTATATTAAAAAAGTTATCTATGACATCTTATTATTTTGAAATTTGTAAAAATCAATATTTTTTATTGATAACATCAATATTCAACAATTTAATATGGAAATAAAATTGAACATAATATAATAATAGTTTTGTGTTTGTGAGCTTTAATTTCTGAATAATTAAAAAGTGATTAATTATACTTACTAATATGTTTTGTTCATATTTTTGTTCCTTTGTATCTTATAATTATTTTTACAATTTATAAATAATTTTCTACATTGTTTTTAGATGGATTTGTTCAAAAAGCATTATATTTATTCCAAAAAAAATTAGTTTATATTTATACATTTAGGTTTCAAATTGATTTTAAATTTTAAAACAATATTAGATTTTTGAAACCATTTTTCAGATTTTTTTGGAACATATTATAGTTTTATAAAACAATTTTTAAATTAATTATATCTATTTATTTGAAATAATTTTGAATAAATTTTATCAAATATTTTTATTTAAAATTTTTTATTCAATTTATTGATTTTTATATCTTACACAATTAATATTACATATATATTTGAATTAATTTTTAAATTTTATTTGTTGATTTATTAATAAAATCTGAAATTATTATTATTAATTTCAGATTTTATTATTATTTTAATATTTTTATAATAGTTTCAAACTTTTAAACATTTTACAACCCTTCATGAAATTTAGATTTTAAAACTATTTTCCACATTTATATATTAAAATTATAAACTAATTTTCAAAATTTTAATTTTTGACAATATTTAAATTTCATTATTTTCAAATTTTAATTATATCATTAAAATACAATCATATCATTTAAGATAGCTTCTTTTGTTTCATATCTACTCATATATATAAATTATAAGATAGTTTATTGTGATAGTTTATTGTGTAAGATTTATATGAAACTTATTCTATAAAATACTTAAAAGTTATTTAGTTTTTTTTTTTTCTATTGGTTGATAGTTTGGGAGGGAAAATGACAAATATGTAAAATTTGCCAACTTCTTTCATTTTATAAATAGTATAGATTTATTTATTTACTTTTATTTTTCCCTAGTTTTAGTTGTTTCCCGCGGTTTTCTTTATTTATTTTTCTTCTTTAGTTTTTTTCTTTATTTTTAGTTGTTTTCCACTGTTTTCTTTAGTTTTCTCTTTCAAATTATTTGCTTCCTTTTATTTATTTATTTTTTCCCTTTTTTTTCTCCTTATTTTTAGTTGTTTTCCGCTGTTTTCTTTAGTTTTCTCTTTCAAATCATTTGCTTCCTTTTCTTTATTATTTTTTCCCCTTTTTTTTTTTTCTCCAGTATCTGTTTTGTTTTCTCAAATCAACTCTTTTCTTAATTTTTATATATCTGTAATTTTATAATTGTGAAATTAATTTTATTGGTTTATTACTTTAAATTATTGATGAAAATACTAATATTTTTGTAGTATATCGCATGACGAAAAATTACAGTTTATTTTTCTTTTTCTGACGCAAAAAAAAAAAAAAAACCCTAAATATATATTATCAATTACAAATTGCAATAAAGGAGAGAGATGAGCGAGCATATATCCAAATCGTTGGGGATTCAGTCACGAAAAAACCCTAAATTTATTATGAATTAGAAATTGCAATAAAGAAGAGAGATGAGCGAACATCGCACCAAATCGTCAGTCGCATTAATGTTGCAGTTTTTGCTGTTGTCTATGATGCATCTAAGAGAGATACTTGAGCTTCTTAATTATCTTTTTAATTGGACTTTTATGGAGTAATGAGACGAAATAATGATTTTGAAAATTATTTTATAAAATTAAGAAAAAAATAAAAAATATTTTACATTTTGAAATTAATTTTAAATGGTACATATTGTAAATAAATTATTTTAACAATAACAATTAATGTATCTATTCATGAACTTATCTATAAATTGGTATATGTACTCAATAAATGCTTATACCAAAAATAAAAACTATTTTGATATATCTAAGTATCTAAAATAAGTTTGACAATAAATTTAATAATAAAATGATTTTAAAAATTTAAGAAAAAAATTACATAAATGTAAAACTAGACTAAAATGATAAGAATGTTTAGAATATACATATTATAAAAATCTAAAAAATGCTTATAATAATAAAGTCACAAGCTTAACTACCAAATAAATTCTAAATCAATATATATATATATATATATATATATATTGAAATATTAGCTTTTAAAAAAAATAAAAATATCAATAAATAAAATCTTCCAAAGTGTTTAATAATAATAATACTACTACTGATGGGCATTTTTTTTTTCAAATTTTGTTGGAATAAATAGAAATATATATTTAATATATATATATATATATATATATATATATATATATATTTGGATGCAATAGAAAGTTGTTTAAGATATTCGAAATTTGTTTAAATATTATTTTCAAATTTGAAATTTATTTAAAAATAAGAAAATAAATTGAATTTGCTATAAATTTTTAAATATTAGTTCAAATATTGAAGAACTATAATTTTATTATGGAGATAGATTTAAAAGCATAAACTAAATTTAGTGCCAAAAAAAAAAAACATATCATTACATTATATTATTAAAAACTTAAATTATTTAATGTTATATGACAAACTGTACAAGTTACAACGTATGGGAGTAAGTACTAGTTGATTACTATACAAAGAAAATAGATTACTCTACAATCAATTTAAATAAATATTTTTATTTTACTAATCGTTTTTCAAAAACTAAATACTTTATATATTTTTTAAGGGTGCGGCTATTCGCACCCCACTAATTACTAAACACACCCCACTCCAAGTGTTACTGTTCACATCCAAGTGTTACTGTTCACATGTGATGTGAACAGTAACACTTGGAGTGGGGTGTGTTTAGTATTTTTTTGAGTGTGGATAGCCGCACCCATTTTTTAAATGATAGGTCAATGTTTTTATCATCTTTCATTCCAATCTGAATAATTTATTAAAATTTTATCAATACACTTATTTTTAAGATTAATAGATAATGTAGATAATATTAAATTTAAAGGTGTCGTTTTTTTTATTCGTTCAGGGTTCAACGATTCATGGAACTATTATCCAAGGACTAAAATATCGCCGATATATCGGAAAAATCAAGTTACCGATACGAAATTCTAGTGTTATCAAAATTCGTTGGAATATCGGCGATATATCGACGATATTTGAATATCGGGAAGGCTGTGTACAAATTTGTCATTTTATCTCGATATATCGGCGATATATCGATAATTTATCGGTGATATATCGGTTAATTTCTCATTTTCTGTATTTTTTTTTAAAATTTTACAAGTTTTACATATTATTTGGTTGTTATATAAATGTTTAAATAGTAGCTTGTTTCCTTGGGAATTCAAGTTTTGGGAATTTGGGGTTCGAATCTCAACCATTGCATTTATTTAATTTTTATCCTACATTTCATTTTAGTTGTCTTGATAAAATTTTAATCCTACATTTCATTTTAGTTGTCTTGATAAAATTTTAATAGTCAATTCTTTATTTTTTGGTCATATTATAAGTTCCAAACCATTATTATCCTACATTTCATTTTAGTTGTCTTGATAAAATTTTAATAGCCAATTCTTTATTTTTTGGTCCATATTATAAGTTCCAAACCATTATTCTTTATTTAGTTGATTAATTATTCTTATAATTTATTATGATAAATAATTTTTTTTCCATATCTTTAAAATTGAAGATGAATTCATTTAATTTTTTTAAAGTAATTAAATAATAGTTCTTGTTGTAATTTTTTTGAAGATTTTTTTTTAAAGTAATTCTTTAAAGTAATTCATTTAATTTTTTTTAAATTTTTTTAGATTATTTATTTAGTTTATCTCTAAATTTGTTGTAAACATATCTTTTTATTTGAAATTTAAGTTCAATATATGTATTAATGTTACTTATAATATTATATAAAGTACTAGATATTTTTTCAATTTTTTTTACAAATTTTTCAATTTTTTTGCGTAAAAACCGATATATCCACCGATATCGATATATCCATCGATATATCCGTAAAATCAAGATACCAATATATCCATCGATACCGATATTTTAGTCCTTGCTATTATTGTTCTTTTTAACAGTTTAACGGTTAAACCCTGAATCACCAGCTTTAACGGTTTTCTTTTTCTTTTTCTGACCCAAAAACCCTTTTCCTGCAAATGCTTCTGGATGATTGATGAGAGAGAGAGAGATATATATATATACACAAAAATTTATTATCATTTACATACAACAAATACAAATTGCAATAGAAGATGTAGATTAGACTAACTAAGCATAACATTTTTGAAAAACCTGTAATAGTTTCGGCATAAAGTCTAAAGCAGCTAATTCTCAGAGAATCAACCACAGCTAACAGAGATAAACTCAGTAGGTATCAACTATAATCATGAACAAACTATACAGAAATTTACATGAAAACTATAGTACCTATAATGTGGCCTTACACGAAGCCTTATTGTGTCCAGGTTCCTTACATTTGGAACAGGTCACTGTCCTCTTATCCGGATCCTCCGTTTTCATCTGCTCCTTCTTTGGCTGACTGGGAGTCCGTGGGGCCGGAGGAAGCACCTTCACATCGCCTGAATCGGCTTCTTCTTTCACCGGAGGCGCACCAATACCAGGAATAGGATTTATGGATTTGGAGTATGTTAGATGGTAACTCTCTACGGTGAAATGTCTCGAACAGAAGTCGTACACGCTCTTCCCTGAGCAGTTGAAAGCGGCAATGGCATGGCGACATGGTAAGCCGCCTCCATTCCATTCCAGGCAAGTGCATTCCCATTTCTCGGTATTGACAACGTGAGTGGAATCATCGTGAACCTCGAATAGAACATCTGAAGAGATGAACACTCTCAGACCATGTGCTTTAAGAGCTTCTTCTTGTATCCTTTTCTCTTTGGATGGAGTCAGTATTGTGGTCCAGTTGCTCGACTCCATTTGACGACTTTTTATCAGTTCACTTATCATGTAAATGAGTGCTTCTATCTTCTGCATCATAGTTGATTCTCTAATTTCTTCCATCAGCTTACTGTATGGTTCTGCGACATTCTGTATGATGTAATTATATTGTTCACCTCTGAATGACAAACTTGTCCAATGTTCTGGCTCGATCTGAACAACCCAATCATAAGCAGTTGAAGAAATCTGCTTGATTTGTTCAGTGATTTTTTTGAAACTACTAAGTCGGACCGCATGAGCAGCAGCCAAAAGTTTTCCTGGTAGAACACCTCGTCCTTCTCCATGGAATGGACCCCTCAAGTTCCTCTTGAAATTTTCCAGAAGGTGATAAATGGAGTAACCATGGTGAGCATTCTCAAATACCTCGTGCACAGACTTTTCTAGTCCCTTCTCCTTATCCGAGACAAAAGTCAAGGGTACTGAAGTTGATATTGCAGATTTAAGTTGCTCCAAAAACCAACGCCAGTTGTCCTCGCTTTCTGTATCAACTATGCTAAATGCAACTGGAAAGAATCCATCATTTGCATCAACTGCAGTCGCTGTTAATAAACTTTCTTGGTATTTTGATTTCAGAGAAGTAGCATTGAGAAAAAGAATGGGACGGCAACCATTCTGGAAGCTTTCTACACAGGAAAGGAAAGAGACGAAAAGGGATTGGAGTCTTTTCTCATCATTAGTCAACAGCTCGACAAAACTACCAGGATTTGTCTCCACCAACTTTTCACAGAACCAAGGCAAGCGATTGTATGACTCTTTATATGAACCCTGAAGTTGCTCCCGAGCACCTTCTATCCCACGCCTTACTTGTGTATATTTCAATTCAATCCCAAAGTCCTGGGAAATGCTTTTAGCAATTTCCTTGGGTTTGTGATGTGGGGAATCTCGTAACTTGTCCTTTATAACGCTTACCAACAACTTCTTTGCCGGATGAGCATTCTTCCAAGATTCCCCTGCACATGTATGTGAATTGTTGAACTTTTTTATCCTAAATGACTGAGAAGCAGGAACCCAAGATGCATGGATACTCCAAGAACAGCCTTCCTCAACACAAATGCCACTAGCACGATTAGAGTCGTTCTTTTTTAATTTAAAGACAAATCGGTGAGCAATAGCATACTTTTGCAGTGCCTCTCGAAATTCCTTTACACTTTTGAAATCCTGCCCTACCCCGTTAATGCAATCCCTCCACGAGGCAACAATGTTTTCTGGCAAACCATCATCAGGGAAAGCGATGCTGGATGAATTGTCAAGATGATTTGCCACCACAACAATATCTCTTCGCTGTTCCAAGTCATCAGTGGTAGCTAAACTACTGCATCCTTGATTGTTTTTCTTTCGTTTTCTCCTGTCCACAACACTATCACTAACTGCAACAATAGTTGGACCATTGGCACCAATCATCCACGAGGCTGTACGTCTCCGCTTTTTGACAGTATCTGCAGGACTACCACACATATCTACACCTGTCGGGCTCTCATCAACATCTGGTTTGGCACCTAACCGAGGCTTATATTCACAATCATGGTCTGAACCATGTTCAGAAGATGGGGGTGAAGCAGTATATGTTTGACTGGGGCACGGGCTTTCTGAATTTTTAACAGCTGCTGCTGCTGTAGAACCAGTAGGAGCATAACTAGGGGGGTTTGGATCAGCAGGTGAAGCGTTACCAAGGCATTTCAAATTTTTTAGATTATCGACAACTGGAGAAGCAGCAGATGAGTGTACAGAAACGTTGTTTACTGTCTCAGCCAGTTTCACACCACTGTCCCTGCAGGTATCATTCATGAGTTTACAATATACATACTTAAGAAATTTCACCCGAGAGGTACCAAGAAGACATAATGGTTTGATACAGATTAAAATGGAATACTGAAATAGAAGTAGATCCTGTACAACATGCACCAAAGCCCCATACCTGCTAGTGTGTTCTTTTGCAGCAACATGGTCAAACCCTTCTTTTCCATCAACAAAAATATCAGCAGTTACTGAATTCCCATGAAAATCAATCATTCTCTTTAAGTCTTTGTCATTTCTTAATGTAATGAGATTTCTCCTGTTTCCCGGGAGGAAATACTTGATAGAAACTGTTTTCTGGTCCAAATTGGACATTTCAGCTAACTTTAATTTCAGATCATCAAACAGGGTGTCATGATTGATATTTAGAGCATTTGCCTCAGCCCCTTCATATGACAAGGTGCCATCATCCTTGGTTACAAACTCACCACCTGACTGGCAAATTAGTATAAGCTTCCCCTTTGCCATGGCATCTATCTTCTGGAAATCAAGGAATGTGTTAACCAAACCAGAGGGTAATGTCTTATATAGAATGGCCTTCATTAAAATTTCATCCCCCGCCACCCACCAAAAAAACCAAGAAACCGAAATGGAAAAGAATAGCACCATGATTAAGCATATGACACAGCCTTTAGGCTAATGAAAAATTTAGTGCAGATGGTAAGTCATGTGTGACAGTTAAATATGACGAATCAATGTTGACAATGCATACTTGAGGTTGGCAACAAAAATTGGAAAACAAAATTTAAATATTAAAACAAAAATGTTCTGCAAATAATATCATTATATCACACTAATTTCATTCAAATACAACAACTTTGGAAATAAAATATTATAGCACATCTCAGGGAATGCCAATGCAATGGATTCAACTCAAACGTGTAACGTGTTTGAAGAGAACAAAACAAATAAAAAAAGAAACTTCAAGTTCCTGGATAAATGGTGAATAAAAGATGGGAGAAGGTGAAAGAGAAAACCCATCACAAAATAAAATAACAGGCACCAGTTTAACAAAAAAATTCATGCACCTCAAACTATAGCAATATCTCAGGGATCTAGGAACATCTTCAAAATCTATTTGTTGTTTCTAGAGATGTGCTAAAACAATTTTCTAGAAAAGAAATTCTAATTTTCCATCTTTTCAATGAAAATAATCATTATTCTTGTTCTTACACATAAATGATGTGGAAAGTCATTTTGTGAGCAAGGGTACAATAAATATCAACTGAAATTTTTTTGTAGTCAGGAAATTTCCATAACGAGTGTTAGGAAAACAGGAAAAGTAACTTTTTCCCCTGCAATACTTACAGGCATACAACAGTATTATTGGGAATAATATCTTACAAGTCTAAGGATTGCATCATACACAATTCCTACAATAGCTATGAGTTCAAAATATGATCTCTCAATCCCTTGATCACCCTCTAATTTACACGTTAGCCAGTTATGTATGAACCTATAACAGAAAAAACATTATTTGTGTTCATAAAATTTCAGCCTTTTCCCTATAAAAGAGTCCTAGATGTACTTTGTTTTTTGTATGTTAGCTGGGCTTCTCAACATGGACACTGCATTCAATTCAGAAAATTGAGTTACAGAAATTAATAATAATAATAATAATAACTAAAATGTTCTAGACAAAATGCCATAAACACACAGATTTCAATTGGCTTTCCTCTAATCGACTCCTCGAACGAAACATAAAAATTAACGCAAAAAAGAAACCGAGAATTTACGACGGAACTATACACAAATCAACCCAAAACACGTAAAGAAAACTGACTGCAAGAATATGCAAAGAATACACAAAACAATAATGCGGCAAATAATTGTTGATATCCACCAATTAATCAGTTAATTAGGCAGTAAAGGAAAGCATAAAAAAATTAAATAATAATTAAAATAAAAGTGACAGTTGAAAAGGATGAAGGGAATTCACCAGTATTGTAAGGAGGGAGTGATATGAGAATGGTGGGGCGATGAAGGAAAACCCTAGAAGTGGGGGCCGATTTGGTATTTACGGAAAGAGGAGAGAGTGGTAAGGGAAATTCAAGATAGGGGTTTATAGTTCAATAAAATACCAAAAGTTAGAGGGTCGGATCACAATTAAGCTGTTTTGCAAGGTCCATCATACAATTTCCAGTTATTAATCTTTGACTTCTTCTTCCATACTTAAAAAAATCTTCCAAAAAACTTTGAAATGTAATATCTAATCTTTTTCTAGACAATAATAATTTATAACATATTGGCTTCAAAAACATATATTTATCTAGTTTTTTTTTTTGCATGGAAAAATTGTGCTCTTTATATATTTCATAAAAAGGTCAAATTTGAAAACAATTTTAATAAATCTTTAATGATTGATGGAACAAATAAATATAGGGGTACATATAAAATTGCATACCTTGCAAAAGTACATAGATATAAAGCATATGATCAAGGGCAAACACTTTTGTGCACAAGGTGCACAGATCCAAATCTGTGCACAACAATACTGTTATATTATATGAAGTAATACTGTTATATTATATGAGTGATACTGTTTTATATGAAGTGATACTGTTATATTATATGAGTGATACTGTTATATTATATGAAGTAATACTGTTATATTATATGAATGATACTGTTATATTAATATAACAGTATCATTCATATAATATAACAGTATCGTTGCATCTTGTGCACAGGAGTGTCACTCATGATCAAGATGTTTTCTTTTTCATACTCACCTTGTTTTAAAAGGATATTGCACCAATTTAATAGTGTAAAAAACTTAATATTTTGGAGATCTGAAACACAACGTGACCAATGAAATAGTAAGAATTCGAAAACAAAACATTCATTAAAGAGTTGGTCTTATGTGCACTTGGTGCACATACAATGCGGGTCGACTGAATTTTGACCTAGATCCGCGTATTTTTGAATTTAACTTTTTTTGTTTTGTTTCAAGTTGTTACCTTTATGTTGTATTAGTGTGACCTTTATGTTATAAATGTATGACTTTTATATACAACTATCATGACCTTTATGTACTATAACTTAGAAAAAAATGAAGATTTTCAACATAATTTGAAATGTATATCTTTACGTGATATCAATGTGACTTTTATATTATATCATGTCACCTTTATGTACAAATATTCTGACTTTTATGCACTTTTATACATTACATAAAGGTCAGAATATTTGTACATAAAGGTGACATAATATAACATAAATGTCACATTGATATCATATAAAGGTATACAATACAAATTGTGTTGAAAATCTTCATTTTTTTTTCCAAGTTACAGACATAAATGTCCGGATGTTTGTACATAAAGGTCACATATTTATACATAAAGGTCACACATTTATAACATAACATAAAGGTCAAAATAAAATTTTGGAATTTTTTTTTTTTAAATAGAAATTCGCGGATTCGGGTCAGATCGACCCGAATTGCATGGATCTTAAATCCATGCACTTGATGCATAGAAATTTTTGTGTTCATTAAAAGTGTTTTAAACATGTCTTCCCATAAAATTATTCTACAAATTTTTACCAAAAAGATCTAAGTCGTGCAATTAATAAAAAGTAAGACTTTTATGAGACGAACTCATGGATCTAATTATACGAAACAAGTCAACTCATAACCCACAAAATAGTGATTTGGGTTATGAACGGTGGAACTTCATCTCATGAAATTATATCCTTAAACAATCTCATATAAGTTTTTATAAATAATAAATTGATGCAAGCAGTAATGAATGAAGCATCAAGAGTATAGAGGTGAGCTAGGCGTTTATACAGCAGATTAGCATGGAAGGCAAAATGAGTGGTGCAATTTCCACAATTATGCAAAAGCTCACAAGGCAGGTGGGTTCTAATTGTACATAATCTATCATTATAAATGGAAATGTTCAGCTCATAAGTAATCCAAATAATGAAGGCAACAAGAAAAAAGATTAAACTCACTCAAAGCTATCTGGAATACACATTAATAACTACATAAAACAGAAGGGCAACCTTGGAAGTTTGAATGCTGAATTTCCTTCGTTTTCTCTCTATTTGAGGCAGCATTAAGCGCCTAAATTGAGTTCCCATTTCTTGGAAAGCAAAGAATTGCAACTCAGAGAAAATAAGGTACTCCAGTTCTAGGTCCTCGCATTTGGTTGTTCTCCTCTGTCTCCGTGAAGAACTTCACTTCTCTCTCCTAAAGGATTGTGAAAGCAGAAACCAAAAATGATTGGGTTATTGCAACATTACAAGTTAGAACGAACTTAGTTATGGATTCAAAGCATTGATCCACTACCAGTCATGCCTAGACAGAGTCGACTAAGCAATAAATTAGTTGTGATCCTTTACCCCGTTGGCAAAATTATACACACTATACTTGTTAGCACTAACCCTGTCCATCCACTAGAAGAAGGGAAAGAAAGCAACAAGGAAAGATCCCTGCCTAATGTGAAATCTTTTAAATTAAAGTTGCAAAATTAATAATATCAAGATCTTGCTTCATACGAAGAAATAAGTAGTTGTATGTAGAAAATAAGAATCAGGGAGAGACACACAAGCAATATATATATATATATATATAGATAGAGAGAGAGAGGGAGGGAGGGAGGGAGGGGGGGGGGGGGGAGAGAGAGAGAGAGAGAGAGAGAGAGTAACAAATAAGAAGTTAACTACCATATTCTCATTGAAGCTCAAAATGGATGCAACATTTCCACACCGGTAACAATAATTTGGTGCAGACCACACCTGCACACAATACAAAAATAAGAAAAACAACATAATACAACAATTTCTAAGATGAGATATTAACTGTGCCATGATAGAGATTAATAACTCACTGTCACAAGCCCCTTGTCTTGAAACATGTATTTCAGACCTTCTTGGACAAGTTGGTGGGCCCGGCAAACAAGATCAAGCTTGTTGATATGATTGAACTGCCAATAGTAATTACTATCTCAGCAAGACCCATTTCCAAAACTTGCTGAAAAATCTAATTAGAAAACATACTGGCATCCTCCTGACATGGCCTCTTTGAAAGTAAGAGCTTGCTATAGTGTAATGTTATCTAATGCGCATCCCTATAACAATTTCCTACAACAATCTTGTTGACTAACCTCAGATGTAACCCTTGATCCAAAAAGCCAACCTGCCCCTCGGGGACTGACTGCCCACGTCTCAATATCTTCAGGGTCACTCCACATTAAGTCACAGAAGGGCCCTTCATGGGGGATTTCACAGTTCCGTTCAATGACACGAATCTGGCAAGCAAAAAACCCAGTAAACATAACTTAATTACAAACATAATGTCTAATCTATTGAAAGAATAACAATACCAAACATCACGTCATTTGATTAAGAGATATTCATAATGGGTGATAGATGGTAAAGCTCCACAAAAAAATAAAATGAACATTCCATTCCCGAAAGACAAAGCCATCTCTCCCTGCTGAGAAAATGACATTTTTTAGGAATATGAGTTTGATGCTCAATGCTATAATATTCCAGGGAATCATCCAGTACTCATCTCTCCCAGAAATCCTAGCATATAATATGCACACAAATATATAACTCAAATGATTTATGATCTAACCTGATCAATAGTCCTAACATCTGGCGATAGGCCACCATGGACACAAAGTACCTGAAAATCCAAAAAGCAATTGCCTTATTACCACCAAAGAATTCAATTGAAAAGTAGAAAACAAGGAGGGGGGGGGGGGTCTAAATATTATAAGTTACTCAAATTTTCCTCAAATATATGCACTAAAAAATATTCAAGTTAATGGTAAATTGGGCAAGGTTCTTCACAAATTTCTACTCAGATGCAAATCCCAGGAGAGAGAGAGAATCCATACCGTCCCATCTATAATTGCTGACAAAGTTAGATAGTCAAAAACATCTGTGCAATATCGCCAAGCATTGGCATTCCCATATTTCCTCTGGCATTCATCATAAAAACCATAAACCTGTCAAGAGCAAGCATGTAGAAACTTGTGAAGACCTTGGCAGTTTCCAGTCATCCGATGACCTTAATGTAAATCATGGTCTGGCTTTAGTAAGATACTAAAAACAAAAACAAAAAAGATAAATGCCATCAAGTTTCCTGATAATATCAAAAGAAACTTGAGGAAGTAAAAATCAAATATATGATAAATAGAATAATGGCATTTAATAACTAACAGAGTAAGAATAGAAGCACAATGAAAAGTTTCCAAGGTCCTTGGGTAAATGTGATGTTCCAAGTATTATAACAGATATTGGACAGTAGTTATGACAAACTTTACAACTCAGCAATTAAAATAATGTCCTCGGAGACTCCAAGGAGGCAAAAGAGAGAACAAGCTTAATCTTTCAACAAACGAGCAAGGTGTGCCAAAGAAGAAAGGCAATGGCATGATTTAGCTATCTTGAACAAGAGATGGCTTAATTAAGCCTAATAGAAAAAAAAAATTATTCATAAGAATATAGTTGCCCACATATAAAAAAATAAAAAAACACAAACTACTGCATACACCAACAACTCAAAATAGCCTCAGCATCCAGAGACAAAGGCAGCAGCTATAGAGGCCTGTCTGGTTTTTCATGCAAAACACAACAAGATGCATAGGGACTAGGGAGCTTATTCCTTATCTCGCTTGCTTATCTTCAACAGATACCAGCTATTGCACCACATCTCTCCCGGAAAAATTTTCAAATCTTGAATTATAATTAATCAGAGTGTGATAAAACTCATTCCTTTCTTGGAACATCCCAACATAAGACTTGATTTTCTAGAAAGTAATATTTTTACAGGGCTGTCCTCTCAATGAGAGTGTGGTAACTGGTATCACTAACTCTCAATCGATACATTTAAGGAAATGTGATAAACGGACATGCTGCCTTTGGTTTTATTTCCAGCCATTGGAGAGAGAATGTCGTATATGTCCTTGGACAATATATTTTGATAGTGGGGTTGAAAAATGTGTAGAGAATAAAGATGTGTTTGAATGTTTTGTTGGAAAAATGAGTGTATTTTTGGGAGACATTGTTCTCTGTAGATGGCCTTGGTCTAAAAATTTGCATTTCCAATTGAAAATGTCTTGTCAAATAAGCAAGGTGCATCAAAGTGCAAAGGCAATGACATAAATTCAGTTAGTGGGATACAATAGGAAGTAGAATTATTTAAATATTGCTATAAACAATTGATATCTAGGTAACTTGAAAATATTTGTCAGTGGACAAAGAAAATGAGACGATGGAAATAAAACTAAACAGAGGGTATTCTATTGATCTGAAATGATCAATTAACCCCATAATTCTGGATGGAGGGAGTACAATTTGGCCTGTTGGTAATGGAGAACGACAGGCCAAGCATGTTTCAGAAAGGGATTAAAGATACAGAGACTAAATGAAACTAAATGGAAGGCTTGAAAAAAGATACAGAAACGAAAACGAGTGTTACACAAAACACATGATACTAGAAAATTCTATAGAACCTTTGCGCCACCCTAATAGATAGAAAGACACACAACTTTTTTCTGAGGATTTCTGCTGACAACACAAATCATTAGAGCTCCATATGAAAAACAAAATACGGTAAATCCGGTAAATTAATTTCCAGTATTCATGTCAGCCAGCACAATTAGATCCTAAACCAAAATATGTTTAGTGCACATCGTGCCATAATTAGTTGGCTGCATGAATGCATCATTAGAGTTACAAGTAATGCTGTTCATTTAGGAACGTACTCATTTCAGTAACTAATCTCTGGCCAAGGAAACATGCATAGTTAAGTTCTACAGTTACCTGTGTAAGCTGCCTGCTTTCATGATTTCCGCGTAGGAGCGTAATATTAGCAGGATATCTGGCAGCAAATACAAAAACATTACAAACAACTCACTAATATGAACAAGTATCCAGAAACATCTATTTATAGCCTAACAAGTAGCTAAAAATGATATTTGCTTACCAATTGGAGTGCTCAACAATAAATCCCAAAAATAATGTCATCAACAAGTATATTCAGATATCAGAGAAGAGTAACAAATGAAAGAAAAACTACACTTGCTATTGACAACAATTCTGAAGTACAAATTAGCAAATGCAAGCTAGCGACAACAGTAAGTGATAGGTATTGGTTGTTGAATGGTATGTGAAAAACTTCACTGATTGATATATTCAGAAAAGATGTAGAATTATGCAGCAGAGTAGCACAACTGTGATTCATTATTCATTACCTATGAAATTTGCCAACTTAAATGGTCATAGTACACAATTAAAACTAAAGATAACACTAGGTTGCAAAAACCATATGGCTGATACAAATATACTTGAAAAGGATGGACAAAAAAATCTGCTTAGCCAAAGCAATCCACTTGAGAAAATGTGGTACAGGCTTGCTAGGAGATAAAAAAAAATGCATATCACAACTGATCCACCAGATTTTGCATTTTACGCACCTCGCTTTGAGAAGCAAAAGAATGGTGAAAACCTCTAGACTATTATAACCACGATCGACAAAATCCCCCTGTCAAGAAAAAGAGGTTTCAAAGGACAATTACACAACATACATAAATCGGAAAAACAAACATGCGGAAGACAATTTGAAGTATTTACCATAAATATGTAATTTGTCTCTGGTACATGACCTCCAGTCTGAAAAAGTTTCATTAGATCATGGAACTGTCCATGAATATCTCCACATACCGTGACTGGACTATTGACAGGCTGAACGTTTGATTCCTCAATCAAAATTTCCTTTACCTGAACAAGGTGGAATAATATTAGAATTAAGAATAGAAGAGAACAAGGGATCTCTGAGGGGAGGACAAAGAATAGACATGGAACAAATTGGAGCAACATATGATTGGAGCATATTAACGCACAGTGGTATGCTTAATCAACTAAAAAGCCATGAAGCAATTAAGAAGGATGAGCATAATAACAAAATTAAATGCCCAGTCCTGCATTGGAGCAATACTGCGAGTCTGCAAGTTGCCAGATGACTAGTTGAGGACCCAAAAAAATAAGATCTAAGCTACAAAATCAACAAATACTCGAAAAACCCTTAACCGCTACAAGAAGCAACACAGCACGCTGCAGGCGTGTTTTGTTTTTCATTTGATTGCTGAACTTTGAGGAGTCTAGCAAAAGGCATGAGCTTCTGTTATACGAGATGGCACAACAGATATTGCAAAATAATTATTATATCCAATACGTAGACCTTATTAAATTGTAATCATGATTCTGAACAAGAAAGACAAAAAAAAAACATATAGCTAGTCTTCCATCTATTTATTCATTTTCATAGCAACAGTATCCATGTACCCTACATTCACCTCTTCTGCTGCATGTTTAAGTCTTAGGCACTCTAAGAAAAACAAAAATGATGGAGATCAAATGTAAGGGGGCAGACTTTTTTTTTTTTAACACTCTGAATGAAAGAAAAATATTGACAGAGATGGGACAATATCCAGTTCCACAGAATAGGACAACCATCAAGTACTCACCATGCGATGTCTAGAATTTAATGATTAAAAATCTAAGCTTTGAGCTCATCACAAATAGAACAATGAACTTAGGCCTACCCACATTGCATCACTGATGGAATGATGTCACAGTATATGTTAGGAGTTCCACAGAATAGGACAACCATCAAGTACTCGACATGCGATGTCTAGAATTTAATGATTAAAAATCTAAGCTTTGAGCTCACCACAAATAGAACAATGAACTTAGGCCTACCCACATTGCATCACTGATGGAATGATGTCACAGTATATGTTAGGAAGCTTACATTTGAAATTAATGTGGATACCACACAAGGATGACACCACAATGACAAAGTTAATCAACTCTACTAAAAAATAGAGTAGTTAAGTCACATTTGCAGAAACCTCAAATAACAGAATATGTACGAGAAAAACTATTTGACATGGTATAATGTGCACAAAAGATACCAGACATTCAACATGAATAAAATCAAATCAAAGGACCCAGATCCAATGCAAAACCCACATAAACCCCAATTTTCCTCAAACCCCAGGAACATTACTTAGTGAGTTGAATCAGGAACCCACCCCCTTCCCCCTACCAACACAAAATCCCCAATACAAAACCCTAACTACCAAAACCTAAACGCGACGCTCTTTGTAAAATGGCGTCATTTCCAATTCCTCATCCCCTATCCAAACAAGAAAGAAATACAAAACTTCATTTCCTAGAAAAGTTCACATAAGAAGATTAAAATATATAATAGAAAAACGAAAAGGATGAAGTAGATACGTATTCGCAAAGGAGCTGGAGCTCATCTTCGGACAGGTGCTGGCCGTCTTTCACCTTCGTTATCCACTGGTCTAAATCCATTCCTTGTGTTCCCTTAATTAACTAAAAGTGAATCTCCGATGAATTCAAGTCAATCAACACCAGCAACTTTATATGAGAATATGGATGCTTCTGTGTGCCAAAGGAAGATTAGGCGGGCATAACAATGGCGGAGGGGGAGTAAAGGAAAGGTCGATCGGAGACGGAGGCGGAATCAGGAAGGGGGGTAGGGGGAAATACTCTGTAATTAACACCAGAGTCAGATTCATTCGAAGCCCTTCTGCTGCAATAAAATTTCTAAATCATGCCCCAGGGATTTACCTTAATTTCAAAAACACCCCTTGGGTTTCCAATTTTATCAAATCCTCCATTGTGGCACGTTTAATGTGCATTCCTTTAGCGCATTACTATTTACTAGTACAGTAATGTGCGATGCGAATTGTAATATAATTATATTTATATTCAATCAAATAATCATATACACATTATCCATACTATACATATGTAATGACTTTTTTTTATTAGAGAGTAATTGATTGAGCTTATAAATCCTTTGAATAAAATGTTCAACACATTATAAACTCTGTAAAATTGTTTGATAAGTATTTTTTAAAAAACTTTGAAAATATGATCATTGAAAATTTATAAATTGTATTTGTAAAAATAAGGAGACTTGGTCTTATTTATGACATACGATATTACTTTTACGAATCATATTAAATTTAATTATTTTTAGTTATAAAATGATACCATTCCTAATACATGTTGCATCAATTTTTTGGCACCCCAACTACTTTAATAACTTATTTTCAAAATAAGAGATAAGATATTTAATAGAAATATATAATTCATTAATGATAATTGTCAAAAATTAAATTTATATTATTTATTATTTTTAAACGTATTAAAAAATTAAAAAATAATTTTTTTAGTTGAAGTTTTAGTAATTAATAATATAATATATTTATTAAATAATTTTCTATACAATATTTTTTTTCATAATTTTTAGATAAAATAAAACTTATTGTTTTGGTAATAACATATACTACAATCATATAACGTTTTACAAATTAATTTTTTTTTATTTATAGTTTTTTGTCATCAGTGATCTTTTTTATTGTCTCTAATTTTTATTTCATATATCTTAATGACATCTTATATGCTATATTTTTTAATGTAATTTCATAAAAAAAATTACATTTATCAGGTCATTAGTGAAATGTGAATGAATAAATAAATTTGGGACGAGAATTCAGGCGAAGATGGAAGGGGGTGGTGAACAAAAGTTTCCGGTGGGACGGGAATTCTCCATTTTAGTGAGGTTGAGATTTCAAAACCTACAATTATCAAGAAAAGTCAAACAAGTTTTCAAAACTCAAACAAAATAAATATTCTTAACGAGCCTACAATTTGTTTGGACTATTGATTATGTTGGAAAAATCTAATTCACATTATATTGGCAAACAAGATTGTGTTCTGTAAAGTCAAACGATGGAAATGAACAAGTTATTATCAAATTTGTTCTTAAGTATGACTTTCTTAATTCACCCATAAAGATAGGTATCATTCTTGTTAATGATATCCGGCATACCCACATTAACCTCCTTATTGCATTATTGCCATTAATAAGAAAATCTTTTGCATGGAGTCGATTAAGGGTATTATGGGTAATAGGAGGCAATAAAAAATGCACTGTTTCTTTAATAAGTGGGTTATCTTTTTGGACAAATATAAGAGGAAAGTCAGCGTAGTTTGTAGAATTCTTATATTAGAAGATGGAGTCCATAAAAAAATAATAGAGTAATTCTTATATGAGACCGTATTCGTCTCTCAAATTTAACTCTGTGAGACAAATCAATTTACAATCAATATTTCATAATTCGCTTATGAATTTGTGAAAATAAGTTTTGTTGGTGAGTGTTGATAACTGTTTCATGGATACATTTTGTGAGACTTTCTCACTTAAGTTTTCGTGAAAAATTTTAATCCAATGTAAAAAGTAGATGATTAACAACAAATATATTAATGCACATTTATAATTTATAAGCATTTTCTTTAAGAAATATCTACGTTTAATATTTTAATATCAAGAAAATTATAAATTTATAACAGTAATTGGTCATTCTCATTTAGAATATTAATTTTTCGAACTTTGAAATACAGTACACTGATTTTTGTAATTCGGGTTCTAATAAACCATACCTTGCAGTGTACACGTCTCTCCAAATTTGGGGATTTTTTGAAAATTTCATTTGGGTCTCGTTCAAATCAGTACTTAATTTGAATTGATTTCAAGATTAATTTGCTATGATTTGCGAACGTGAATGTTTTGATGTAGAAAATCATACGTTTTGATTACATTTTGAGGGATATCAAATTTTAAGTGAGTTTGGAGTATTTTATGATGGGTTACGACGGATTTCGCTCAAAATCCTAAAAGTAATCACTGATGATTGTAAATACTTTCAAATTCAGATCCTCCTCCAAGCAACAATAAAAAATAAAAAGAATTTTGGTGTCTTTTATTAGAATTAATCATACATAGCCAGTGGTCTATCTTCTTGCTATAAAAAAATTCTTTAGGTGGCTTTTATGTTTTCAATTTAATCATCATCTTGACGGCTTAAAAGAAATGGATTAATATCAAAATGAAAGCTTGCATTTTAGCATTTTCTTTCAATTGATCTATATACCAAAAAGTTCTTTAGATTTACTAGCTATTCATACTTCACAAAATTTTTACATAATTATGGCCAAACTCAGCTTTAATTTAACATAGTTTTCGTTCAAAAATCATCCTTGGAAAATTAGAAAAAACTGCAACGCAACTTCAAGCATTAGTCAAAATACATGAATTATACGTTAAAATGACCAACTTTCAAAATTAAATTATAATACTAAATCAATTTCATGATTCTCATTTCATCAAGATCGAACATACCATGTGTAATCATTCCATCACTTAGAATTTAAGAAATCGTTGATCGGTTTATGTGATGACCAAATATTCCAAACACGCAATATGAAACTCGAGTTCTTAATTATAATATAGCCATCACACGCTTAGTTCGCCTATGCACAAGTTTGCTAAAGCAAAACAACCACCCAAGATAAAAATATTCAATTATTAAAACAGAGTAGAAATAATAAATTTAAATCATGTATATTTACCTTTTATTATTTTTCATTTACGAACGAGAAAAAAAAAAGGCTTGTATATATTATATCAAACTCTATTTAAGTTTGACATTGTGCGTATGTTAACTTATACAGCCGTAGAAGGATGATTCCTCAATTTGGATATGAATTCATATTATTTTTGGCTTGTATTATTCGTCTTGTAATAAAAGCACGAATATATATATATAGGGTCACATCTTCATTGACTTGGATCATAATGAGAGATCTCATATATAAACATCATGTTGAATATAACACTCAATTTTATCCATTTTTGATCTATGGACATCGATTACGAATATATTTGTATATAATACATGAACGAAGATTTATGTCGTCTCTAATGTTGGCGACATATCCTTTGAGTCACTGACACTGAAGCCGATTCAGCTATTCTTTTAAAAAACTTATGAGAAAATTCATCGCAAATTGTTAAAATATTTCGTAAACGATGTATTAATGTTAAAATTTCCCAACAAGCTGGCCCATATATTGGTCCCAAAACCATTCAAACCATTATTATCCATTGTCGGGACGAACTATTGGTTCCAATCAGGAAGTGGTACTCATAGATCATGAGAGTTTAATTCAATTCTAAAATGTTTTTTTTTTTTAGAATAAAACGATATTTAAAAAACATGTTTAATTTCTCATGAAAATTAGATTTATGTGCAAATAATTAAGACAGGTCGTCCTTTGACATTCCATTGCATTTTCGGATAAAATTAAACTTGATAGATAGTTGAAAGTAAACTCGATCATAATATGACAGTGCAGCATAAGAATTATGACTAATTAGATCTTTCAAACTTGCAAGCAAGATTTGAATATTACTGAGGAGAAAATTAATTAATGGAACTTGTCAATTTAAAATGTCAAATTTCATTCTGTATCACATGCACTTGCCGTACGTATCCTTAATTCCATGAAAAAAATTCCTATAAATTGGTTAACACATCTCCATTTCCAACATCTCATCTCCAACATTAGATTACCCAAAAAAAAAAAAAAAATTTGTATATTTGCAGATAAGTACTTGATAAACATATATTATATTAATTTGTAAACATGCAGGCACTTAACGTGAATATAGTTAGCAAGAAGTTGGTAAAGCCATGCACTCCAACTCCTCAAAATCTGAAGAAATACAAGTTGTCATTTATTGATGAGCATAGCCCACGTTTGGAAGTGGGCGTTCTTCTATTCTACACATCCCAACAAAATCGAAGCATTAATTTCGAAGAATCACTGGCCAAAATCTTGGTCGAATTCTACCCTCTTGCAGGAAGATACATCGACAATGGTGGCTTCGTTGATTGCAGCGACGAGGGCGCTGAGCTCGTCGAAGCAGAAGCTCTCGACGTCGAGATCGTCCACGTCATCGCAGAAAGGCAGCGGGAGAAACTCAATGACTTCCTCCCACGCAAGAACTACCAAGTAGATGAAGCCATTGATCCAATTTTATCGATTCAGGTCACGAAATTGAAGCATGGTGGTGTCGTTATAGGGATCATGGTTTCACATAGGGTTTTCGACGCTTCTTCACTTGGGATATTCGTGGCTGCATGGTCAAACGCCACGTGTCCAGTTGAGAACATCGCTATAAACCCTAATCTCGACTCTATCTCGTTGTTTCCAGGCAAGAAACAGAGTCATGATCACGTGGACTCTCAAAACGACGTCGTGACATCGACAGAGGCTCCTAAAACTGTAATGAAGAGGTTTTCATTCAACATGGATTCTATAGCAATGCTCAAGTCAAAGATAAAGTCAAACCACGAGGGAAAGACGAGAAGGGTTTCTAGGGTTCGTGTGGTGTGTGCCCTAATAGCCAAGGCCATGATTGACGTTGACCGGGCGAAACACGAGGGGGAGTCGAGGCCGACCCTCGTGGCTCAAGCGGTAAACATACGCGAGAGAACGGTCCTACCTTTTCCAAAGCATTCGTGCGGCAATCTAGCCATGCTATCGCTCACACGATGCATGGAGGCATCGGAGATGAGTCTTGAAGAGCTCGTGTATCTACTAGGCGATGCCATTGATGAATCCATTTCCAAATGTGGTGAGATATTGTCCGTTGGCCACGAGGGTTTGAACAGCATCATCATTGAGCCGGTGGTGAATGCATTCCAGAAATCGCTCACGGGTGAGGTGAATGTGGTGTGGTTTAGCGATTGGAGTAAGTTTGGATTCTACGAAGCCGATTTTGGATGGGGAAAGCCTGTGTATGCCACCATTGTTCCATTGAATGGTGAAAACACGACGGTGTTGATGAATGACAAAGATGGCAATGGAATTGACGCGTGGGTGCAGTTGAATGAGAAGGACATGTATTACTTTGACCAAGACAAGGATGTTAGATTCTTTACAACCTAAGTTGGAAGAGGTATTGTAATTGATCGTGTGTTTCCTACTGCAATAATGTTGTTTCATTCTTTGTTGTTGATGTTGTGTTTCCTATTCCAATAATGTTCTTTCATTCTTTTTGTTTTTTCATTGTAAAATAAAGTTTATGTATGTAATTGTTGCGTGGTGGAAACATTAATATATAAGTCATGATATGTTTGTAACTCTTTTATAGGAAAATTTGTAATTTTCGTCATGTAAATCAAACATTAATTATTCATTTGTTCTCGTCAATTTTAGGTATTTCAATTTTGATTCTATAACTCTTTTTTTTTTTTCCAATTTTCATCAGATTTGTTCATACTTTTGATTTTTGTCTATGTGGACGTTAAAATTGCTGATGTGGAATTTTCACTTATAACGTCCAAGAATTGATATTTTAAGGAGAAACAGATTGATATTGGAAAAGGAATGATAGTTAAAAGTCCAAAATTGAAATGTAAATATTGGTGGAAAAAAATGAATAAATTTTAGTTATGAGATTTTCGTGGAAACAAAAGAAAAAAAACAAAAAAACTGATGGCCAGGAACATACCTGTAACGATTCTATTATTTACAATTTAAGAAATCGTTGACCGGTTTATGTGGACCAAATATAACAAACATGTAATATAAAACTGTAGTTCTTATAATATAGCCACCACCCGCTTAATTAATTAGTTCATCTTTGCACATGTTTGCTAAACGAAAACAAATAAAATTATTTCATCAAAAGAAAAAAGAAAACAAATAAAATTAAATTGTACAATTACTTTTTTCATTTACAAAGGGAAAATCCGAACGAAAAAAGCTCTCGTATATTATATCAAATCTCTATCTAAGTTTGGCATTGTACTGTAGAAAGAGAATTCTTAGCTTGGATATGATTCTTATTATTTTTGGCTTGTATAATTCGCCCTGCAATAAGACCACGAATCCATGGGGTCACGTCTTCGTTGAATTTGATCATAATGAAGAAGATGATCCTGTATATAAATATCATGCTGAATATAACACTCAGATCTACCCATTTCGATCGATGAACATCGATTTGGAATATTTCTGTTAGGATAAATTCTCCTGGAATCTTGGGTTCATTTGGTGATTGATTGTCGAACATCAACCCTTTCAGATCATTTTGGTATTGCCCCTGAGTCATGACACAAAGTTTAATCGTTTTTATTAGGTATGACAAAACGAGATATAGTCGCATGTTAAAAAGAGAAAATAAAAAATTATACTGCGCTACAATCATTTTTCGTTCCAAAACTAAAGTGTCTTCCGATTTTGATCCTTTAAGTATCACAATTTTCAATTTAGTTTTATATTTTAAGAATTTGTCCAATTTCAATATAACTTTGACCGGAAAATTCGAATTTTGTTAGAAAATGGCTTTCTGATGACCTAAAAGTGACGTGGCAACATGTGTCAATCAATAGTCATTTTTAGGTCACCGGAAAGTCCAAATTCGGAAAAATTTGACTAAAATCAGACATATTCTTAAATTATAGGATTAAATTGAAAATTGTGATAATTATGAGATTAGAATCGGAAGACACCATAATTATGATACGAAAAATGACTTTAACACAACTATTTTGTTGATCATGAATTTTCAGACATGTTAGTGGATCAGTTAAGGAAATACCTGCAAAGCCCAGAAGTGAAAACTCATATAAGAGATGGGATAGCGCCAGACGGGCTTTGGAATGTCATTTGGGAGGCGAAAGTAGCCCGAGACGAGCATAAATATTCCCTGCAACATGATCACACAAGCTTGTAATCGAAGCAAGGAAAACGGGTAAGCATTTGGTGGAGGAGAAAATGAGGGACGGAAAGGGACCTGAATTCCAGAGCCGATGATGATACCCATAAGGAAATTAGGAACAACACTAGCTATGGCCATCATGAGGCTCTCGACCACAGTTACACTTGCGTAGAGGTTCAACACGAAGAATGCATAATGAGAAAAGCCTGGGTGCAGGTGGACCATGAAGTAGCATATAGTTCCAGACAAGAAGGTTATCATTATCAAAAATGGCATTGCTGATAAGGTGTTGCTGATGACAAATGCAAGCACACCATAGTGGCCATTCAGTCTCTCTTTTTGGAACACCTGATCAACCAAACACCAACAATTATATATCTAGCTCAATCAAAGAAGAACAAGTATGTATGTAAATATACCTTCATATCCTCAATAAAAGAGGGAAATCCACCAATGGACATAAATGTAACAAAACCAAAGACGAAAGCGGCACATGCTCCCCTAGCCTACACATTATATATATATATCAAACTCACTTCAACTTTGAGTTTCATTCAATTGAAAATAATGATCAACATTAATTACCAAAATGGAATTATAACTGGTTCCTATGTCCAAGTAGATGGTCCCAATACAGATGGTGACGACAATGTAGATAGCCAGCCTGAGCCAGTAGTACCCGAAGTCCCTCGACATGTTAACAAATGATCGCTCAGTCAACGTGATCGCTTGTTTTAGAAAGCTAGCTTGACTTCCTCCCAAATCAAGACTTCTTCCTTTCTATAATTCATTAAGCAACACACATGTATATATATAATCAAGAATTAGTATATATATGGTTTGGTAAGTGGATGAGAATTCAATTGAAGACAGTCTAGTACTTACAACTTTGGACATTTCCTCAATCTTTTCTTTTGCTGAATTGCAATGCTGAGAAGTGCGATAATAGTCTACAAGTTGTTGTATAGCTTCAGCTGTGGTTACTTTTTCTAAAGGATCATCATCATTTATCCTTGGCTGATTACAAACAGAGTTTAAAGAATATTGGATTAGAAACTAATTAATTGTTCGAGATTTTGTTCATCATTCTTTGATAATCTACTTAGTTAGCAACTAACAATTGGGGACTACTCGATCGATCATCATTCTATATTAAGCATTTCAAGAAATAGCAATCCCCTTCACTACTGAGTTAATTCTACGAGTGCAAGCATTTTCGGGGAAAAATGCAAAATTAGTTCCATATATCAAGGGGTGTGACAAAACAAATTATTTTTGTTTTAAAAGTGGCAAAACTAGTTGGAATTTTACATGCTAGCTGTGGTCTTGATTAAGACGATATGAACTTGACATGACGCTTTTATAAGACAAATAATTGATAAATTTGTGTAAAAATACAATTTAAAATTGTTGTTTGTATGACGCTCTATTAAGTTTATTTCATTTAAGGTCTATGCGCTACATCATCTAGATTAGTCGAAGTACGTAGAATTCCAACTCATAAATTAAGAATTTTAGGCCAGAACAAGTTTTGAAAGAAAAAGGAACTAACTTTGTCACACTATCATAGTCATGAAACCATATTTGGAAATTTTCCAGCAATTTCAACATATACATACCTGCAATTGCATGGATCCTTTGAGAGTTGCTTTCACTTTGTCGAAATCGGAATTGATGCATCGGAGAAAATGATCGGACGGGTTCCTAAGGGCCGGACAAGGAAATCCAGCATCTGCAAAAAACTGCAAAACATCTTTCATGATCACATATCCATCTCCAAATATTCATTAAAACTGATATACATATGTTCTTGCCTCATAAGCTTGTGAAGCTTGGCCAAAGTAGACAGTTGTGCCACTAGAAAGCAAGTACAATCTGTCAAACAACTCGAAAACTTCACTGCTAGGCTGATGAATGGAGGCGATCACTGTCCGTCCATCTTTAGACAGCCCACGCAATGTCTGCGTAACGAAGAATGCTGCTGCACTGTCAAGACCACTGGTGGGCTCATCAAGAAAAAGTAATTTAGGCCTCGTGAGGATCTCAAGAGCGATGCTAACTCGTCGCCTTTCGCCACCACTGATCCCACGCAGGTGCCAGTTTCCGATCACTGTGTCCGCACAATCTTGAAGCCCCATTTCCACGATCGTGTTCTCAACCAATGCACGTTTATCGGTCGATGCCATTTTATCAGGAAGACGCAATTGTGCCGAGTATGAGATTGTTTCGCGAACCGTTAAAGTACCAATCAAGTGTTCTTCTTGAGTTACGTATGCCTACACAAAGCAGACACTAATGCTATCAATATAAGTCCTCAAAAAACAGGATATTGCAAGTTCACTCTTTTTTTCCTTCAATGTGGAATCCTATATTTATTTGAATTTTGGAATGCTTATGCCCATTTTACTTTCAACCATTTCACAAAACATTTCAAACTATATATAACCTTATTATGTGAGTTGACAATCACTATTTGCATCTTTTTAATCCAAGAGTTATACACTAATGCATTCAGAATCCTCTGTTTCAATGGCGTTTAATTGCCATATTGTCAACCACAACTTTCCGAACTACATTATAATCAACAAAATGTTTTTCTCAATACTCTAAAGAATATTCCCAATATAATTTTTTTGATTAATATTGCGCCAGTTTTTTTTTAACCTAATTAATATCAGTACCATTTAAGTGGAATGAACTATAGATCTTCCAAATTATTTTAATAAATCAGATTAAATATTTAAGTGAACCACACTAATAGACTAATAGTATATAATTTATAAATCATAAAATAAATCATAAGCAATAAACAGATTTTATTTTACCACCACTTTCATTTCAAATTTTCTATCTCACGATTTCTCCACCGATTAAAATCTAATTTTCACTTATTCATCCAAATGTAATTCACAAAAACATAAGATAGTCTCACAAGAGACTCACTCAATGTAATTTTATTTCTCACACAAAATTTCATTCTTAATTCCACAAAGCAAATACCAGAAATTAGAATCCTCGCTATAAACACCACCGTACAATCAAAAACATGTAGTTATTATAAAATTGGTACAAAAAATTCAAACTCGAGCAAATCAATCAACTGGAACGTGGAACGGACCCAATCAATTAAGTCATACAAGATCGTAACAATATACTCTATCAAATCAATCAAATAAAAATCATATGATCATATATTATATACTCACAGCAGTGCCAAAAGACAAATTAGTTTTCCGACCATTGAGAAGAATGGTTCCGGAAAGGAAGGCGTTGGCGGGAAGTCGAGCAGCTAGCGCGTCTAGCAGTGTCGACTTCCCGGAGCCCGAGGGCCCCATAAGAGCAGTAAAACTGCCTGGCTCTGCATAGCCACTCAATTTCTCCAACACTGTTTGTGTCTCTCCTTTACCAAGAGTCACTATCACACTTACATCCTTCCACGTAAGCCTTGCTGACACGTCGTCGCCGCCGTCTACAAGTCCCCTGTAAACGGTGTCGTTTTTGCTTGCCTCCATCTCCATTGCAACATCCTTTGTCATCATCTCGATCTCTAGACAAGTGTTTGTGATTTGTGATCTTTGATGATCAGTTTAAGCTAGTTAATTCTAAGTCTATATTGTAGTACCTACCGCTTTTAATTAATTAAACTGGTTAATTGAGTTGTGATTGTGAACGAACTAGCTAGGTAGAGCTATTGATGATCACGACCAACATCGACTTAGATTTAATCGCATTTATCATGGAGATTAATGTGTAATTATTATAACGGTAGTAGATGTTATAATAGTATTGGCTTCTTAATTAGGGAGGGAAAAAAAATTAGAAAAAAATCCCTATTTTTAGCCCCTCAACTGAGATTTTTTTTTTTTTTCCGTAATTTTTTTTTTCCTGTCATTTTGATCAATTATACTATTTATACGAGATATGATGGTACAAACAAATGAAATTACAACAACTTGATTATATTGTTACTTAAGTAATGGAAAAACCTGATTTTTATTGGTACGAAATAAAGTGGTAGAGTAGATCATGTTACAGGTCAGTGAAGAAGTGTATAAATATTTAAATTTAAGTAAAAAAGAAAAAAATTCTAAACATTTTTTTTTTTTTTTAATCACGAGTGGTTAAAATTAAAATGAAACTGTTGCAGGTAGAAACGTGTGAAGGTGCATATATATATATATATATATATATATATATATATATATATATATATTCGAGTAGCTAGGTAGCTTTCATCTCCTAGTTTGTGTGCTCATTGATGTTTGTTAGTAGATGTTGGTGAGGCTATTTAATACAAACCCGCCTACTTAGTTACTCTTAATTAACTCATAATTAATTCATTACTACTTCACTTGGAATTGATCCTGCATGTTCCAAATTAAGTTTCATCTTAAGTTTCAACTTTACTATACACTCTATTACTTGTTTTGCTGGTGATTCTAATTTTATTTATATTATAATAGATTTATATAGGATCATATATGTTAAGAGAATATGAGGCATAAGGTGAAACTTTTAGAGGCTAAAGTATGAAAATATATTTAAAGAGGTCTAAACAAATTTATTTATATCAATTCCTTGATTTTTCAACTGCAAACTAAAAATTAGATATAGTAAGAGATGGAAAGAAAAACTTGGAAGATAATTATTAAATCCAATTGCTTGCATCTCTCGACTTTTGTGGATATGATTAAATTGGATAGTAAAGAAAATTGCTAAAGGCAGGGAAAATGGGAAAATATATGTAAAAAAAAATGTAGATTTTTTTTACATATATTTTATAGACTAATCAAAACTACCAGCAACTTCACGTTTTCCAGACACTTAATTAGTCACTAATTTCAAGATGCAGCATTCTTAATTTACTGGTTAAGACAATTTTACTTTTATTAGGTTATATGACATTTGCTTATTATGATGTCACCAACACTATCTAATACATCAACGAAAATAAAACATGAAATATAATTAAAGATTCAGACTAAAATCCTATATTGTAACATCTTCCATTTAAAGTCATAATATGTTTTCGGTTTTAAATAACAAATCTAAACACATGCATTTCCATATGGTAGCAAACAATTTTCAATTATTACATGTCTCAGCACATGTGTGCTCAACTTTTTTAGTTCTCTTTTAGTGATGGTTAATAACTTCAATTAATTGTAAAATGGTTATTAATACACTATAAATTGGGTGGGCTAGAGAGTAAGTAGCAGACAATGGCAACTATATAAACTAACTGAATATGCATGAATTATTATTATTAGTTTTTTTTTTTTTAAGCATTAAGGTTTGTCCTCCATCAAAAATAAAATAAAATTTTTATTTAGAGGAATTGGCATTTTGCAGACTTTTACATTGCTTTTACATCTGTAGTAATATATTTTGTGGAAGAGTTGGGCTAGCTTGTACTTGTTGCACGGATTTTAAGACCCGTGCAACTCAGACCCAACCCGGCACAGACAGATAAATATATATATATATATATATTTCTTTGTTTTCATAATAGATGCCCTAATTAAGAGACACAATCCTCAGTTCACCATCTCGTCTTCACCTCCTCCCTAAGCTTCACCTCTTCAATCAATCATCTCCATGAGCGCCTACAAAGAAAAACACGGTCTAAACTTCACATCTTCAATCAATCATCTCCATCAATTATCTCCATGAGCGCCTGTGATTCCAACCTTCAAATTACAAACGAAAACACGGTCTAAACTTCATCTCTTCAATCAATCATTTCCATGAGCGCCTGTGATTCCAACCTTCAAATTACAAACGAAAATACGGTCTAAACTTTACCTCTTCAATCAATCATCTTCATGGGCGTCTGTGATTCCAACCTTCAAATTACAAACGAAAACACGGACAACGCTGATAACTTCTTAGAAATTCAGATATTGTCTTCAATTATCAATGCGAAAAGGTTAACTGATGTTGTGTTTGTAATATTCTATCATAGGTGAAACTATACCTAACCTTCAAATTGTTGAGTTATCTAGTGGAGAAGATGAATTTGCCGATGCAATTGATACAATTTTTGAATCTAAAGGTCATCTTAATAATACATAAAGGTCATATTGAGACAGAAGGTATAAGTAACTTAACATAAAAGTCTTGGAATTTATATATAATGTGTCTTAAATGATTGACTTATAAATGTATACTTAAAAATACATAATGGTTATCTTATGAATACAAAGGTATATCTAACTAAATTTTTAAAAAATGCTAAAGTAGCTAGTCTTACAAAAGATACGACTAATATAACTAAAAGATATGTCTAACATTATTAAAAGGTATAATTAACATAACATAAAAGGTATGACTAACATAACTAAAATGTATGTCTAACACTACTAAAAGGTATAGTTAATATAACATAAAATGTATGACTAACATAACTAAAAGATATGCTTAACATTACTAAAAAGTATACTTAACATAACATAAAAGTCAGACACCTGAGAGCATGTTTGGGTGGATTTTGTTCGCAACCTAGAGGTGCATGACGGGTCGACCCGACCCAAGTGCACAGATGTAGGGTCCGTGCACCAGGTGTATAAAAGTTTTTGTCTTTGTGGAATACATCTAATTTGATATTAATGTTTTAAGATATTACATCTGATAAAATATACTATACTGATCTCAAAACGAAAGTATAATAGATCCCAAATATAATATTTTTCTAATAATATTGAATAGAGGCTTATTGCTGGAAAATCAAAATCTTTACTCAAATTATCATTTTAACCAAAATTTTCACTATTGAGTAAAAATAATATAACTTTTATATATATAGTATGTTTAATTCCACAGTTTATTCATCAAATGCATAATTCAAAGTTTAGCAATATAATGTTAATAATATAACTTATATATATATATAGTATGTTTAATTTCACGGTTTATTCATCAAATGCATAATTCAAAGTTTGGCAATATAATGTTGTTGAGACTACCCACATCGCTGCAGGTCACCAACTTAGATTAGGAAAAAGATAAAAAAAAAAAAAAAAAAAGGGAAATTATTTACACGGTGGCAACCGGTTGCAATTTTGGTTGAAATACCAACCTTATCAACCAATTATGGCAACTTGGGGCATCCAATTAAAATTGGACACATGTCAATTTTTTATTTGTTGAATTAGATTTTATATAGATAAAATGTATATTGTAAATATTATGGATAATATGTATTTAAAATATACATATATATATATATATATCAAAATTCATACTTTTTAATTCTCTATAAATAGACATCAATATTGACATATTTTGAAACACCATCTAAAATTCTCTATTTTCTCCTCTATTTTTTTATCATTCATCTCTCAATTTCAATCATGGATCCAAACCATCCTAATTATTTTCCAAACTCCCAAAATTATCCAAGTTTTGAATCAATTCTTAACTCTCAATTTTTTCCTCTCAGAAGATTATCCAAGTTATTATCAAAACTCTCAATTTTCTCTAAATCTAAATCAAGATCCTACCTCTGAGCATGTCCAACCACCACAAAATATCTCCCTAAATTTGTTCCAAAATGTTCAACAACGAAATTTATTTCTTTTTCAATTTCGTCTTTCAACTCTTGTAATTGTAATTTCGTTATTGTATCTTATTCTAAATGTGTTTTAAATTATTTTTGTATTATAATTATAGATTTAGAATATTAAATTATTTAATGTAATTTTTATACATTTTAAATATAATAAATATTGATTATAAAATATATGTAATTAATATATAATAAAATAATTATTATTATTTTAGGTTGGGTTGGGTTATGGATGTGGGTAAAAAAAGATAAAGTTAATTTGAGTTGTGGGTTGAATAGGTGGATGAGAGAGAAATTAATATTTTATTTTAGGTTGGGTTGAGAGAGGGTTGTGAGTGTGGGTAGTATGAGTCTGCTCGACCGCCAATCAGCACGACCGCCAACTCATCAATTTGGTTATTTAGCTATTAGTTAGTTATACCTGCTGTTAGTTTGTTAGATCTTTTTTAGATTTTTTTTTTTTTTTTGACAAAGTCTTGGGTGAGACCGTCTCACGGATCCCATTCCGTGAGACGGGTAGGGTCGGGTCGAACATAAAAATTATGTAATACTTTTGTGTGTGTTATGTAATACTTTTATGTATATTAGGTAATATTTTGTATTATAAAATGCGTTTTGAGTTGAATCAGACTATAAGAAAATATGTAATACTTTTATGTGTATTAGGTAATACTTTTATATATATCAGGTAATACTTTTGTATTATGGGATAATGACCCGAATTGGGTCGGGTCGGGTCAACAAAAAACGCACGGATCCTAGGCGCCCAGGTGCTCTTCTGCGTGAATTGTATAATATATAATACTTTTGTGTGTATTAGGTAGTACTTTTGTGTATATCATGTAATACTTTTTGAAAATATCACATAACTTAATATCATGTAATACCTTTATGTATATGAGGTAATACATAACTTAATATCATGTAATACCTTTATGTATATGAGGTAATACTTTTATGTGTATCATGTAATACTTCGATCTGACCCTACCCGTCTCATGGAATGAGATCCGACTTCGATCCGACCCTATCCGTCTCATGGAATGAGATCCGTGAGACGGTCTCACACAAGATCTACTTTTTTTATTTTTTTTTTTATCATAATTTTAGATTTAGAACCTTCCCTTACTCTCTATATAAGGACCTTAGCCTTATACCTTGTAGAACAAGTTTTCTGATATATGAGAATTACGCTTATTCACTTCATCTTCTATCTCTTATCTCTGCAAGCTATAAACATGGTTTTATCTTTGAAAATTGTATGGATCGTGGCTTAACTCTACAAATGTTATAAAATAATCTGAACATTAAATATTATTCAATTACGTCAATCGAGTATTTGTATTCAAGGAAAAATTGCAGTTTTAAATTTACCTGAATTTAATTAACTGACAACGTACACACTTTGGGGTATTAATATTTTAAGAAATATTACGGGCAAAAACTTGTGTATGCGTGACTACTTTCAGTCTTCGCCATTGAACAAAACATTTTGCGCAGTGGATTTATGCAACTCAATCTGACTCGGAATTCCTTGCTCGAGTTATTATGCCAAATGTAATCTTTTTATTAAAACAATTAATATTGTCTAAAGATACATGTAATGTTTTTTTTTCTTGATCGAGAATTTTTTATCAATTTTTTTACATTAAAACACATGAAACATACACACCAAAAAACATTTCACATTTCAAAAAAAAAAAAAATCAATTAAATTAATTTTCTAATATACATTTGATTGAAACTCAATTTGAGGAAAAACGGAAAAAAAAAAAAAAAAAAGACCTTAGACAATTTGAAGAAAATCGTGAAATTCGACGTTGAATCAAAAAACATTAAATTACAATTGAAAAAACAAATCATAAGTCAAATTGATTTTATATTAACTTTAATACTTTTACAGTTAAATAATAATACATTCAACTGTATAGGTATTACTTTCTGTTGAGTGATACCAAGCTTAAGTAATAATATTATTTTCAGACAGAATAATGATTTTATGTTTAAGTAGTAACGTTCTTCACCTTTTTTTTTTTAATTAACGTTCTTCACCTTATAAATATTATTTTATGAGTAAAGTATACCAATATACGCGATGATACTTTACTCATAAAAAGTAAAGTTGTATGCTCTCATACATCATTTACACCGATCTTAAAATCCATATAACTGAATATAACTCATGAATCAATATATAAATAACTTTTTTTTTAATATCTCAAATAGTTCATGATCTACTCTATTTACATAATAATAAATGTAATACCTTATTTTATTGAAATAGAATGCAAGAATCACTTTTTGTATCACGTAGATGTATTAACTACATAACATAAAGATATTTGTGCATTTACTTAAAAATATTAACTTAGTTTATAGAAGAATTGGATTTATTATTTTACTGCAATGTATGAGTTATATAGGAATAAAGAATTAGTTGTATTTCATAAATGTATTAGTAGTATTACGTGAAGGTATTACTTCATTTACATAAATGTATTACCTCGTTTTACTGAAATATAATGTAAGAATATTATTTGTTACATGTAAAAGTATTAAAACATACAACATAAAAATATCACTACATTTCTTTAAAGATATTACCTTATTTTATTTAAAAACCAAAATATATTAGTATATTACATAAATGTGTTAATTATATCAAATAAAATATATTGTTTACATAAATGTATTATCTCTCATTTTACTAAAATATGACATTACGGTAACCGTATAACAAAAATGTATTATTCGCGTATTATAACTTATACTAAAAGCTATTATATATTTGACATAACACAAACAACCTTGTGTGGTGGGTGTAGACGCATATAGCTTGGCTTGTGGGGATGTGTGAAGATAGGGTGTTGTACAAATTCTAAGTCTGCACACCATTTATTTAGAAATTTTTTAGTAAAAAGTAATATGCTTTTAGGATTAAGATCACTCTCTCATGTACCAATTACATTGATTTAAGATTCATATAAGTTGGTCGATTTAGATCCGCTTGAATTTTTTAATCAATGCGCTGCTCTACTTTTCCCTTAGCTCGCCTTTTTACATTTGTAGAAACTTTTATGTTATATTAGTATAACTTTTATGTATAAATATCATAACATTTATGCAATACTTTAATTAAAAAAAAATTGACACACAATTTGATTATACTTTTATATGTAAGATTGCTCATACCTTTATATAATATTACTTATAGATTTATGCCAACATAATTGTATATTATTATAACATAAAAGTTCACATAATATAACAAATTTTTAAATATATATATATATATATAACAAATTTATTAGAATATGATTGATTTTGTTTGGACAAACACTAATATTTCAAATTTGAGATAATGTGACACATCAACTATAATTTTATTATATAAAATCTAAAAACAATTATAATTTTTAAGTATAAGTATTCACAAAATTTGAGATAACATGACACATCAACTATAAGTATTCACAAAAATCCTGTTTATGAATGGTTCAATATTATACACCGTATCAAAATTCATTTCAGCAGGACAGATTCGATACATCGAAAATATTGTTAAATAAAAATGAGAAATAATAATTATCCATGGTACCGAAAATACAGTTAGATTAAAATGAGAAATATTAAAAAATTTAATATGTTAATTTGAAATATACACTAATTAAATATTAATATTTTTGATACATATATACCTAAAAATTTATTTGGATATTTGGATTCCCCAAATTTGAGTATATTCTCTCGATTGTATCGAACACACATTACGTTTTCATTCCACCATCGCAGTTTTGCAGAGGTAATTTGCTTCTCCTTTTTCGCTTTCATGGCGCAGTGCTTCGCCTCTGCTGCCCTCTCATTGCCGCTCCGATACCCCACAAATCCTAAAAATGCCTCCGTCTTTTCTACTCAATTTGACTCCAGCATATCCGGCAGAGGCGATCTTACTACTCAGGCCTCCATTACCAGACCTGCGATTGAGACGCCTGTAACCAGCAATGGCGACGGCACCAGAGTATACGCGGTGTCTGATTTGCACACGGATTACCCTGAAAACATGTGTTGGGTCAAATCGCTGTCCTCCCCAAAAAACGGTAGAAATGTACTTATTGTCGCCGGTGATGTCGCCGAGACTCAGGGAAATTTCACTCTCACCATGTCCATTTTGAAGGATAAGTTTGAGCATGTTTTCTTTGTACCTGGTAACCATGATCTATGGCTCCGCAGGGAGAAAATTGATTACGTAAGCATCGTTTCCTCTTCCCTCTGATCATTTGAAGTTTCCTCTATAAAATAAATCCATGTGTTACCTATTTGCTCTCTGATTAATTGTTCGAATTGCTTTGATTGTTAGAACTTGTTGCCAATTACTGAGCGCCACTTTTCCTCAATGATACATTTGATGTCAAAAGAGTTAACAAACTTTTAACTCTCAACATGTGTTTAGTTGGGATCTCTTGATAAGCTGGATAAATTGCTCGAAGCGTGTCAGGAACTTGGTGTGGAAACAAAACCTAGCATAGTTGACGGCTTGGGAATTATCCCATTATACTCTTGGTATCATGAGGTAAATTGTTTGAATGCTTTATCGTATGATGCCTTCTAGGCTTCTATATAGATCTGATTCACTTGTTCTTTTTATGACCTTGCTTTGTTACAGAGCTTCGATGAGGAAAGAGATATAACTGGATACCGTATTCCGCCCTTGGAGATGGTGATTAACTTTTTTTTTCCTAGTAAGGACTTCATATCTCTGTCTTACTTGACAGTACAGCACTGGAATATTGGAATACTGATTAACGTTTGTGTGGATATGTTGGAAGATGTGTTCTGTGTCACATCATTCCAAAGAGGTTAACTACCTTTTCTCGTTTTATTTAGTTTGATTATCAATAGTGTTACTGAACATTAATCTGTACTCTAGTAACCATGCTGTGTAGGGGTAAGGTACAATAGTGCATTGACTTCGTCTAGTTATTCAAATAATGGCATTACTTGTCTCTACTAGATTCCATAAGCTAAAATGTTGCCTATTTCTACTATAGGCGTGCAAGGACTTTCATGTATGCAGATGGCCCAACGAACTGAAAAGTGGAGAGACTTCCCTTGCACTGTATTTTGATGCTTTGAATGACAAGAATCGCGACACGATTGACGATATCATGAAGAGATGCACTAATATAATTTCGTTCTCTCACTTTGTTCCAAGGTCAGTAAATTTGAACTCGGACTCTTATTTCTTAGTTCTCATTCATAGGTATGCTAGAGTAGCAAATCTTCCCTTGACCACGAATGGTGTTTTTCTTTTTTGTGGAAGATTAGCAAAACTTGGAATATTTTTACTTTTGCCTTGTCAAGAGTTGCAACACTTGGTGTTTTAGTGTTATGGTATTTGGTCTTTTAGTCCACAAAAAAATTTAATTAATACTCGGAATTTTCGCTTTGTTACATTTTATGAATGCTTCTCGAAAACGATTTGTGAAATGAAGGGGTGAAGGCACTTTAGAGTTTGTGTAATTTCTGTAAAACTTCTTTCTTTTCACTACTTCGTCATGTTTCTTGATTGCATGGGATATTACTTTCTTTAAAAGCTTATTCTCATGCATGATATAGCAATTGGTGCTCTATTGAATGTTTGCCTCATCTGAAAGCTTTAGCTGATGGAGATTTGTCATTTAATGCTTAATTATCTTCATCATGTCTCCTTTCTATGACGGGTTACTTTCTTAAAGTTTGAATATGGGAACCTTTTATAAATGGGTGGTTACTATCATCTTACATTTAATGTAACTAGTCCCACTTCATTTTCTTCTCTCATTCGATTTCTCAGTGCTGACAGCTTAGGCACCTAGGGGGTCTATTTGTTAAGGGTGGATTGGTATCTCCAGTTTACAGTTAAGTTTTATACATTAGCTTTCTGCTCAAGTCCCTGAATGGTATAAGCCATTATTCATTTGTTGCACTGGACCAGAAGCCTTACAAAATTAGCTTGTTTATATTTGTCTTTTGACTTTATGATCTCCAAACGGCAGAAGAGAATTGCAAATAAGTAAGTGGAGATAAAATGCAAAAAGTTGTTTTGATTCGAATAAGCTCCTGTTTGAAGCAATATGTCTGAGGAAGTTTGTATACTTGTATGTTGTACTACAACTACACTGCAATATATGATGATTGTTTATTTTCTCAATTTCAGCTGATATTATCCTAAATTCATCCTTTTGGTGTTAAGAAAAATAAAAGTTAGATTTAATTAACCATATTGAGGACGCATTCTCTTGGTTCGGCTGTCTCTGGTCTTCTTGTAGTCAACTAGCCAACTGGTTATGAAAAAGGCTTCCCTGTTTCTTGGATTCTGCTTTAGCTAATTTTCTGTGTTCGATAAAGTTAGGATGTCACAGTCAATATTACCATAGTCTCTTAAAAATTTGATTAGTGTTAAAGAAAATGACATATTTTATTTAGAGGGTGGAGATGCAAAGCTTGAAAGAGGCTCTTTTTCCATTTTTCAGTTCTTTACTGAAAAAATAAATGGCAGTACCTGTTTATATCTTACATGCATCTCAGCTATTATTGGTATGTCAAACTAAGATGCTTATCCGAAGCTAACAGCATCTTGTTAACTCTTCTCTGCAGGCAAGAGTTATGTCCAGAGAAAAGAATGCTCTTCTATCCTAACCTTCCAAAAATCATCGGCTCAAAATATCTTGAGACACGAATAAGAGCTATATATGGTGCAGAAGGGCCGGTATCTGCATGTCATGTGTTCGGTCACACCCATTTTTGTTGGGATGCTGTTCTTGATGGTATCAGGTGATTGTTATATTGAAAATGATTTACAACACTTGTGGCAGATTATTCACAACACGTATCTAGTGTATTAGACGTCAAATGAGGCTATTACTTCATAATTGATATACAAAACTAGGCCTAATGGTAGCTTGATCCTTAACAAAATGAAAACATTAACATTTAGCATCATTGTTTGATTTAATTGACATTAGTCCAAGAAATTATGAAACAACTTTTTTAATAGATTTATTGTAGTTGATGATTGTTCAAATTTGCCATCTCTTTATATTTCCAATGAAATACGTAGTCCTTACTCTTCTTGGGTGATAGCGAACTTGGCTCATGATTTCAATCAAAGTCACTGTTTGTCTAGAAGTGTGTAAATGTGTTAGATCCCTTTACTAGAATGCAAGTGATAAATGTGTGTGAATACTAAGCTTCCAAGTTGCAGGTATGTACAGGCACCATTAGCTTATCCGAGGGAAAGAAAACGAAGAATGAATGGAGGTGAAGAGTGGCTGCCATTCTGCATCTTCTCAAGCGGAGATTTTACGGAGAAGCTCTCTCCTTGCTACTGGTCTGATTATTACTCTGTCAACCCCAGAGCACCGGATATCACGCAGCTCGCCCCCTGGGTTGCAAAGTATTACTCCAAACTTCGATGAAAGTATAAATGTATCCTTATGTAGCAAACTATCATTTAGAGATTTTAGGCTACTCTCCTGTTTTGTCATCATTTGTCTATAACATATTCATGGAAGCTCAATTGATAATATATTTTGAGAAACTTCAATCAACCGCGCATACAAGTATAAACCATCTGACACGCTCTAAAATCAAGAGTAATTGTGTGTAGACCCAAATAAAATAGAGTAAGTCTCTTGTGAGACCGTCTCACGGCCGGAATTCTAATACATTGTGTGAGACGGGTCAACCCACAACTCACTTACCCACCACCCAAACCCTATAATTCACATATCATTTGTGGGTGATGGGGTTCCGTCTCATGGAAACTATCCGTGAGACCGTCTCACATGAGTTTTTGTGAATAAAATAAATTTATTTTAAACTAAACCTAAATTTTAGAATCTAAGAAATAAATCAACACAGTTAACTTTGCTTCATCATTTTTCTTCTTTAGTCCCAACTTCAAACACGTGTTTGTTTGAGAACTCAGCTTAAAGAGTAGCAATGAATAGTTTTATCATTGGAAAATTTAAATAATGAAAAACCAAATAACGGTGATTTATTTTCTTTGAAACTTTATGTTGATGAGATTAGGAATATTAACATTAGAATATGATCTTTTGATCAATGTGCATCTTATTTTATGTGTCCAATCAATGAAATTATTTATATAATAATTAATCTTAGTAGTTAATTTGTTTCTATATGAATTGAGAAGGTCTTTTTTTTTTTTTTTTTTTTTTTCCATAGGGCGTCCAAATATCTAGGCTCATCTTGCCAATAATCCAGATTAAAGATACTTCATCCAATAAGCACCAGAAAAAATCTTTTATGTTAATTTATTAATGCACACCACATCTATATTAATAAACACACTATCAATCATTTGAAGTGGGAAAAAATAAAATTTACTAATATGATCGTTTTGCTTTAATTTCTCACATTGTAAGATTGAAGTTGCAAAGTTGAAGGATATTGTAGGCATTGAAAGGGGATATCTTATTTTGACATGATATAAATTGTAAATTAATTTTGAATAACAAAAAAAGAAGGTTCTATATTTGGTAAAAAATAAAGGGCGGGGCAAATGTATCTCTAGCACGTAGAACATGTCCTAAAATATCGACAGACTTGTCCACCACCTCTCTTCTCATTCCCTCCATTTTACAAACTCTACCCCTTCCCTCTCTCTCTTTGTTCCTCTCTTTCTCCCTCTCTCTCCTACCAATAATCAAGGACATTTTTACAGAGGAACAAACCCAACCAAATCTTTCCTGAAACACAACAAGAATAACAAATTCCATATTCACAAACAAAAAGGAAAAAACACACACGACCAATCCATGATCACCATGCCTTCTTCATGTTGAATTCCAATCCAAGCACACATCACAAATTCCTGGAAGAAGAAAGCTAGCTAGCCATAGCACATACCTAACATCGATTGCATTTGGTCGATCGGCCAGATCAGCAACAATGGGCGCGCAAGCTGCAGCGTTTTCTGTGCGCCCTGCAACAACATCGAATATGGTTACAATGGTGGTGATGGTGATGGTTATGGTGTTTTCCTCCCACGCATTAGCGGAGCAAGAGAACGCATCGGAAGCTCTCCTCAAATTCAAAAGCGCTCTCGCCAACACAGATCCTGCCCTAAAAAATTGGAGTCCGCCGACGCCGCCATGCTCCGGTAATAACGGCAATTGGGTGGGGGTTCTCTGCTTCAATGGCTATGTCTGGGGATTGCAGCTTGAGAATATGGATCTGAGAGGCCAGATCGACGTGAATGCGCTCACGTCGCTGCGTTTTCTGCGAACTCTTAGCTTCATGAACAATAGCTTTCAGGGGATGATGCCGGATTGGAGGAAGCTTGGGGCTCTGAAATCGCTGTATTTGTCGAACAATCAGTTTTCGGGGAAGATTCCAGATGATGCGTTCAGAGGAATGACTTCTTTGAAGAAGGTGTATTTGTCGAACAACAAATTTAGCGGCAGCATTCCGGCGTCTCTGGAATCGCCGAAGCTTATAGAGTTGAGGCTTGATAACAATCAATTCACGGGATCGATACCGGCCATTAGCTCTGATAATCTCAAGGTTTTCAATGTCTCTAACAATCAATTGGAGGGTCCCATTCCTCCGGGTCTGCTTAAAATGGATCCTTCCTCTTTCGCAGGTACCTATATATTGCATGCATCCCTTTCTACTTAGTATGTCATCTAAGTGATCATGAGAAATTAAAAAATGTTTTTTTAGGTGAAAACTCCCTTCATGAATCGGGGGAGTTTCGAAACTCGTAAATTTCGAGATATTTATTAAATTGTTAAGTTTTAAGATATAATATCTTGTAGATTATAATGAGTTTGGAGACCTGATTGAAGCTTCAAGATAAGTTATCTCATGACGAACAATATTCAAGCGCTTTGAGATATACTTACTCCGTTCAAAAAAATAAATGTAGTTTTAATTAAGTCTTTTTTTTTTTTTTTTTCTGTTTTAAAATGCCATTATATGATTTGAAAGAAGCGTTTGTCAATATTCTGCCAAAATTATCCTCATTTACTATCCATTTTTGAATTAAATACAAAGTTATTATTCTGTAATGATTGCACTTAAATAAATCAATAATTTTATCAATTTTATTAATCTGCATGCAAAATCCTAAAACCACATTAATTTTGAAACGGTGAGCACATGTTGAGCTTAAAAAGATAGGAAAAAAAAAAAATGGTCTGTATCCGTTATAATGATTAAAATTTCTTAAATGTAAGAGATGGTGCACAAAAGTTAGAATTTTCAAATGTAGGAATTAGAAATATGCATATATGAAAGAAATGGGTGGATTTAGTTAATATCCATTGCACATACAGGCAACAAAGGGTTGTGCGGAAAGCCTCTGGGAGCATCATGCGATCCCCCAATTCCCCCGCCGGACTTGGAGCCAATTCTTCACTCTCCACCGCCGCCGCCCCAAATCTCCCCGCCTCCGCCTCCCTCTCTTGCTCCTCCCGTTCAAAACAAGACTTCTCCGGCCAAACTTGTAATCATCATCTTATCCATCGTACTCGCCTTGTTTCTCATCATACTGCTCCTCCTCCTCTGCTGTCGCAGCCGCAATAGCAAGAAAGCAACGGGGGGAGAATTGTCGCCACCCTACAATGAAAAAAGTGCTGCGACAATGGCAGGAGCTGCTGCTGCCGCCCATGTTGGTGGTGGTGAAATAAGTGCAGTGGGCGTCAGGAAAGGCGAACAGCCACAGCAGCAGGCAGGCAAGCTGTCATTTGTGAGAGACGATAGGCAGAAGTTTGACTTACAGGACTTGATGAGAGCATCGGCAGAGGTGTTGGGAAGTGGCAACTTTGGGGCATCGTACAAGGCAGTGCTCGTTGATGGGGAGGCGCTCGTTGTGAAGAGGTTCAAGCAGATGAATAACATTGCAAGGGAAGACTTCCACGAGCACATGAGGAGACTTGGCAGGCTCAAACATCCCAATCTACTCCCATTGGTTGCTTACTTGTATCGCAAAGAAGAGAAGCTCTTGGTTTTCGACTATGTCTCCAATGGCAGCTTGGCCACTCACCTTCATGGTTGGTATAGAGTACAGATGTAGACAAATGGGTTTATTCATTTACTCCACATGCATATGATCTTATCAAATGCTGCTCGTCTTGTTCTTGCAGGAAAACGCTCGGAGGAGAAGCCAGTGCTTAACTGGGCAAACAGGCTAAAGATCATTAAAGGAGTGGCCAAAGGGCTGGTCTATCTTCATGCTGAGCTGCCAAGCCTCACTGTCCCTCACGGCCACTTAAAATCATCAAATGTGCTACTAGACAATGAGTTCAATCCGTTGCTCATGGACTACACCCTAGGGCCAGTGGTGAACCCCAACCAAGTCCACCGAGTCCTGGTGGGTTATAAATGCCCTGAATATGCCCAAACTGGTCGCACTTCCAAGAAAACCGATGTCTGGTGCTTGGGGATATTGATATTGGAGACTCTGACGGGCAAGCTTGTGGCCAAGTACCTGGGGCATGGAGGCGAGCAGTATGGCGCTGATTTGGCTGGATGGATAAACGACATTGTCAAGGAAGAAAGCAGCAACAGCAGCCAAGTTTTCGACAAGGAAATGGAGATCAGCTCGGATCACTGCAGAGTCGAAATGGAGAAGCTTTTGAAGATTGGAATAGCTTGCTGCCAAGAAGACCTGGACAAGAGGTTAGATCTGGAGGAGGCATTTACAAAGATTGAAGAAGTACAAGAATAAATAAATCACAATTGACCACCTCCGGTATTAATTATCTGTGTTTTATATCCTAATTTAATTTTTGATGTGAATTTCTTTTTATTTTTCTTTTGGAGTCAGTCGTCCCATTGTACCCTTCATTTAGGAGAGAATTTAGAGGTTGTGGCCTTGCACAAGCTAGCTAGATTCATGCTTGCATAGGGGTTATACTATTGTATTTTATTTGTTTTTAGAATGAAATTTATATGCATTTACTTTGAAAACTATAAACCATGCATGTTTGGTAACTGAAATATACTCATTCATATGAGCATAACCCATGTGCTTCAATTAAATGATCATTCAGGATTGACTTCAATTCATTAATCATCTTCTGCTGAAATGAAACTTCAGGCAATTAAAGAGATCGTCATTTCCTTTATCAAGGAAATGAGTGTTATCATTTCTACAATCTATTTCTAGAGGGAGCAGCATCCCACTCTAAACGAACAGTCAGCTTCAATGAAGAGTAAAAGCAAACTGTCCAGCAGGTGGAAATAAAACAAAGAGATGGATGAAATTGCTATCTTGTTCAACAGTATAGCCAAGTGAAAAATACCGGTCAATTTCACCAGTCATGAATATGATTCAGCAGAGCAAAATGCATAGCATCAACTTAGCAAACAAATGAAGTAAAACTCATATGAACTTGGATCAGAACAAAATGTTACCTTATTTATAGCTGCAAGGCGCTCTCGAGTAAAAATCAATGCTCCAATCCATCTAACACATGAAACTGAAACTAGGAAACAAAATAATATACCATCTCAAGAAATAACGTATCTTGACCTGGACCAAGATTCACAAGCAGCCACTTAAGATAGGGAGTTGTCCTTCTCATCTGTGATCCGGAACAAGAGGAGCAAAATCCCATTCCTTTGTGGTTGGTAAGAGAAAAGGTACAAAGCAAAATAAGAGCGAGTCCTAATCTAACGATTAACAGCAGCAAATAAAAGCTAGATGTCTTCAAGAAAATAAGCAATAAATCAACAGCACAAAGCATCTGAATGGACAATTTTTTCCTCACATAGAATCAGTGATCTCTAGGAGAATTCAAGTGGAAGATAGCACAGGTATACAACTTTCTCACAAGTGACACTAATACATAGAAGGAAATTGTTCTCTACATCTGAAATCACAAAAGTATTATTTAGTCATGAAAAGTTAGATTGTAAGGCCCAGACAAGCTAAGATACATTGAGAAGCAGCAGCCATTTCCCCCAATAGACTAAAAAGAAGAATATATATGTATTAACAGAACATGCTAACTGTAGAAGCATGAAAATCAGGTGTTATCTTGAACGGAATTAGCAGCATCTCTTCTCCCAGGAAGCCTTGCTATACATCTGCTGTTCAATTGTGAGTTCTCAACAACCATGTAGAGGCAGAATAAGCACAATCCTGCAGTAAGAGAGCACTTAATATGAAGTAATCTAAATGAACAAATGAATGCGGATAAATATAGCCTCACAGAGTTGAGATCAACCATCAGCACTATCTCTCCTTTTATTTTAGAGTAAAAACATTACTTTTCTTTTTTCAGTAGAGATGGTCAAGGGAAGATAACACTACAACAAAGGGATGATAAAACACCCAACAGCAAAAGATAATTTTCTGATTCTTAGAAACCGATGCCATAAATTCGAATCACACATTGTGCAACATTCAATGGCAGGACCGTAACTAGCCACTTTAAAGCAGTAACTTCATTAGCACACATCATAAAAGCTTGGCAGACATTGAATCCACTTCTATTTATTCTCTTTAGTCCTTTATTCTAAAAATTAGAAAAAAGTGGTAAAAGAGAAAAGGGGATTAGTCACAGATTTTTGATTGTATCTCTAATTTTCTTCATTTCTTCGATGTCAACTGTTTTCCCTATTACATATTCATGCCACTGCATGGAACAAGGCCATATATCTTGTTTAAGTGACTTCAATTACCATTTCCTTAATTTTCTGTTGAGTTTCCAGGGAAAGAAGAATATAGCAAAATATTAGAAAGCAATGATGGCAAACAGATGCCCATAAACTCACCAATATAAGCAACAGCAACGCCGGAAAATGCTCTTCCAATGACAGAGAGCACATAGAGACAGGAAACCACCTGCCCAAGGAAATTAGAAACAATATTATCTGTAGACACTGGCAATAAGGTCAAAATCATTCATTAAATAAATATCTAGGGTAATTAATTAATTCTGGCACAGAAATTGAACCTTGAGAAAGAGGCGTTTGTCATGGCCGGTGGCGGCGACGCGGAGGACGGACTCGGCGGCGCCGAGGTTATTAGCGAGGCAGGCGAAGAAGGAGGTAGCAGCGTCCTGGGAGATCTGCCAATGGAGTGGGTCAACCGGAACGGCGACGTTCATGTGGCGGAAGAGGAGGCCGAGGATGGCCAGGGAACAGAGGAGTACGATGAAGACGTCGGCGAAGAGAGAAACAAGGCTTGATTGGCGGTAGGCGCAGTGGTAATACACCAGCGTGCCGCTAATCATCCCCATCATCGCCCCAACTGCCACCATCTTCAACTCGATTGATTGAACTCCTTTTCTTCTTAATTCACACTACAAATGAATACTATTCCGTGGAAGAAAGGTTTTTCTACGACTGTGATTCTACAACAACGGCGGCTGAAGAACGGAGATGTTGTGTGTTTTTTGTCGGAGAGATTTGGTCCAGTCTCCAATCTCCATCATATATTTGGCATATGACAATTGAATTTTCAAGAAAAACAAAATTTATTTGGAAAAATGGGATTTTGGTTAAAACGCCTGATCAAGAGTCAAGATTGACATTCGTGTAAATGAATGTATTTTTTTTTTTTTTTTTTAAGATAAGCTAAGAGCTTTCTTTGAAATAAATAAAGATTGAGGACTTGTTTAAAATAAATAATTTTCTATTATTATCATAACAATATCATTATTGTTATTCGATTGTAGCGAAACCAATATTGTTATATACAAATGTATATATAACAAAAAAATTTATATACTCATAAAATAATATGGACCATCATATTTTGTTGTTATTTCTTTTTATTATTTAAGGTTAATTTCAATTTACTATCTGAATCATTTGACTCTTTTTTAGTGGATGTCTAAACTAAAAAAAAAAAAAAAAAAAAATTCAGATCGCTACCCATTCTCTTCAAAATTTTCCGATTGCTATCCCAAACTCAATTTTTGACATTTTCCGGTCAAGACTCATCGGAAAACTTGAAAATAAAATTTACCTTCAAATATCAGTCAAAAATGCATAATTCATATGCCAAAATGACCATTATTCGAAACCCAATTATAACTCCAAATCGATTTCATGAATCTCATTCGAATCAATGAAGAATCGAACAAAAAACACTCTAGGGTTTTGAACAAATTTTTGTTTAATTCAAGTTTAAACCAAATAAGAATCGTTAAATTAACTTAGGGTTATAATTTGACTTTGAAAGAAGGTGATTTTGGCATATGAATCATGCAGTTTGGACTGTTATTTGGAGATCAATTGTATTTTCGAGTTTTCCGATGAATTTTAATCGGAAAATAAGTGTTTGGTGTAGCAATTGGAAAATTTTGAAGAGAATATGTAGTGATTGAAAAACTTTAGAGGTTAGACACCTATTAGAAAAAAATGTAATAATTCAGGAAGCAAATTGATATTAACCCTTATTTATATTACACATAATAATTAACAGTTAATTTGGATATTTGAAATTGTCTAATAAATGTATATTTCACAAACATCTGTATTTTTTGTGGTAATTTGAACAAACTTGGTAAGTCTAATTCACATTTTATGTTTGACAAAAATAAAATAAAATTCACATTTTATGTAATTATCAAATTTTAATTTTCACTGTTTTTAGCATTCTAAATATGTTTTGTAAAAAACGATCACAAAAAAGCATCAAACATTTCGTAAATAACATTGTTCAACCATAAAATTATGTTGAAAACACGACTTTGTTCCATGCATATCAACTTTGGTTGACAAAACACTAAGAAAATATATGTTCTACCAACCATAATCAAACAAATTTCTCAATATGATAGATTTTCAATGTTTTTCTAACTTTATTTAATATATAAGTTTTAATTATGAAGTATGGTTATAAATAAGGGTGCGGCTATCCGCACCCCACATGTTACTAAACACACCACAACATAAATGGGGCTGTGTGAGTAGACCCAATCCTTCAAAAAAAAAAAAAAAAAGAACTCCAATTTTTAATTTCTATTTCATAAATTATGTTTCTATAAATATTTTAACACAGTGACCAGACAGCAGCAGCATCTCCTTCCCTCCATTGAATATTACGATCGGAATACCAAGGAAGGGTTAATCGCCCGATGGATCTTGTTTCTTGAAATTCTGTGATTGATTCTTTTGCCGAGTCGATCTGTTTGATTTGAAGATGCCGTCTGTCTATGGAGGTCCCTTGACAACCTTCGAGGACGCAGAAAAGGAGAGCGAGTATGGATATGTTCGCAAGGTTCTTCCCCTTCCTATCACCCTTCTCTTGATTTATATGTGCCCATTCTTTTCCTAACTCTGGTAATGGATGAGTTACTTAGCTGTCCTCCAACTGATTTCTTGTTTGTTTGATTTTGTTTCTCTTATCTGTTACACGTACTATGCTTCTTAGATTGATTTACTGTGTAATTTGCTTGGTTTATTTTCTCGGTGTTGGAGATTTATTAGTTACTTTTGAGTGCTGGTAATTAACATCTGAAGATCATGTTTTGGAAGTTGGTGCTGCAAGCTTCTGTGATTTTTTTAATTGATCCAATAGATGCTTCTACTATACTATCCTGTGCATGAAATATTTTCTTGTAATTTTGTCACATTCTTTTGTTTTATATAATTATATGCATTTTGGTTTTGAAGCGTATATTTGTACTTGTTTCTGGAATTGGTTACTCCACCGCTTCCTGTCTATTAAGTCATTGCTCAGGTCTTTTACCTGTATGGGGGTGCATTCTGCTTCTTAGTTTTCACTTGACATTATCATCCCACATTTATGTCAATGCATTTAATTATACTACTCTATTACCTTAATAACATTGGACTTTGATATCAAGTTCCATTTTAGAATTGGTTTGGGGCAAAGAAAGAATGATGTGCAATACTCTTTCAACATTATCAAGCTGTTTAATGGGCTTCTCCATTTTTGGCAATGATTTTTGGCTAAACTTTGTACTTGTACAAGCTCTTTAATGAAGTTTTTCCAAGTCGTTAGCATATTTTATGTGTTCCATACCACGGAGGCTTTCCTGATAATGTCATTCCATGTCTTGAGAGTTGCTGAGGATATATATTAATTGGCAACCTCCAGGGAATAAATGGGGGGGGGGGGGGGCTCTATGGGATAAAATATGCTGATAAAATAGTTTTTTTTTTTATTTGATACATATTAAAGCATTATAGAATTTTATTTTGATTGCATATCAATTTTCTTTTCCACAGGTATCAGGACCAGTGGTGATTGCAGATGGCATGGCAGGAGCTGCTATGTATGAATTAGTTCGTGTTGGGCATGACAACCTTATCGGCGAAATTATTCGGCTTGAAGGAGATTCTGCCACCATTCAAGGTTAGAGTTTCTTTAACCGGTCAAACACTGTTTTAAGTTTTAACCCATATGAGCACTAAGTTCTTCATGAGACCCTTTAGCATTATCATACTCCAGCCAAGGTGAACGAATCCTATGTACTGCTTCAAAGCATTAAAGTAAAAGAGACTAGTCTATCTTTTACCTGTTCTCTTTGTTCATATTCCAAAATACAACTCGAATATGAAAGCTGGATGATGCTTTCTAAAGTTATTTTGACCTTTTATTGCAGTATATGAGGAAACAGCTGGGCTGACGGTGAATGATCCTGTTCTTCGTACGCACAAGGTTAATATCTTGATACATCTCTGATTTCTAACATTTGGCATTTGCTTAACTTGGGTTTCAAAATGCTTCGCATACTTATCAACCAACTTTTACAGCCTTTGTCAGTGGAATTGGGTCCTGGAATTTTGGGAAATATCTTTGATGGTATTCAGGTTTGTACATTTCTCCTCCTACTTTTCAGAATTTAATAGCTTTGCCTTTTTAAAATACATTTTTTTAGCTTCATCCCATCAATGTTGCTTAATAATGGCTCTTTCTTTTCTTTCGTGTTAAAACTGATGCAGAGGCCTCTAAAAACGATTGCTATAAAATCTAGTGATGTCTATATTCCTCGTGGTGTATCTGTCCCAGCACTAGACAAAGATACTCTTTGGGAATTTCAGCCAAAGAAAATAGGTGCCTAAAATCCATCCCATTGAATAATTAAACATTAACTTAAAGTGGGTTTATTATAGATTCAACTTAGAAATTTATCTCTATAGCATCCTTATTATTTTATTTTGATTTCATTGGTAGGAGAGGGAGACCTTTTGACAAGTGGTGACTTATATGCTGTAAGTTTGACAAATGATTCCAATCTGTAGAAAATTTGAAATTTTTTAATGATACTATTGCTGGGTAAGTTGCAATTTTTATTATCTTTTTACCCTGATTCTTTTTGCAGACTGTAGTTGAGAACAGTTTAATGGAACATCATGTTGGACTTCCTCCTGATGCTATGGGGAAGATAACCTACCTCGCACCAGCTGGTCAATACTCATTGAAGGTTTGTATCTATGCCTGTGGAACCTGCTGTACAGAACCTTGTAATATTTCCAAGGCAAAATAAGCTGCTTAATTATCTGATCTTTTTCAGGACACTGTCCTTGAGCTTGAATTTCAGGGGGTCAAAAGGCAGTTCACTATGCTACAGGTCAGCCTTCCCATTGTAGATTATCTTTATACATTGATGATTGGTTAAATTTTGTTGAACAAGCCAAAAAATCTAAGAATAATAATGAAGAGAGCCTCAATTCTATATTCCTCCTTATTGGCAGACTTGGCCTGTGCGTACACCTAGGCCTGTGGCTTCAAAACTTGCTGCTGATACCCCCCTCTTGACTGGACAGGTGACTGTTTATGGATGACTAAGTTTTTTGACGTTTGTGTTCTTTTAGCTGTGTACTGTTTACCTTATGGGATGTTGTGGAAACTGATTTCTCTATTCCAATCAGCGTGTTCTTGATGCTCTATTTCCCTCTGTGCTTGGTGGTACATGTGCCATTCCTGGTGCGTTTGGTTGTGGAAAAACAGTCATTAGTCAGGCTCTGTCCAAGGTGACGTCCATTTACTTTCATTAGGTTTTTCAAATTGTTTGTAATTTCGTCAGCCATAACTGGTTTCAACTTATGCAGTACTCGAACTCCGACACTGTAGTTTATGTTGGTTGTGGAGAAAGAGGAAATGAAATGGCAGAGGTACATAGTTTGCTTTATTTTCTCGATTAGCTTTGTACCTTTGTGATGTCTCTTAAATGTTTAACCTAGATGTCAACAATAGGTGCTAATGGATTTCCCTCAATTGACAATGACCCTGCCTGATGGTCGGGAGGAATCTGTCATGAAGCGTACCACACTGGTAGCTAACACCTCTAATATGCCCGTGGCTGCTCGCGAGGCTTCAATTTACACAGGTAACCTAACTTGCTATTGAGTATCCATGCACATGAAGAATGCTGGATATATTTTTCAAGATTTGTTTTGAATCGTAATATCCAGTGATACATGTATATTTGTCAAAATTACATCATGGGCTAATAAATAAGCTATATTTACATGAACATATTTGAAAGAAATCCATACCAATTTTTAATTTTACGTTTGGCAACCCTGCAACACTTGTTCAAAAGTATGAGGTTTTGCTATTCTCAAGTGATCGACCCCCACCACCACTTTGGTTTTATTTGTTATTTTCAGTCTTTAAAATAGGATATGGCTTTAAACAGGTGCCTTTTCTGAAAGCACCAGCTTATGTTCCTGTTACCGGAGAATACTGTGGCTTTTGTATGAACTGTGCTCTCATAGCCCTATGGACACGGAGATTGAGATTATTCATAGTTGTTGGTTCATATACTGGAGACACTTCTTATTCTTCAACAGTTTGTTGGCTTTGTAATTGATTAATATGAGTAATTTTGTTCATAAGTTTTGTCATTTGGTTTATAATAAATGAAAAAATATTTGCTGAGTCTTGACCATCTAACTTCAGTTCTTCAGGTGATGATATTTTCTAATTGAATCTAATAAGACATGTGCATGGGTAATACTATGCACAGATCAGTTTGAAAGAATGCGATTTTATTTGATATTATGTCTTTTGGATCTTAGTACTTATCTTTATCTGGATGTTCAGGAATCACCATAGCTGAATATTTTAGAGATATGGGTTACAATGTCAGTATGATGGCAGATTCTACATCTAGATGGGCAGAGGCATTGCGTGAAATTTCTGGCCGACTGGTATTTTTTCTAAGATTGCTTCTCATGATCCTGATGATTGGTTTATTGCACATCGCTTCTGTGGTAGTGGTCTTGCTTCTTTTAAAATCTTTTGGCCTTTATCCTTTTGACCATTGATTATTTGTCCATGCTAGGAAAACCTGTCTTGTGCACTGTAATAGTCCGAAAACCTTAATGGTCCTGAACTTTGTAATGACTGGAAAATGAAACATAGCTTAAAGTTGTGAAGAACATATGCTGATAAACACAATGCTTTAACCATTTATGTATGAATGACTGAAGCTTTATTGATTTAGATTGATAATTCTGCCTCTTCTTCTTTCATCACAGTTGTTACAGTATTCTTCCCCCTTCTTATTCATGTTCCATATTTTTTCTTTCGCCTAGATGGAGATGTTTATATCTATTTCATTGCTCCAGATATTTGTGATCACTAGGAAACTAGAATGAGATTATACTTTTACTGTGTTGAAAAGTAGCATCATTTTTCTTGTCCAGGCTGAGATGCCTGCAGATAGTGGATATCCTGCTTATTTAGCAGCACGTTTGGCATCCTTTTATGAGCGTGCAGGTAAAGTTAAATGTCTTGGTGGGCCTGAAAGAACTGGTAGTGTCACTATTGTTGGTGCTGTATCTCCTCCTGGAGGAGATTTCTCGGACCCTGTTACCTCTGCCACACTCAGTATTGTTCAGGTAAAACTCCAATAACATAAACAGCTTGCCTACTCTTTTGTTTTTTTTTTGTTTTGTTTTTGCACCAGGCTATACTCATTAATGTTTTTCACGTTTCAGGTTTTCTGGGGTCTGGACAAAAAATTGGCACAGAGGAAACATTTTCCTTCTGTAAACTGGCTTATATCTTACTCAAAATATTCAGGGGTACGATTTATTTCTGGGGATTTTGGATGAATGCCAATTTGGCACCTCACATTTGCAAAAATAACCATCCAATATATTTTTTTCTTCAAAAATGCCACCCATGGTCGCGAGTGATCATGCACGACTATGCTCGTGACCATGGTGACATTTTTGAATAAAATTAATGTTGGGAGTACTTTTTTGCTCAAGTGCTATGCCAAGGTGGCATATTTGTTAATATCCCTTTTATTTCTTCATATACATGCCCATTTAAGTTTAAAGACTATCCAGACTTGTTTTTCTGCATATATGTTCTGCTTACTTGAGTTAGTAATTTCACATGTTGATGCTCTTGCATCCAGGCACTGGAATCTTTTTATGAGAAGTTTGATCCAGATTTTATCAATATCCGGACTAAAGCTCGTGAAGTGCTGCAGAGAGAGGATGATTTGAATGAAATTGTGCAGGTATTTGTTACTATTAGATTTGAATAGTCTTTCCTATGTTAGAGAGGAGAAATAGTAAGCTGCTAGTTGGGAGTCACTTATCTTCTATGGCTGGTGGCCATGAGTACATAATTATAGCTTGTTATTAGAAGCTTGGCTTGTATCATGTATCCTCTTTCAACACTATCGAAAAATAGCTGAAAGAGAAGCCATTAACATGCGAAGGCAATGTACTCTCTATTTTTCGTTCCCAGTGTCTGTCTGCTTGCATTTCTTATAGGTTGTTATTCAAATCTACGTCCACAAAGATTGTGTTTGTTGGGAGTTTAGATTGATTTGAGTGGTTGAGTCCACCAGATAAGCTAGTTACTTCCATGCAACTACTTTAGAAAAGGCCCTTTCTCTTTGCCACGTGTTCTTATTGGCAAGAATTTATAGTGTCCTGGTCTGTGGGACCTTTCTTTTATGATATTCACTCATGAATGTGATACAACCTAATCCATTCTAATCCCCAAACTTCTGTAGATGTATGAGAACTTATTATATCTTATTCCAATAAATGTTTAGATGGTTCTAATGAAATAAGTGTAACTTTAGATTTGAGGGTATAAAATGGAATGCTTAACCAGCTATATTTTGTACAAGATTGTGATAAACTGTTATTTTGTTGCTTGCAGCTAGTTGGAAAAGATGCCTTAGCTGAGTCAGATAAAATTACCTTGGAAACAGCAAAGCTCTTGAGGGAGGACTATCTTGCTCAAAATGCATTTACTCCGTAAGGCCCTGCCTATTGAGATTACTCTCAGTAGATGATTGAACTTTTAATGATATTTACATTTATTCATTGGCAACAGATATGACAAATACTGCCCTTTCTACAAGTCAGTTTGGATGATGCGCAACATTATTCATTTCTACAATTTGGCCAATCAGGTAAAGTTGCGGGCACCTGTTCTGTTCCTTATCCTCATTTTTCTTAGTATTAACTATTAAGAATTGATTTATCATAAATGTACCTATGACAACAAAAAAAGGAACAAAAAGATAAGATGTGATCAAATTTCATATTTGATTTATTATACTCTCTTCCAAAGTATCAGATGCATTGTGATTGTGAATTGTGTTAGCTGAATGAATGTCCTTTAGTATTTGTGTCTTACCCTATGTTCTCAACTAAATGTGATACACATGCAGGCAGTGGAGCGAGGTGCTGGTATGGATGGGCAGAAGATAAGTTACACAATTATAAAGCATCGTTTGGGAGATTTGTTTTACCGTTTGGTGTAAGTTATAGAGATTTTGTGCATTGTATCCTACTGCACTCATATTTGAGCTCAACACCTGATTGATCTGTCATATCTCGTATGATGCAGTTCTCAGAAATTCGAGGATCCAGCAGAAGGAGAGGAAGCATTGGTTGCAAAATTTAACAAGCTTAATGAGGATTTGACTGCTGGATTCCGCAACCTTGAGGATGAAACCCGGTGAAGAACGTATAGCGGTCATGGTTCGAGCCTTTTTTTTGCCATCCATTCAGATGCACGAGCAAAAAACATGTTAGTTTTATTCTTCCTTTTTTTAAGAAACTGAGATGAGGCAGAGTAGTAGGTCAGGTTTTTCACAGGCACTAAGCTTTGATTTACTGTTGTTAAATATATGGTTTATGTATCTATATTTATCTCGTACTTTGTCTTTGCACACTATCATTTGTTAATTTGTTATTATCATCATTGTCGTTTTATTTTATTTGACAAGATCATTTAGTTGGTAATAAGTGGGTACATCAGGCACCTCCTATTAATTTTGGCTGTGACATGTTTGTACCCTGGACCATTATTTATTTATCTCCAATTCCATTTAATCCAAAAAGCTTAAAATGTTTGTTGATAGTCTTCGTGCTTTCCCAGTTTTCCTTAGGAAAAAAAGAAACTAGATATCTATTTAACATTCTTTTTTACTGGTAAAAAAAGAAGATGCAAAAAATGGTGGATTTCCATTAAAAACAATGTCGATTTATAGAATGACGATGATGATTCTTTTTTTACTGTCAATTGTGAAGACAAAATGGATTATGGGACTCTATGTGGTACTCATTTATTTAAACGACCGTGATAAATGTTTGCAAATCATATAAGTAGGACCTTTTTTTTAGGGAGTTGCACTGTTTTATTAGCATCGTGTCTTCATCATTATCATATCAATAATTTATTTATTATTATTATTATTTTGGAAGTGAAAATTCTAGTATGTTCTTATATTACGGTTAATTATACATTTTTAAAAAATGGACAACTCGTGTTTTCATCAATAATAAAATAACTTTTGAATAATAGAAAGAAAGGAAAATGTGTGAAGTAAAATGGCATCGATGGTTACAAATACAATGCTATAAGCTATAACAAAGTGTAACAAAATAAATTGAGAGTGTTTTGAGGGGATTAAAATGCTAAAATTTTATCTTTTGGGTGTAAATTGCCAATATATTGAATATGAGAGCCTTCAATATCAATATGTATATGTACAGGGCCCAAACCGAATAAAACGAAAGGACGAGCGAAAAGGACAAAAAAAAAAAAAAAAGAGAGGAGAAAATCAAAAGAAAAGAAAATCAATAATTTAGGGTTGGAGACGCCATTGTTGCAATTGAAAGGGAAAATGGCGATGAGGAGCTTCTACAACGAGGTGAAAGGTTTGAAGGTGAAGGATTTGCCGGGGTATCTGAAGCCCATGTTTACCATTAATTACGTCAAGAACAGCGTAAAGCGTGGCCTCGACAATTACCACGCCAAATACATCGAGACCGATTCCATCGACCCTCTTTATCACATTTGCTTCGGTGGAATGCTCTTCTCCTACCTTGTCGCCCTTCCGGAGGAGCGTCGCCACCTTGAGCACCAGCAGCACGCCAAGGAACACGGCGGTCATTGATCCCATTTCCAAGGTCGCATGTTTTTGCCTTTCCCCCCTTCAGTTTGTTTTATTTGTTTTTCTCTCAATCGTGTTGCATCTCTTTTTGTGGAAGTGTTGCGTCTTATGCAATTTTAAGGAACTTTGATCTAGTGTCCCTGCATCTGTCTGCAAAGAACATCATCTAACTTTTGTGATTGTGGAAATGGATTCGTTTGAAGTATTAGGTTTTGGGGTCACTTTGCAATGTTCTATGGCTTTGGTTGTTTTTCCTGGTTTCTGGATGGAATCCCTTTCTTTTGAAATAATAAAATGAATTGGATGTTGCTGTTATTGACATCCTTGTGAGGAAACTGTGCTTGGTGATTTAGAATCAGAGCTTTTGGTTAGTGTTGAAAAACATTAGAATTTTGAATAATGTTTCCCAATACCTCTAGATACATTCCCAGTATCATTCCATATTTGTCTTCTTAATTGACGCTCGTTGAAGATGGATTATTTTTAGATGATCCCACAACCATATCTCAGAATTAATCACAGCCATTACTTTTGGTGAACCACAGCCCAAAAGGCGTGACGATTCCATTATGCTTAACTATCTAGAACTGTAACAATGATTTCGTATTTAAAGGTTGTCATCATCTAATCACCATCAGTGTGGTTCCACTTTTGATGATCATTTTTGTTCAAGTGTTTGTGTATATTGATTGTTGAGAGGTGAAGCATGTCTTGTAATGCAGCATGTTGCGTCATTTGAGGAACTGATTTTTTTAAAGCTTGTTGGTTTTGTTCTTAATCCTATGCCTTAAATATCTTGCATTTATAACTCAACATGATTTAGTAGTATAGCCTCTATAAATTTTATAAGATTAGGAAAAATTAAGTTGTAGTAGGAGGGTTAGTTCAATTCAATGATGCAACAGACAAATCAATTGTAATGTTTCTTGAGAAGTGAGGTGTGGTGGGCTTGTACTCAAGCTGCACTCCGATGCTGGTTTTTGTAACACCTTTCGCAACAACAACATTGTGGGACTCATGAAAATTAAGACCTAGTTTGCATGTGTTTTCTTTTATTCTTTTGACTTCAACAATTTTTATTAGCCTGGTATATGAGAAAATTTGATGTCACTAGGGATATTTTACATATATCAACCTGTTAGAGCGGTACAAGGAACACTTTTTTCTCATATTCTTTGAAGATGTTGATACTAAGTTAAATAAGATTAGGGAGTATACTGTATCCTACCCTTGCCTCTGTATCAAGTAAGGCTGTCAATCAACACGAACCACATACCTATTTGAGCAAAATGTGGGCTCCAACTAGTGGCTTCTGCTTCACTTGACAATGGAGTCAAGTGGATGTGGTGGAAGTAGTCCAAAGAAAAAAAAAATGATCAATATATGCTGTCAATCTTTATTGTTGAACTCCACTTGTGTTCTATCTCACCCACATGTAATGAGGGTGAACTCTGAGTGCTGGAAACTAACTTAAAGCATTTTTATTACGACCTTAATAGGATCAAACTAAATTAATGAATGTATGTGGTAATATTCTAATTGCTATGGAACATATGGTATGATGATATGATCCATATGTTGGATTGGAGTGAATAGAAGTTTTCAGAGGCATCATGCATGAATACGAGTAAATCTTGAATTGTCTGAAACCGAGTTGTCTGAGTTATGAACTCTCTGATAGGCCTGAAAGGAGGAGGGGTGCTGTTAAGTTATTATTTTTGTGAAGATTCTAAATGTGTTTTCAAGACAATTAATTAGCAATCCAAGATGATGCATTTAACATGTTTTGGTCTCATAATTGCAGCTTGAATGAAATGCACCAGATATTGATGGCATGCAGCAAGCATTGGAAGTTTTGAGTTTGTTTCCTATCTTTTACATAATTACTGTGCTGGTTGGATGCTTGACTATGAATTCAAAGCAAGAATTGACTGTGCAAATAAGTTGTTGTATTTCTGGACCCCACCAATTGAGGAGTTTATTTTCTCCATAATTGGTATATTATGTTTTAATTTTAGTGAATTTTTTTAAATCTCAAGTTCAATAATATGCATAGGCAGGAAACACAGCCTCATTTTGTAGGTTTGGTATTGTAGCCATATTTCCATTGCTCATTGGGAATAAATAGCAAAGGAAGAGAATAAAAGCTTAAAATTAATTGCAGAAGAAATTAAATATTTCCTGTACAACACACACAACTCATGTTTTACAGGTCTCTCCCTCTCTGTCCGCAATTAGATGTTGGTGATCAGAGTTCTGCTTCTTCACGACCTAATTGGCCTTCTCCAGAGGAGGTTTTCTTGAGCCTGTTGACAGTGTTGTCGACGGTAAATTTAGCAGCAGATTTAGCGGAATCTTCAACAGTTGTTTTGCTCTTATCGAAGCTCTTGATCACCGCCTCTTTAACTGTCCCTGGCGTCTCTTGGTCCGTAGCACCACCACCACTGCTTCCCCTGAAACTGGAAAACAGCAAATAAAATAAATGATATATTCGTGCTCGTGTATGGAAATCTATAATTGCTTACTCTAAGTTAGGAGGAGAGAAAAGGTTCCATGGTTGTTGGAAGAGTGTCTTCAACTTGAAGGTCCATGAAGCGGTGGGTAGAGAAAACAGACTCTTTGAAGCATCTATTATTTTGCTGCTTTCCCCAGCTGCCTCTTTTTCTTCTTCAACTCCCCTCACTGAGACTATGAGGTGAAGAAGAAGAAGAATAGCCAACGTAACAACCTTAATCTTCATAAGCTTGTCCATTCCAAATAACACTAGTTATGATGGGAATAATATTAAATGGAGAGTAGTAATTCAGGTATTTAAAGGCGGTCTACTTTTTGGTGACGCGGTTCCTTTATTCATTGACACGTTTTGCTTCACGCTCGTCGCTATCTGCGTCGGCACTCTACTTAAGCCGGGCCGGGCCCGACCTTGAGTCATATTTACTGTTTACTATCCATCTAGTCATCGCTATCTGCGTCGGCACTCTACTTGGGCCGGGCCGGGCCTTTGTCCCTTTACTGTTTATTACCCATAGTCATCACTTGGGATCTCCGTCTCCATCTCATAAATAGTGTTTTATTTGGTTTTCCATTATTTTGTATTTTATTGGAATCCTCAATTTAAGAAATTACACTGAGAGGCTGTTAAGCTTATACAAACTTTTATTTCTTTCTTATAACATGTTTTAAGAGTGTATTAGATGTTTAATTCTAGTTTTAAAATAAGTTTTTCAAGTGTTTGTATAAATAAGATAGTGGAGTTTTTAAGACGTTAGTAATGACAATTATGTAATTTATTTGGTCATGTTTGAAAGTGTTATGAGAAACAAAATTTTATTTTTAAAATAAGTTGGGATCCATTTAATTTTCAAAAAAAAATCTTATTATTTTAGGATTTGTCACACTTTTGAGTTGCTTATAAACTCTTATAACAATTTATAAGATGTTTTAAAGAGTTTATAAACTTACCCAAACAACCTCTAAATTGACCTTACAACACTAAAAACATAGGTTGAGCAAGGAACAAGTCATTTTTGGGATTGGGGTTTGTACGCACTTGGAGATGTAATCAAACGAATGTTGATGCAATATTAATCGTTCATGATTACATTTGAATTTATCTAGAGAACAAATTAAGACAATGGCTGTCCCTTCCAGTATTAATGGGACCAACAATTGAGGATTTTTTTTTGTTCTCTGAAACTTCTATTTAAAAGATTCAAATGTAATCGAACCTATTTTAACTTTATAATAAGGTGGAATAAATTGACTGAGACCTCACAGAATATGATTCATGAAATGCTCACCCAAATTTTTGCCTTAACAATTATCGCACTTTGCAGACTCATATCTACATCATGGATTTATGGGCAAAAGCTCTTTGAGAGGCTATACTTGTTCCTATTAGTAATGAAATGAAAACTCCTCATTAAACGAATCAACATGGTGGTTGCATCCACAATGAATACGTATAAATTGTATCCACATCTAAATTTTATACGCAAACTTTGAGAAAAGAAACACCAAAAAAAAAAAAAAGAAAGATCTCCAAATCTAGAAAAGTTTAATCGCAATTCAGAATGAGAAGAATAAAAAGGTCATCGAACATAACATTACTCAAGCCAATATAGTAAGAAGTAAGTATGAGATGAGTGCAATGCAGGTTAGAAATATGTGTTATTGAATTGTTGGGTAGTTGTGGATATTTGTCCTTTCCATTCTTACATTAGCAGTAAAGTTTGGTTGGAATCTGGTACTCTTATTTTCACTTCGATTTGTTGATGTTTGGTAAGGCAATGTGTGGACTACTTTATGTGACGTGCCCCAAAAACCAACTGTGATGATGTATATAAATTGCCCAATATTCTTTCTTTGGTTATGATTAGTTGTTGCATTTGATCAACATGGGAGAATCCCATGGACTCGATGATCTTCTTGCTGCTAGAGAAATTCTCAAGAGCAGCATAGAGATATCGAGAAATATAGCAGCTGCACTTGATCAAACTGGTTCAAGGTTGAATGAGACGCGCCAAAATTTGGCCTCTCTGCAACTCGACATAAAAGACATGGCTTGCAAATGTGCGGTTTATGAGATTCAAGATCATCTTGATCGAGCCATTGGCCCTGCTTCTGCTATTTTGAAGGTTTTGGACCTGGTTTTCGAGCTTCAGGATTCACTCAAGACTGATCCTCGTGCTAGTGGTTTGTCCACTTATCTCACGAGTATCAAACGCCTCCAAGAGGCTCTAAAGCTTCTTGATGACAGTTGCAGATTGGTGATCTTGTGGATTGAAGATGTGGTTCGAATTCTGAAGAACAATGCAGCTGATTATGATGATGATCGGCACCTTGTTCGTGTGGCTAAAGTTGTGAAGATTCTGGTGGGATTGCAGTCGTTTTGCCAAGATGAAGGAAGGGTGGTTTTGTCCTCTGCATTTGACAAACTGGAGGGCGAATACAGTCGTCTCTTGACAGAAGATTTGTTTCCCTACTGTCAGGAGGAGACAGGCATTGAGGGCCCATTATTTCCAGCACCCGTTATTCAAGAATTGCTAGGCATCAACGAGGTGATGGCTGCCGACAATCAGCTTGAGAAGTGTGTGTCTATTCAAGCACAGGCCCGGATTGCAAATGCTCGGGCCACTATACATGCCCTGAATGTGGATTACTTGGATGTACAGTTGTCTGAAACTGATAGTGTTCAAAGTGCTGAGGTATACATCCATCAGTGGGATAAGAACATGGAGTTCGTGGTGAGGGATTTGCTCTGGAAAGAGTACAGGCTTTGCAGTGAGGTGTATCAGAAATTTGGATCAGATGTGTGGATGAATTGCTTTGCGAAGATCGCAACGCAGTGTGGATTTCTTGATATCTTCGATTTCAGTAGCTCGATTTGCAAATGCAAGAAAGAAGCTATCAAGCTATTGAGTTTGCTGAAAGTTTTCTCCACACTGGACAGGCTAAGATTGGAATTCAATGACATGTTTGACGGGAGATTTTGTGTGAAGATTCAAAACCAGACAAGAGCTCTTGTCAAGAAAGTTGTCAATGGGGCCTGTGAGATTTTCTGGGAACTCTTGGCACAAGTGGAGCTACAAAGGGGATCTAATCCACCACCAGATGGGAATGTTCCAAGGCTAGTTTCTTTCGTTTCTGAATACTGCAATCAACTTCTAGAAGATGAGAACAGATCAATTCTCACACGGGTCCTAGAGATATATCAAGTATGGAACCAAGTACAATTTGAAGACGGGGTTGTCTTGAATGAGATCCAAAGCATCTTGAAAGCACTAGAGATCAACTTGGAGATGTGGTCTCAAAGTTACAACAACACATCTCTTTCATACCTGTTTATGATGAATAACCATTGGTATTTGTTCAACAGCACAAGAGGAACCAAGCTTGGAGACTTGATGGGGGATTCTTGGCTGTGGGCGTACAAAGAATCCACAGAGTATTACACAGCATTGTACATGAGAGAGAGTTGGGAAAAGCTGTTGGTGTTTTTGCATGAAGAGGGCCTGATCCTGTTCCCTGGGGGTAGAGCCATTGATCGGAATCTTGTGAAGAAGAGAATCAGTGGATTCTGTGATGCCTTCGATGAAATGTGTAAGAAACAATCCAAATGGATAGTGTACGACAAAGCCTTGAGATTGAAGACATGCCAGCTGATAGTTGAGGCCATTGTTCCGCCTTATAAGAGCTACCTGCAAAGATATATGCCCGGGTTAGAGCACAAGAGTGATATGGGAAACCATGTGAGGTATACTGGTGAGAGCTTAGAGAATATAATTGGGTCGTTATTCCAACAGAAGATTGGCAAGTATGGTAACAGCAAATGCACAGATATGATTGGCATAAAGAATGCTGCTGCTGTGAATCACTTCTCATCCTCTACCCCTGCTATGATTGTATAAATAAGGTTAATAGTTCTCATTAGTACTAACAATGTAAATCAATACTTTCCCTGTTATCCATTTCTATTCATAACACCTTTAGTGAACAGAATAGTTATGGTGTAATGTTTATGAATAGTAATGCTATTAGCATTAAGTACTATGAAAGTAGATGTTTAAACATTCCAAGCAGCATCAGTAGCAGCATTGTGTGTGTGTGTGTGTGTGTGTGTGTGTGTGAGGGAAAGAGAGAGAGTTAACAGTGTATTTCCAAATGTTGGGTGTCTCAACATGGATTCATAACAAGTCCGTGGCAGGTGGTCCGACAGAGGAAGAGACACTAAACCAGTTGTTCAAAGTAACCTATCAACATTGTATATAATGCAGAGATACCTTACACAGTTACACCTTTGCAATAAGTCTGTCCAATGAAGCAATAGAAAGTAGAAGCTACTGTCCCTCCATCTTTCAATGTAAAACCAGCTTCATTCTCATCTTCATCGATGAGTAGCGTATATGAGATTGAAAGAAAACACTTTGCAAGAAAACTATGCTTCAAGTTTTCATTCTTGTCCTCTTTCCATCTTTGGTTCTTCTTCTTCTTCACTCTTTGAAATCCATCCCATGCATCAGAAAAGTGGAGGAGAGTTACCGGAACTCCACGTTGAATCATCAAGATTCGATCTCCCTCATGATAATGGAAATCCCTTTTGCATTTGCCTTCTGCCATATTCTGCACTTTGCATCATACATAACCATTTTTGCAGCTGTCTTCGTTTAATAGGTTGCATCTCTTGGAATCAAGAAGACTGCTCTTCATCAAATCATCATGGAAAAAGATCATTGTGTCTCATTTCTAATGATTGCTTTACAGTTCTAATGGGAGTTTTTACTGCCTACTCAGCCTCCATCTGTACCCTCATGTTGGTGATTTCGACTGTGGAGGATGGTAATTATCAGGGAGATAGAGCATTTCGACAGGGAGGATTCCAGGATGTTAACACTTCTGCGTGTTCTAGTTTATGTGCTGTCTTTTTGTTGCATCAACTGATGATGATGAAAATGAAATGATCACACAGTTCAGCGTCCTGTTTATAGCAACACTTCTTTTCTGCCTCACAAATATTTTCAACAGTATGGTGCATATATCGTTTTATCTGGATTACAATCCTAGAAACTGGGAAAACATTGAGGTACTGGAAATTCAGTTTCATACAGTGCCTACTTCTATAAATACAGAGGGTTTCAATGTTTCTTGTTTTACAGTTTTACTTCGCTGAATTATGGATACTATCAGATATTATTGTAAAAAGCAACATATGGTTATCCAGTAGTTTCATACACGATGCTTAATGGAATGGTCCCAAATAAGAGAAAAACCACCCAGCTAATATACTCAACACTTCATAATTGCGAGCAACTTGTAGGTTGTTTTGCATCCGAAAACAATACTAGTTTAGCCAATAAAAACTCAAGAATGACCCGCAACTCAAGAAGGCATATACAATCAGGCAAAAAATATAAGATAGAGGAAAACCTTGAAATTTTTATTATTAGACATCAAAAGTGTGAACTGCAGTTCCCATGACCTTCTTCAAATGCTTGACCTTGTTGAACTCAGGGACATAGAAATTCTTCTCCACTTCCCAGGCAATCTGAGACATACCATTGAAAGATGATTTCGCACCTTTCTCATCCGTTACTTCTCTTGGGAAAGGTATTCGAACCTCATATACATCCTTTTGCACTGACCTCACATGCACATCAAAGCCTAGTCGATCAACCCACACCATCTTTGCATCCAGTACCTAAGAGAAGTGATAATATACCAAATCAATTTCCACGACGCAAAAATAATCAATAGACTCAACAATCAGTTGAAACCATAGCATCAACTGTTTATAGAGAAATTCAGATCTAAGTTTCAAAGAAAGCAAGTGAGGGACAATAGCCCATACTATCCAATATTAGCAAGTATAGCATTTAAAGAGCCCATGCCTAAGCAATAAAATGTACAGCAGTTGCACTAAATTCTCACAAGAAAAAGGACTGTATTAGTGAAGTATTCCTTCATTCTGCTTTTCCACAACACCATATTCAACAGCCCAAGAAATAAAGGATCCCTAAATCTCAGGCTATTTTTGTTTTAATAGCCACATATGAATCCAAAGACATTCAATTCAAGTAGTAAATAAATCATGGATGCACAAACCACTCAAGGTTGTTGCATTTGAAACCCTATTTACAAAGTATCCACTAGTATAGGTTTCACGTAAATTCTGTACTCCACTGGTATGATAGCAAAAATTACAGAAATCAAACATGCCGAACTTCTGTAAGGCGTACACCTTCAATCCAAGAAGTTTCAAAGAGGATGGAAACTTAAGCTAAGACCAAAATATAGAAATTATATGGGGTTGAAAATGGGCATGAACCTGGAAATCCAGTTCCGCATAAATGTTGCAGAAGCGATGAACATCTTCTCTATTGTTAGTATTAATCTCATCAACAATCTTTCCTGCAAAGTCTCGAAGTGGATCTGCCTCAGCTGATGCATATTCTGATGAACTTACCCATACGCCATCCTGAAGTGTTCTCAGCATTATTCAGTCGTCTCCATGAACCTATCCACAATTTTCTTGATTCTTAAGAATTCTAGATAGAAAATGAGTCATACCTCAGCATAATCTTCTATCTGAAGTACTCGTTCAACATCAAGGACATATATATAGCTTTCTTCCACTTCCTCATTAAATCGCTTCGTCCATGCTGAACCGAATCTCTGTTAAACAAGGAACTTAAAACACAATATTAGAATTCAAATTATGTGAAAAGTCTATGGTTAACCCTATAGCCAATCTCTCACTTGTGGTTGATCCCGTTTCAAACAATTTTTTTTGACAATACGGTCTCATGAGCTAGATAAAATATAATATCATTTCCAATTTTCCATGGTACCATCAATGTGCCATAGCATGAAGATGCAGGTGATGACATCAACAGCAGTAGATCAAATGCATTTGCATATAAATGTATTAATTACAAGTTTTATACTAATCTTAAACTTTACTCAGCAGTACACAGGATAGCATAACATTAAGGAGCTAAGGATGTGCCACCATTTTAAGAAGCCGATTTCAAGCATCTATTCCATCAAGGCACTAAAAGGTTCAAATTTGATCCCAGTAAATAATCCACTAAACGAAAACATATCAGCATTCAGTAAATAAGTGATCATATCACATAAAATTCAAGAAACAACAGAGAACAGAATAAATATTTCATCTTACCCTCAAAGCCATCCTTTCTCCTGGTTTATCGAGGTTCCCCAGTATTGTGCACTGAGGCGTCCTTACTCCGCTTTGCTCCAACTGGTTCACATTAATCCAAACCACAAAAAAAAATGCATCAATTCATCATTATCAACATTGAAAATTTCTTAAATGAAGGCATAAATAAGCGAGTGAAATACGCACCTGAACATGAAGACTACACCTCTTATCAGCAGAAAATCTTCTATCAAGGTCATTGAAACACAACACCGGAGTCCCATTCGAATCGACGGCGAAGCGAACGCCGAAGCCCAAAGGCGAGCCATCGTGAGAAAAAGTAGAAAGGGTGGCCACAGAGGATAATTCCACAATAGTTCTCGAAACCTCAGCTGGAGAAGGCTTGTGATTGATGCTCAACTCCAGATGGGGCGGCTCTGAAACTACAGAAACTGTGCATTTCAATGGCGGAATCCTGAATCTATTAGTTTTCAACGGCTTAAAGAAGGCCCTATTTCTGGGTCCAGAGAGTGAAACCAACGGTTTGGAGAAATGGGTAATGGGGAGAATCGAAGGTGGAAGATTGGAGGTCAGACATTGGGCGTGCGGAATCATTTGACTGTTGAAGAAGAATTCGTTGAATTTCAGCACATCACATGGATTTCTGCTCAGAGTCAGCGAGTTCAGAGATGGTAAGATGATGATGATAACGAAAGTCTGCGGTAGAAGAATCGCGTTGATGTAGCTGCCTATTTTTGCTTTTTAACTAAAAGCGCTTTTTTAAGACCCAACGACTTTCTCCATCTTTTTCTTCTATTAATGTTTAAATAAATTTTGTTTTTATAAATTGGGATTCTTATAAAAATGAAAAATGAATATCCTCTGTTAGAACGGAACTAAATACCACATCACCTAAAATGAGTTGATATCTATACTATATATAAAAATAATTATAAGATATAAAGGAACAAAATATGAACAAAACATATTAGTAAGTATAATTAATCACTTCTTAATTATTTAGAAATTAAAATTCACAAACATAAAACTATTATTATATTATATTTAATTTTATTTTCATATTTAATTGTTGAATATTGATGTTATCAATAAAAAATATTGATTTTTACAAATTTTGAAATAATAAGATGCCATAAATAACCTTTTAATATAAGAACTTCATTATATTATTGCAAATTATATATATTGTTATAATACATAATAAACCGCGCATCGCGCGGGAGTACTACTACTATATATAATAACAATTACTCCCTCAAAATAGAAATGGTAAAATTTTCCCGTCCATTTCCACCATCCAAATGTAGAAAAAAAATATTTATTATTTCATAGTTTATAAATTAAAATTTTCTTATATTAGTTATATATATTGTAATAATATCACCAATGATATTGACAAAATTTTGGAGATTATAATCTATATATGATATATGAATATTAATATGATTTCATCTAATAAGTGTTTAATTATTGTTATAATCAAGATTAAAAAATATTTGTTGAATAAATTAAAATAATATAATTATCGAATTTCAAGAATTTTAAATTATCAAAAATTATCTCTAATATTGTATCCCACACATATATAATATTATATATATATATATATATATATATATATATATAGAGAGAGAGAGAGAGAGAGAGAGTGAGTTGTGACAAAAACAAGAAAAAAATATGAACTTAAGTTTGACTTACTATAATTTTATCCACATGTAAAAATGTGATCCAAATCATTTTATGATTTTTATTATACATATAATTATATATAAATTTATAAAATTCATGATTTTGTACTATATATATATATATATATGTATGTATGTATATGAATTTTTTTTGTTATGTGGTCTTGATTTATTATTCATCTACAAATACATGTCAACTACAAGTTTGTAAGTCATTGATTTTTCGTTTGCTTTTTCTAGATAAAGAATCATTTTGAATTTTGTTACAATAACCATTATTTTGAAGATTTATGACTCATGTTTCTAATGATGTCAATGTTATCAATGCATTCAAAAATGTTGTGGGAACTAAAATTTCATTTTTTTAGATCACATGACATTCTTGCATACATAAATAAATAAAAAAGATGTTTATAGTTATGAGGACGTCTTTAAAGAGAAAATGTAATTTTGTAATATTGTTTGTTCAAATATTATATATATATATATATATATATATATATATATATATATCACCTCAATAAATGTATATATTCACGGTATGAAAATCATTTTGTATATACATGAAAATTGAGAAATAAAACATGATCATATTTGATATGTGATAAATTTAGCATGATTTGTGTATATATGATAATAATACCATGCTAAAAGTTCAAGAAAGTTGTGAATAACAATGTGTACCTTAATCTAAATCATTTTTTATATCTACAAAAATTTAGCAAAAAAAATATATCATTTTTTTAATATAAGAATAAATAATGTTTCCTCCATGATTAAAAAGCAAATATAAATCCGAAATTTCATTATTATGGTAGCATGAAGTTCATCATTATATGAACAATGATAAAGTATTTTACTTTATGTTGTTATATAGCTTCATGGTTTTAGATTTATCAAATTTTAAAATGTTTATCATCCAATATGATTTTTCTAAGAGAATTTTTTTATTTTATTTTAAGGCATGTGGAAATAAATCATATAATTTTTAATGGTATCTTAAATTTAGAAATTTTATTTTGGAGTAATATACAATAATATCATTGTTATTACGCTCAATATGAATAATTTATTGAATATATATTTGCATAAGTTTTTTCCCAGATCAAAAATAAAATAAAACAGTAAAGTTGTCAAACAAATGATGAAAATAAGAAATATTCAAAATTGATAAATTATATGGGTAATAGATATCAAAAAATAACTTAAAAGAGCTATATTGTTTTTTACGATCAACATTTTTATATAAAAAAATTATTAACACTTGAAATTTATTTGCTACATCACACTGTACCAAATGATGTTGAAATATTATTGAAACTTAATTATAATATACAATAATATCATCATTTTACACTCATTACAATGAATAAAGTATGAGCATATATTTGCATATTTTTTTTCCATACTAATTGTGACAAAAAAAAGTTCTAAAATAGTCAGATAGTGTATGATAAAAATTCGTAAATTATATGAGTAGTAGATTATATTGAAATAACTTTGAAAAACTAGATTATTTATTTTTCATGATCAACATCAAAAAACTACCGACATTTGAAATTTATTTGTCCATACATCACACAGGTACAAAATGAGATAAAAATATTATCGAGAACTTGATTTTTTTTCGCAAATTGATATTTTTATATTAAATTTGAAATATTTAAATTTTATGATCGGGCGTCACATGGTAATAAATTAGATCAAGATTGTCCAAAAAAATTATTCGTATTCAACGTTTTCTTATCTATATATATATATATATATTGTTGGGAATTTTCCCAGCATCCTGTCTTGGGTCGAAACTTAAATTGGCGCTGAGCACGGCTCTTCCAGATTTGAAACTGTGAGCACAAAGCTACATAAGTATAAGCCATTAAGCTACATAAGTATAAGCCATTAAAGTTGCGTCATATGCTCATAGGATATCCTTTTGGTGTAGCGGTAAGCGCTTGATGGTCCTAACACTTGGTATCAGAGCAGGTCACGGGTTCGAATCCCTTTGGGAGCACTTTACAGTAGGAGCTGCTAGGGCCTTGGAAACAGAGAATGCTAACGCGCAGGTCATATTGCTGGGTGGTCGGGACCTGAGAAAGGTGAACGGACCTGGAACTAGGTGGGTGGCCGGGACCTGAGAAAGGTGAACGGACCTTGGAACTGAAAATGCTAGGTGGGTGGCCGAGACCTGAGAAAGGTGAACGGACCTTGGAACTGAAAATGCTATCGTAGCGAGGATGTCGCGGAGGCGTGGTGCCGCGCCACCACGCCGAGTCATGGTGACATCGAGGTGTGGCGAGAAGGCATGTCGGTGCCGAGTCATGAAGATGTCGGGTAGTAAGCTAGGTTGCTACTAAGTAAGCTGACCTGAGGTTACTGAAGTAGGTTGCTGAGGAGGTTCAAGGTTACTGGAGGAGAAGCAGGTTGCTGAGGAGGTTCAAGGTTACTGGAGGAGGTTCAAGGTTACTGGAGTGGAGAGGCTGGCAGGTGCTGGGGGGATTGCTGGGAAAATTCTTATGCCCATAGGATATCCTTTTGGTATAGCGGTGAGCATTTGATGGTCCTAACACACACACACACACATATATATATATATATATATATATATATATATATATATTATAAAATTGATATGTCCGTGCATCGCACATGACTTATACTAGTTTGCTAAATATATAATCAATATAGGTATTAATAGAGGGTACATAGTGAGAAAAATAATGGTTTGATACACACATATGAATATTGCACAAAGGAAAAGAAATATATAAGGATTTGAAGACTGTAGTAATATATTTTTCATTCCCCTTTGAGTATTAGTATTTTGCTTTTAATTCTGTGAAATCGGTTAAGTTAAAACTCAATCATAGATTGACTTGAGAAAATTATTTTGATAAAATTATATACATGAGATAATTTTATATAATTTTATATAAGTTATGTATATATTATATAGTTCGCAGAATTTGATGAGTTTGTACATATACTTCGTCTTAAAAAATCATCTACTTGAATGATTACTTTTTTTTGGACTTAAGTGTACACGATACTATATTTTCCCAATTATTTTAAATCATAAGATATTATTATGAACATTCTGCATTATTTATCCAAATTTGACAAAAAATTAAGGGTGGGACTATCCACACCCCATGATTTTTCAAACATACCCCAATTCTAAATACATCCCAACTAAAATATTTATAACTTAAAAAAATTCTAAACACACCCCAACTCATTCCAATTTTACCCTAAGAGGAAATAAAGAAAAAAAACCCTAACTTTCCCTCAATTTTCTCGCCGCGGCCCCCCTCCCCCAACCAAACTCTCTCTCCCCTCTCAATCTGCTCCCCCTCCAAATCTCCTTTTTTTTTTTTTTGATTTCAATTGCAGTTTAACAAATTTGAAGGAGTTTTATTTTATTTTTCTCTTTTAATTCTTGAAAAAGAACAAAGAACTCATTACTACAACAAATATGAAAAATATGTCAGAGAATGAAAATCTAGTAAAGAAGCTGAAAAACGATTTTTTTTGAAAACCTCGTTCGATCCTGGTTGATCGAACTTGAAGATGATGTTCGACCAATAGAGATCGAACGTAGAGAAGAAGGTCCGACTTAGATATGTCGAAAAATTGCGTTCGACTCTTACGATCGAACAATTGTCATTATGTTCGATTTATTGAAATCGAACAATGGAGCAATGTTCGATGTATGCAGATCGAACGCATTTTCGAGTGAAGATAAGGACAACAGGAGAGAGTAGATCGCGAGAGAGGAATGAAGAAGAAGAATGATTTAGGGTTAGTTCCAAGAAGATGAATAGGGAAGAAGAAGAAATATATCCAAAAGGGTATTTTAGTATTTTTATTATAATTAATTTTCATTTATTTTATTTTGGGGTGTGTTTGGAAAATCATGGGGCGTGGATAGTCCCACCCAAAATTAATCAGAAATTGCACAAAATAGTGTAGAAGTTGAATTTAAACTAATGGGCCGAAGAAGCCTATCCTGTCTAAATTTGAAATGTTTGGACTCTGATAAATGATAAGCCCAATAACATGGCCCAATAGTCTTGCCTGTATTCAGTTTAAATCCAGTTTTCCTTCGTTTAACTCTCTCTCTTAAACCCCTCTGCCCTCAATTGAGAGCTAGGGTTTTAAAATTTCACCTACGTATCTTCTCCAAACATCGATCTGAAATTCTAACACACAATTCAAAATGGTATCATTCTGATTTCAATGTTATTATTCTACTTGAAAAAAATACTTCGTTTCTTACATGTATTAGTTGTGGAGTTCTAATTAATGCAAGTTACAATTGACAGCCGCAAGGAGATTACATAGAGCTACACAGGAAGAGGAATGGCTACCGCCATGATCACTTCGAGCGCAAACGTAAGAAGGAGGCTCGTGAAGTTCACAAGCGCTCTGAAATGGCGCAAAAGGTTGAATTTTTGTCTATCTTGATTTCGCTTCTATTTAAAATTTGTGCAGAAAAATGTAATTGAAATTGACGGTGACTAACTTGTGTTGAGCAGGCCCTGGGTATTAAGGGTAAGATGTTTGCGAAGAAGAGATATGCTGAAAAGGCGCTAATGAAGAAAACGTATGATTCTTTTGCCAATATTATAGCCATTTAAATTTATTTTTTTGTATGTTTGCACACTTTATGATTCAACTCAGGGTACTATCTATGGTTTTCTAATAAAATTGAGAACTAATTCTGATTTCATAGGTGTTCATATGTCATTGATGTAGAAGTTGGATGACTACTGTGTACTTTTTTTGAAGGGAAAATGCACGCAAACTTAGATATTTTAATCTGTTGATGTATAGTCTTATATATTTGTTTTGTGGTGTCTAGGAATTTATATCGGTGCACTTTTTGTAGAGTGAAATGTTAGATTTCCTCTGTATTAAGAATGGTTGAGGAGATGGAGATTCCCAATAAAAATGGTTTGAGTCTCTTAAAGTTGACAATGTGAGTCTTAATCAAATATCATGACTGGAAGAACATAATGACTGTTAATTGAGCATTATCTGTTTATTGAGCATTATCTGTCACTTGAAGATCAATTTGTAACATATTAGAATGATGTTAACTTGTGTCTTATTCTCACCTTTATGTTATCCTTCCAGATTGGCAATGCATGATGAGTCATCAACAAGGCGCAAGGTTGATGATAATGTCCGTGAAGGTGCTCTTCCTGCATATCTTCTAGATCGTGATGAGACAACCAGAGCAAAGGTAGTCTCATATTCCTAGGTTTCTCTTGTCCGTATCCCTTTGTTGAACTGTTTTTTAAAAGGTGAATCATTTTTAGATGTTGCTGCAACTAACCTAATTCTACATGCAGGTGCTTAGCAACACCATAAAACAAAAGAGGAAAGAGAAAGCTGGGAAATGGGAGGTGCCTCTGCCCAAGGTAAGCCATGCGAGCTACTTCTTTTGTCCTTGCAGTTTGCCTTGTGTGTGGGACTTTAAGATGAAACTCAGCCTAATCAGACTCATTGTTAAACATATCATGTAAAGATAGGTGTCCCTTATAGATTCTTTGTATCATTCATTGTGGATATGAAAAACCGTTGACTGATTTCAAATAAGCCACTTTACATGTTTACCGAACCAAAATGAAAAACAAAATATGTTTCTGTGTGTGGTGTATCTGAGAGATCAAATAGTGAACATAACATTTTGGTATCTAACGTGTTTCTCACATGGGGGTGGATTCTCATTAATTTTAGAAAACTGCCTCACCTAAATGCAACTTTCACCTCTGTGCATTTCTCTGTTAAAGTTAAAGATTTTTTTTCTCTGTACATAATCCAGAAGCCACATCAATAGAATTTCGAGTTTCTTGTTCTTTGTATTTTCTTTGATGTTTCTATAAGTCCCCTGCATGCATTAAGATAATTACTTATATAATATGTTAAATTATATATATTGGGAAATCGCTTTTAACTGTGTTGTTTTTCTTTGAGCTTTGAGGAAGTTGCGCTCCATTCTTATCCATGTCCATCCATCCTTTAATTTACAAAGGGGTTTGCTACCCGTAAAGGAAGCAAGTTGAATGACATTCTTGTTGACTTTGTAGGTCAGACCTGTTGCTGAAGATGAAATGTTTAGGGTGATCAGATCTGGTAAACGAAAAAGTAAGTATCCTGATTACTTGATATTATCTTGGTTCTGACTTGGTGACAGCTGTGCCTGAAAAAATTCTTGCTAGTGTCCTAGTTTGTCTACCATCAAGTTACATCACTTAACTATATTTGTAGTTTGATGATTTGTATTTGGTCGTAACTTGGCAGCCAAACAGTGGAAGAGGATGATTACAAAGGCTACATTCGTAGGACCAAGTTTTACGAGGAAACCGCCCAAATATGAGCGATTCATCCGCCCATCGGGGTTGCGCTTTACTAAAGCCCATGTGACACATCCAGAGCTTAAATGTACATTCAATTTAGAGATCATTGGTGTAAAGAAAAATCCAAATGGTCCCATGTATACGTCTCTCGGAGTTATGACCAAAGGAACGATAATTGAGGTAATTACTGCTTACAGCTTGACCAATCCATCCATAATATACTCTTGTCTTAATGTTAAATGCTTACCATATTGTATATACTTTCTTGGTGCATTTAGGTGAATGTCAGTGAACTTGGTCTGGTCACACCAGCTGGAAAAGTTGTATGGGGTATGCTGCTCCTTGTGCTGTTTCTCATGCTTTTGTTTTAAAGGAGATGAGTTCTATTAAGTTTATAATATATGTATATGAACCGTTTGTTATGTTTTAAATGCAGGGAAGTATGCTCAAGTAACGAACAATCCAGAGAATGATGGTTGCATCAATGCTGTGTTGCTTGTCTAGATAAAGATAATGGATCTGATTTGGAAATCTCACTTGTGGACTTGATAGGATTTTTAGCTTAAATTAAGAACATGTTTTTGTATAATGTTTTCCGTGATTAGAAGCTAAATTAAAGCTACACGCTCTGTTACGTAATTTCAAACAGAAAAGCTATAATGTGATTCAAGATCTCCTTCCATATTTCATACCATCAAGTGACACGGGGGTAATTGCATCAAGTTTTTACACTCATTAGGATATGATTTACATTATTTTGTATAATGCATAAATTATCAAGAATGTGGTGGTGACAGTGTCTCCTATAATGTCCATGTATGGCAGTAGTATATGGTGAGATACACATCGGATACGTACACATCCAGAAACAGCATCTCACAAACAGCAGTACATAGTAAGTTTGCTGTAATGTTTGTGTACTTATCAAATGTCCCTGTACATTATTTTTCATACGGTTTTCCTTGTAATTTGTCTTTCAGGACAGGAAAACTTAATATTGGTTGCTTTCAAGGGAAGAATTTGAATATGTATTTGCATGTGTACTTGGTCATATGACACGTAGTGTGCGAGGCAAATCCTAGAGAATATTTCCAGAATAAAGAGATAACAGATTAATTAATTAATGGATGAAATTACAAGTTAGTGAACATTATCACTTTTCATGGTGAAGCAGCAACTGGATTTGGGGGGTAATTGACTGGTTAAACTCCAGAAATATTGGTGAATGCACGTGCAAAGTCTACATAGGTTGGCTTCAATTCTGACTCAGTTTGGAGTAAAACCGACTGTGTTTCTGGCTTTTCAATCAAGACTTCCATTTCTGTTCAATGGTTAACTTCCATACAGTTGCAACTTGCACCACAATATAATTTACTGGAACTTCGAAAATCCCCATAACGATGAGCATCACGACTCACCATTATAAAAATGAATGGAACAGGTTAGCTCCTTCTGAAGTCCCCTCTCTCTCTCTCTCTCTCTCTCTCTCTCTCTCTCTCTCTCTCTCTCTCATATCATATTGTTTTATAAGCCTTTGAATTGGCAAGGATTCTAAATCAGTTGCACAGAGATACAAATTATATATCATAAAATGGCAACTTGGCTATGTATGTATATTCGGAAATTCTCGTAAATCCTAAAATATTGGAAATTAGATAATTCTAGTATCTTGAAATCGAAGTTGTACCGATTGAATAATGCAAAGCATATTATGACTTCAAAAAAATATAGTTTAAGCAGTGGACTTTTACCAGTTCAACACCCTTGACCCTACACATCACACTGCCTCAGCAGCATACTTTATATAAACTGCATTGTATTCTAAATGAATAGTATTACCAAAACTGGAAATATATAGCCATGATTATCTCATCTACTTTATCTGTCTTACCACTCAGTTTACTTGTGATATTTTGCAATGCACAAAGTGATGTAGTGAATACCACCTTTCAAGTTGGTGTAGTTCTTGATTTAGATACCCTCGTCGGCCGTATAGGATGGACAAGCTTGTCCCTTGCTCTCTCCGATTTCTATTCAGCCAACACCAATCACACCACTAACCTTGTGCTTCATGCTAGGGACTCGAGGGGACGAGTAATTGATGCTGCAGCTAATGGTATCATTCTCTATCTCTATCTCACTCTCTGTCTCTCTCTGCTATATTTTAATTCATCTGTGTTGCATATGCAGCTCTGGGTTTATTGAAGGATCAGAAGGTTGATGCAATAATTGGTCCTTCACAATCTGCACAAGCAAGTTTTCTGATTGGTCTTGGAGATGGAGCAAATGTGCCAATCATTTCTTTCTCAGCTACAAGTCCTGCTCTCTCTTCTCCAACTTCTTATTTTGTTCAGACAGCACTCAGTGATTCATACCAAGTTAACGCTATTGCTGCCGTTGTTGAACACTTCCAGTGGAGCCAAGTTGTTATCCTGCATGAAGATTCAAATTATGGTCATGGCATAATACCAACTCTTTCTAATGCACTTCAAGAAGTCAATGCTCGCATTACATACCGAAGCATCATCCCTCCATCAGCAACAGACGACGCTCTGCTCAAAGAGCTATACAAGATGAAAACCATGCAAACAAGGGTATTTGTAGTGCATATATCGCGTCCTCTTGCCTCAAGATTCTTTCCGAAAGCGAAGCAAGCAGGAATGATGGTTGAAGGCTATGCGTGGATAGTGACCAGTGAGCTAATGGATTTGCTACAATGGCTCGACCCATATGTTATTGAGACAATGCAAGGGGTTCTTGGAGTAAAACCTCTGATTCCAATATCTGAGAAACTGAGGGTTACTGCTACGAGGTGGAAAATGAAGTTTCTTCACGACAATCCTGAATTTTTTTTAGAAGCACATCTTAGTATGTACGGTTTGTGGGCATATGATACTATGTGGGCGTTGGCTATGGCGGCCGAAAGAGTTCGATTTAGGGAGGCAAGTTTGTTGCAGAATACGAGTATTTCTAATTCTACTAATCCATTTAGTACTGAACTGTCACCAACAGGTCATAAACTGCTGGAGGCCATTTCAGATGTTGCATTTGAAGGACTCAGTGGAAAGTTTCGTCTGGTTAACGGACAATTAGAGCCGTCATCCTTTCAAATACTAAATGTGGTTGGAAGGGGGGAAAGAGAAGTAGGAATATGGACACCAAAGGGAATTTTCAGTGAAAAGAGCATGAATTCTAGTACTTTGAAGAGTGTTATATTTCCTGGAGACTCTACAGTTGTGCCAAAGGGTTGGGAGGTTCCTATTAGTGGCAAGAAACTCAGGGTTGGTGTCCCAGCAGAACCCGGTTTCCCAGAATTTGTGAAAGTCGAAAAAGATCCTCAAACTAACATTCTTAAAGTAACAGGATGCTACATAGATATGTTTGATGCTGTTATGGCAGCACTACCTTATGCCGTCCCATATGAGTACGTCCTGTTTGAAAAACCTGATGGCACAAGCGCTGGGAGCTATGATGATCTAACATATCAAGTTCATCTTCAGGTAAATAACTCACATCCCAGATTAACAGATGTTTCGTTTACATATGTGTTTTGACGTAGTTTTCATGTTATTCTCTGATGTCTTAGAACTATGATGCTGCTGTGGGAGACATTACAATCACATCCAAAAGATCGGAATATGTTGATTTCACACTGCCGTTTGCAGAAGGTGGAGTCGACATTTTAGTGCCAATTACATACGATCATCAAAACAACGACTGGATTTTCTTGAAACCCCTCACCAAAGAACTGTGGTTAACCGCTATAGCACTATTCGTTTTGACCGGTGTGGCCCTCTGGGTTCTTGAACACAGGTTCAACATTGCTTACAGAGGCCCCCCTGCACAACAGGCTGGCATGATCTTCTACTTCCCGTTGATGTCATTAGTCTTTTCACAAAGTGAGCAACTATTCTTCTCTTCATCAACAGAAAGATCACTCAGGTTATACTCATGACTTGCTGTATATACTTGCAGGGGAACTTATAGTGAGCAATCTAGCTCGACTGGTCGTAGTTGTCTGGTTGTTTGTTGTCCTCATACTTAGCTCAACCTACACAGCCAGCCTTTCAGCAAGACTAACTGTACAAAGGCTTCAACCAGCTGTTACTGATGTTAAGGAACTAATCAGAAATGGATACTATGTTGGATATCATAAAGGCTCTTTCATTCCTGATCTACTGATAAAGCTGGGATTCGACAAGTCGAAGATCAGAGCTTACGACATTCCAGAGGACAGCCACCAGGCTTTGTCTATAGGAAGTGAAAATGGTGGAATATCAGCTTTTTTTTCAGTGAAGTCATACACTAAGCTTTTCTTGTCCAAATACTGTGATAGGTACACAGCAGTTGGCCCCACTTATCACACGAAAGGATTCGCCTATGTAAGCATCATTTTTACATCAGAATCAAACATTAGATGCATATATGTCTCTAACCATAAAGTTGTTCTAAATGAACAGGTTTTTCCAAAGCACTCACCGTTGGTTGCTGATGTGTCACGCGCAGTAGTTAAGCTGACAGAAAATGACAGGTTGTCAAAAATCGAGAGAGCATGGATGAACGATCCTTCTTGTCATGGGCCGGATTCCATAGCTGCTTCGACCACCATTTCTCTGCAAAGTTTTAAGACACTTTTTGGTATCACAGGTGGCATAACAGCAACCTGCCTTGTTGTTTTCCTAGTCACATATCTGTACAAGAACAGAGATCTTGTTGAGAGGATATCCAGCTCTAGCACCACCATTTGGTCAAAAATTCTTGCAATATGCAGACATTTTGATCAAAGAGATCCCAACTCTTTTCGAACCAAAGAAGATGGAGAAAGTGCATTGCCAAATCCAAATCTATGATTTGATAATCCTTAGTATACTGACATAACTAACACTGACATAGGTTGTTATAACAAAGTAATGACAACAATATATACTCCTAGAGAAAAGAAAATCTGTGAGTGAATGATCAGTTCGCTCTTTAAACTTGTACCTGCAGCTTGCAGGATCGTACTTCCAAATTTAGTTTAATGCTAACAAATTCTTCATCAGCCTACTGTTTGATAATAGAGCAAGCAAGTTGTAATTTGAGCTTCTGGGAAATTTTTGGGGGATTTTTTTTATCATACAATATTATATATTTTGATACAAAATTACACTTTATCGTGTTGATTAGGGTGTTTAGCAGAATGTGTAAAAAATATGCAAGTGTATTTAAGTTTTTAATAAAATTACTTCTATACGTCTTTTATTTAAAAACGTCTACACAACACGTCTTTGTTTATGTGTACAAAATTATGTATTTGCATGATATTTCATGCATATACATACGTATTTATCTAATTCTTTCATATATTAGTTATTTTAAAATTTTATGATTTATTCTAATATTAAATATTTTATAGTTAAATTTATAATATTTAAAAAATATATAAATATATACTTAAAATTATATTGTAAATACATTTAGTTTTGCAATAATAACTATAAATAACTAATTTCATTTTAGTATCTAATTTATCTTACAAAAAATATATAATACAAAAACATTAATATATTTTATCTGTAAAAATATAAGAAAACCTATTAATTTTAAATATAAAAATAAAAAATAAAAAAACATTGCAAAAATACAAAATTCAGAAAATATGAAAAAAATAAGAGTGCGGCCTTGGTTGACGATTTAAAATTTAATGATACTTATAATTAAACTTCAAATAGATTTAATATATACAATATATATAATTATATATTGAAATTTACAATAATAAATATAAATATATATAAAATCATATATTTATATATTGAATTTATTATCTAATTATAGTAAAATTATTTTACAAGTATAATTGTCGCTCACCTATATTCTTATTTTATTTTCCTTGATATAGTAACAATATATATATATATATATATATATATCAAGGAAATATATATATATATATATATATATATATATATTTTCCTTGATCTTTTTTGCTCTTTACAATCTAATTTTTTTTCTCCAATTGCACACTAAAGTTTACAAGACACTTTTTGCAACCTAAACCCTTTTTTCATTTATCCACGTTTTGGCTAACTTTGAATTTGATGTCTCGATTTTTTTAATCAAATTACAAAAATCTACGACAAAAACTCCCCATTTCAGACTCAGCGAAAGCCCCAAATCAATATATTTTTTTTTCATAATATCTCTTATTCTCTTACAAATTTGAGTTGTCTATTATATCTTTATTACTGAATATTATTTTAAGATCAATATTGTAATTTGGAGTATTGTTGATCTAATCATCTAAAATATGATTAATTTCAATTTACTATCTGAACTATTGTACTTCTTTTTTTTTTTTTTTTTTTTCAGTAGGAGGCTGAACTCAAAAAGTTTTCCGATCACTAGTCATTCTCTTCAAAAAAATTCAGTTGCTACACTAAACACATATCTCTAGCCAAAATTCATTGAAAAACTCGAAAATGCAATTTACCTCCAACTGTTAGTAAAAAATGCACTATTCATATGCCAAAATGACACTCTTCCGAAGTCAAATTATAACCCTAAGTTAATTTAACGATTTTTGTTTGATTTAAACTTAAATTGAACAAAAATTGTTCAAAACCCTATAATGATTTTTGTCCGATTCATGATCGGATCGAATGGAAATCAAGAAATCAATTTGGGGTTATAATTTGGCTTCGAATAAGGGTAATTTTGACATATAAATTATGCATTTTTTACTGATATTTGGAGGTGAATTGCATTTTCAAGTTTTCCGTCGAATTTTGGCTGGAAAACATATCAAAAATTGGATTTGGGGTAGCAATCAGAAAATTTCAAAGAGAATAACTAGTGATCGGAAAACTTTTTGAGTTTAGATGTCCATTGGAAAAAAAAAAATTGCACTAATTTAAATAGCAAATTGAAATTAACCCTTTAAAATATTTATTTTAAGATTATCATTGTTTTCTTTTTCATTAATTCCATGTGCAAACAATTTATAATCTTTATCCTATGCTGCCTATGTATTATATAAAAGGACCAATTCAAATCAGAAGAAATTGGGGATATAAGATGTAAGGTTTATGTTGAAATACTAATATGTGGTTGATCTTTCTTTTAAAGCAAACATAAATTGATGTTTAAGCTAAGTTTGATCAATTTCACCTGTAACATTTAAATTGTGATGCAAGTTGATAATATATATATCTTTTATGGATATTTATTTTTCACGCTAATTACATAATAATAAGATAATAAGATGAACTAAGTTGTGGATGAAATTACAAGTTAGATTTCTGGATGACAATTTTCAAGGTCAATCAGCAACTTATTATAATATCTGCATTTGGGTGTCTACATCCATGTGCTCTAAATTCGCACAATGATAATAAATAAATAAAAATAATAGATTAATTAAGTATTGAATAAATTACATTTTCAAGGTCAAGCATCAAGTGAAGTTCTGGGAAGTTTCAGCCCAGAAATATTTAAGATTTTTGGCTTCAATTCTGAGTCACTATGGAGTATAAGTGACTGTGTATGTCCCCAAATTCATTGATTTTATTTTATGTATTTCAATAACACTTCTATCTTATTCTAAAATAAATAGCAATTTCCAAGCAATTGCCCCATAGAAATGAAATGGAATAGGTCAATTGTGTGTATATTTTTACTTACTTTTTGGTCCATCATTATCATTTAATTGAGTTTATGTTTAGTAACTTCGAGTAAGTTATTTAACGACCAACAGAAAAAATCTATAATCTCAACATAGGTATTCATTGATTTATATGCAAAGGCCCCACAAACTAATTAATCATAAACCTGAGTTTTTTTTTTTTTTTTAGTTTTTCATCATACATTCTCTGTTTTTATTAGTAATTATCACTCAAGTCAACTCCTATCTTTAAAACTCAAATTCTTGTATTTTAAAAGAACATTTGAAATCTAACAATTAAAATGTGGCTATATTATACATTGCAACCAATTTTTTATATTATCACAATTAAGTATAGGGTTATGATTAATGTTTTAATTAATAATGAATAAGAAGATTGTAAGATTCGATTTTCAATCGACTTAAAGCAAAGTTAAAAACCATACAATTTATAAATTTAAAACTCTAAAACGATTTTTTTAAAAAGAATTTGCTTTTATTGAAATTGTAATTTAAATGTCTTTGATGTATTCGTTTTTATTGGAATTTGGATTACGACATTTTGGTATATCCACAACTTATAACGATTAAAATTTTAATAGTAGATATATGAAAATTGTAAATAGTGTTGCTATTGTGTTTTTGCCCTTTTGTGGTGTGGCAATAATTTTCAATACGCAAGAGTTTTACATAATTGGACTATTCTAATACAATTATATTGCTTTACAACACTTTCGCAAGTTACAGAATGATATAATAGAGAACTCAATTTTGGTAAATAGTATCCATACAGTTAGGCTCTGTTTTATTTGTTAGGTATATGATTAGACACAATTATTTATATACACCAGATGCACGGATCGGAATAGTGCAACTGGATCGATCGAACTCGACGGTGTTTTTCACACGTTCCAAGTCCGCGCTCAAACACTGGTCTCACGCACCTTGCCTTTTAGTTATTTGTCTAACATTTTAGTTATGTTTGTCTAATATTTTAGTTATGTTCGCATAACTTTTATATTTCTGTTAGTTTAATCTTTTACAATGTATTACAGATTTATAATACCTTTTAAACTTTTATGTTATAATAATATAACCTTCATGTTATAAATTTAATTTTTAATGTTATAATAATATAATTTTTATTTTATTTTTTAAGTACATAAAGATTATAATATTTGTATATAAATGTTATAGTAATATAATATAAATGTTAAATTATTATAATATAAAGGTTCAGATATACTGCATGAATTTTTATACTAAAAAATTTAAGTTATTCACTTAAAGATTATGATATTTGTATATAAAGGTTATATTAATATAATGTAAAAGTTATACTCGTATAACATAAAGGTTACCGTATAAATTAAAAAAAAATTGAACACAGATCAGGCCAAACCCGACCCACGCACGCTCAATTAAACTGATCTAGGTCCGTACACCTAGTTTAGAGAATGAATATTGATTAAATTTTATTGAGGACAAAATAGGATAATTGTGGGAATTAGAATATTTCAAAAAAACTTGGTCCATTGCTTACTTTCTAGGGTGACACTTGTGTGTCCCTGGGGCAACGACCCGTGTCCCCGACCCGCGTATATATATATTTTTCTTTTTTTTCGCTCATATACTCTTGAGATATTACAAATTTGTCATATATGTATTATAAATATGAACTAAAGGTATGTGATATCTGAAGAGTATATGTGTGATACCTTTAGACCTGTCAGGTGCGCGCGGTGTGGGCACACGGAGTGGGCGCACGATTTTTGAGATATTACAAATTTATCCTATAGGTATTATACATGAACTAAAAGTATGTAATATCTAAAAAGTATATGTGTGATACTTTTAGAACAAATGTGTGATATTGGGGTGGAAATCGGATCGGAAATAAGGTGTTTCGAAAAAATTCCAAAAATTTTCGGAATTGAAAAAACAATTCCAATTCCATTCCAAAATTTTTCGGAATTGTAAAATCCATTCCAATTCCGATTTTTGGGAAATTTTGGAATTTTCAAAAATTTCGGAATTCCGAAATTTTGGAATTTTCGGAAATTTCGAATTTTTTTGAAAATTTCGAAAATTCTGTAAATCATTTATACCATCCATGATAGGCCAAACATCAATAAAACAGATTCAAATATAAAACATATTAGCTCTTTAAAGATGGACATGTTTAATCTATTTGCATATAAAATAAAACTATAAAACTATAGTATATAGCATAAAATAAAACTAAAAAACTACAGTATAAACTATACTATATACATATAATATATAGTATATTTATATATTATAGTTTATAATATAGCATATAGTACACAGTATATAGTATAAAATAAAACTATATTATATAAATTAGTTACGGATCGGAAATCGAAAATTGGATCGGAATTTCTAAATTTCCGAAAAATTAAATTTTGGAAATATTTCGGATCGGATTTCAGAATTTTCGAAATTTTTTAAAACTAATTCCAATTCCGATCCGAAATTTTTCGGAAAAATTGAAATTTTGGAATTCGAATGAAAAATATTCGTTCCAAATTCAGAAATTTTCGCATCGGATTCGGCGGATATCGGAAATTCCGTTTCGATTTCCAACCCTAGTGATACCAATAGGTGCACACTGCGTGGGTGCACGTGGAAACGGCCCACGCACCAGGACGGGTTGGGGGCGCGGATCCGTGCCTCTAGGGCATACAATTTTTTGCCTACTTTCTATGATTCAATATTTATGTGAGAAGTGGATAGCATATACCTTAATTCTTATCCATTGGTTACTCAAATTATAAAATTAAGTTTTCGAAGTCAATTACTTAAAACACCCTAATTAAAGTAATACAATTCTTAATAACCTATACAAAATTCTGTCAATTACGCCCTATTTTTTTCCCATTAAAATTAAATATCCATTAATTGTTTCATAAAATATTTCTTTAAAGTCTAAAAGACACAAAAATAATTACAGAAAAAATATCAATGGAGTCTCTAACAACAATGCAGAAGACAATGACAAATAATATTAAAACTTTACCTAAAAAATTACAAAAAATAGACCACGATGTATCTATATCTATATATATAAAAGAAGATTTTGGATTTCTCAAATCATGCCACATGGTTCTCTTAAGTGATGACACTTGGAGCTCTACAATGTTGCCAAGTGTCCTTCCTTAAAAATATTTTATTTATGAAATATCAAAGAATTAATACTAATTAAATACACACTCCACTACACTGTAAAAAATAAGTTTTTAAAAAAATAAATATGTAAGTTATAAATGCTTGGAAGAGATTGCTAATGTTGTATTGCCTTTTTGTACATGAAATCTTTGTTTCCAGACTTGAATAATAGTTTTTGTCCAACATTTCAAATTGAAAAAATAATAATAATAATAATGCTCTTGCAAAACTAATGACATTAACAAAAAATAGGTGCTAAAAAAACTTAAGATGTGTTTAGATTGGGATGTAGATAGATTTGCAAGTTTGAAAGTGGATAATATCGGGAATTGTAGAAAAAATAGATGATGTTCTACTATTTTATTTTAAAAAAACAAAATATTTTTAGTGGGAATTGTAAAAAAGTGGATAAAGTAGAAAAACTAGATTAGAGTTATAGGATTCTGCAAATTAATAAATAACATGATTAGGATATTATTTATTCAAAATCCAAATGGGCACATCCAGTCTAAGCACCCCCTTAAACCATTGGGAAATTGTAATAAAACATTACAACAACAGATGTAACAATTGGTTAAGATTAATAAAATGAATACAAAAAGAAAACAATTACAAATGAAATCATTATGTCAACCTAATAAAAAGAGCACTTAAAGGCAAACTCGGAACAAAACAGGTGCCTTCGAATGATAAAATGGGATTTATTCTATATTTTTTAAAGAAAGATATGAAAATACCTAATACAATAGTTAAAACACCTATAAAGAACCAACAATTAACACCGTTGTGCTAAATATCAAATGAAAAAAAATACAAATAAATCAACAAACACTTATGAAATAATATTATTTATAAAATAAAAATTAGATAAATGCTAAGTGAAGCCCGTGCATTTGCACGGGTTCAAACCTAATTTTTTATAATAGAAGTTGAAAGATTGTTTATAATAGAGATTTCGATTATTGAAGAGGTAATGAGGAAAAGGAGAAAATATATCGATTTCGGGCCGGGTTATAAATGAATGCTAGTATATAGAAAACAAAAACAATAGTGCCTAAAAGTCACCAAAAATAATAGAAAAATATTCATTCAAATGACTACTACCTTTTTATCCATCCCAACTGTCCAACAAGTAACAATTGATATATACATTTGTAATCAGCATTTCTTGGAAAATCCTAAAGAATTGGAAGCAAGAAAAGTCTAATATCTTGAAATCCAAGTTCTACAGATTCTCCATTTGAAGACATATTATAATAACTTCAAATGTGGACCCACAAAAATATAGTTTAAGCAGAGTGGACTTTTACCAGTTCAGCACCCTACTGATGACACTGCCTAAGCTGCTTACATTATATAAACTGCATTGCATTCTAAATTAGTAAAGCCAAAACTAGAAATACATCATGATTCTCTCAAATTGTTTATCTGTCTCACTGCTAACTTTACTTGTGATCTATTGCAATGCACAAACTGATATAGTGAATACCACCTTTCAAGTTGGTGTAGTTCTTGATTTAGATACCCTTGTCGGCCGTATAGGATGGACAAGCTTGTCCCTTGCTCTCTCCGATTTCTATTCAGCCAACACCAATCACACCACTAACCTTGTGCTTCATGCTAGGGACTCGAGGGGACGAGTAATTGATGCTGCAGCTAATGGTATCATTCTCTATCTCTATCTCACTCTCTGTCTCTCTCTGCTATATTTTAATTCATCTGTGTTGCATATGCAGCTCTGGGTTTATTGAAGGATCAGAAGGTTGATGCAATAATTGGTCCTTCACAATCTGCACAAGCAAGTTTTCTGATTGGTCTTGGAGATGGAGCAAATGTGCCAATCATTTCTTTCTCAGCTACAAGTCCTGCTCTCTCTTCTCCAACTTCTTATTTTGTTCAGACAGCACTCAGTGATTCATACCAAGTTAACGCTATTGCTGCCGTTGTTGAACACTTCCAGTGGAGCCAAGTTGTTATCCTGCATGAAGATTCAAATTATGGTCATGGCATAATACCAACTCTTTCTAATGCACTTCAAGAAGTCAATGCTCGCATTACATACCGAAGCATCATCCCTCCATCAGCAACAGACGACGCTCTGCTCAAAGAGCTATACAAGATGAAAACCATGCAAACAAGGGTATTTGTAGTGCATATATCGCGTCCTCTTGCCTCAAGATTCTTTCCGAAAGCGAAGCAAGCAGGAATGATGGTTGAAGGCTATGCGTGGATAGTGACCAGTGAGCTAATGGATTTGCTACAATGGCTCGACCCATATGTTATTGAGACAATGCAAGGGGTTCTTGGAGTAAAACCTCTGATTCCAATATCTGAGAAACTGAGGGTTACTGCTACGAGGTGGAAAATGAAGTTTCTTCACGACAATCCTGAATTTTTTTTAGAAGCACATCTTAGTATGTACGGTTTGTGGGCATATGATACTATGTGGGCGTTGGCTATGGCGGCCGAAAGAGTTCGATTTAGGGAGGCAAGTTTGTTGCAGAATACGAGTATTTCTAATTCTACTAATCCATTTAGTACTGAACTGTCACCAACAGGTCATAAACTGCTGGAGGCCATTTCAGATGTTGCATTTGAAGGACTCAGTGGAAAGTTTCGTCTGGTTAACGGACAATTAGAGCCGTCATCCTTTCAAATACTAAATGTGGTTGGAAGGGGGGAAAGAGAAGTAGGAATGTGGACACCAAAGGGAATTTTCAGTGAAAACGGTATGAATTCAAGTAGTTTTTCAGCTGGAAAATTGAAGAGTGTTATATTTCCTGGAGACTCAACAGTTGTGCCAAAGGGATGGGAAGTTCCGGTTAGTGGTAAAAAACTCAGGGTTGGAGTCCCAGTAGAACCAGGTTTCCCAGAATTTGTGAAAGTGGAAAAAGATCCTCAAACTAATGTTTCAAAAGTTACAGGATGCTACATAGATATGTATGATGCTGTTATGGCAGCACTACCTTATGCCATCCCATATGAGTATGTGCCATTTGAAAAACCTGATGGTACAAGTGCTGGGAGCTACGACGAATTAGCCTATCAAGTTTATCTTCAGGTAAATAACACCAATCCCAGCTTAGTGGATGTTTAGTTCATCTATGTATGTGCTTAGACGTAATTTTCTTGTTATTCTCTGATGTTTTAGAACTATGATGCTGCTGTGGGAGACATTACAATCACATCCAAAAGATCCGAATATGTTGATTTCACGCTACCATTTTCAGAAGGAGGAGTTGACATTGTATTACCAACTACATATGATCATCAAAACAACAATTGGATTTTCTTGAAGCCCCTCACCAAAGAACTGTGGTTAACTGCTATAGCTCTGTTCATTTTAACAGGTGTGGCCCTCTGGGTTCTTGAACATAGGTTTAATGAAGCTTACAGAGGCCCCCCTGCACAACAGGCTGGCATGATCTTCTATTTTCCCTTGATGTCATTAGTATTTGCACAAAGTGAGTAACTACTATGCTTCTCTTCAGTAACAGAAAGATTAGACAGGTTTTACTCATGAGATGTTATATAAACTCGCAGGGGAAATCATAGTGAGCAATCTAGCTAGATTGGTCGTAGTTGTGTGGTTGTTTGTTGTCCTGATACTTAACTCAACCTACACAGCCAGCCTTTCAGCAAGATTAACAGTACAAAGGCTTCATCCAGCTGTTACTGATGTTAAGGAACTAATTAGAAAAGGATACTACGTTGGATGTCATAAAGGCTCTTTTGTTCCTGATCTATTGCTAAAGCTGGGGTTTGACAAATCGAAGATCAGGGTTTATGAGCATCCAGAGGACACCCATGAAGCTTTGTCCATGGGAAGTGAAAAAGGTGGCATATCAGTTTTTTTCTCTGTAAAGTCATATACCAAGCTTTTCTTGGCGAAATACTGTGATAAATACACAGCAGTTGGCCCAACTTATCACACAAAGGGATTTGCATTCGTAAGCATCACTTTTATATCAGAACACGCACAATCAAACATTAGATGCATATCAATTAACTGATATAATCTCTAACCTTGTAGTTGTTTTAAATCAACAGGTTTTCCCAAAGCACTCACCCTTAGTTGCCGATGTCTCACGTGCAGTAGTTAGGCTGACAGAAAATGATAGATTATCTAAAATTGAGAGAGCGTGGATGGATAATGCAACATGTCAAGGGCCAGATTCCATAGTTGCTTCAACCTCTGTTTCTCTGCAAAGCTTTAAGACACTTTTCGGTATCACAGGAGGCATTACAGCAACTTGCCTTATTGTTTTCCTACTCACCTATCTGTACAAGAACAGAGATCTTGTTGAGAGGATATCCAACTCTAGCAACACAATTTGGTCAAAATTTCGAGCAATGTGCAACCATTTTGATCAAAGAGACCCAAAGTCTTTTCGAAGCAAAGAAGATGGAGAAAGTGTATCACCAACTCCAAACCTATGTGTTAATAATCCTTGGTTGAGCAGTACCATAGTTCCTACTTCATCAGTAGAAATGGATGATATTGAGGCACAGCGACCCACACCAGGACCACCACATTGATAATATAATACTGACATAGGTTGTAAAAACCAAGTAATGACAGCTACAATTCTAGAGGTCACTAAGTTAGCCATAACTACAACAAGAGAAGAGGATTGCTTATCATGTACTTTTCTTACCCCTCACCCCCACCAAAAATAAATCTGTATTGAATGATCAATCCACTCTTTAAACTTGTACATGCATAAAGGATTATACATCCAAATTTTTTTATGCTAACAAACTTCAGATGGCACCATATTTACTAATTAATATATATAGTAATGGGAAGCATATAAATTCTTGTAAATTAATTATAACTAGATAATTTAACTATAGTCAATAAGAAAAATTGCCAGGAGCAGAGCCTTCTTATTAAGTCCCAATTTAATCAAGAAGAGAGAATGAAGAGTGAGTGTAATGAGAAGCAGTACCGTTTCAGTGGTTTGTCCACAGATCTAACTTCACCTCTTCCTCAGCAGCCTATGTCTGATAATACAGCAAGCAAGTTGTGATTTGATCAATCATGACAAAATATGTATTGAGACATGTTCTCCCACAACTCCAGAATTTGCCAGGTTCTTCAAAACCATTAACATCCCTGCCACCCAGTTTCTTGAGTAATCAAAACTTCATACTTCGCTTAGATATGAATCATATGATGCACATGAATGCTGACCGGAAATTGATCTACATAATATCAAATAGAGTTTATGGGTAAACTTTTTGTAGCCATACAACATAGTTTGGAACATTCTTGTGATTCATATTTTGATTGTCAGCTTTGCTCTAAGCAAGAACTAATTCCCATGATTCACTTTAGGCAAAACCAACGAATGATCATTAACACCCATCACATCATGTAACCCTTGTCATCATCATTGTCAGCTTAAAGCATACCAACACCTCAGTTTGCCAACATTAGTTATAATATAAGCCTCCTAATCCTCATCATCGGCGTCTCTCCTCAATCTATTACAATCATCTTTCCTTTTGCTTACTTTGGATCGAGAAGCTGGTCTTCCTCTACGCACATCCACTCCAGATCTAATTGGTCTACCCCTTCTCAACACCAAATTCATGAGACTGATATACCTGTTTCTCATGATCATTAATGGATGTTTTTCAACCAGCATATTCTTTCTATATGCCTCCCTTAAAACAACAGTTTGTGTTCTTATCTTATTCGACACATAAAAGATCCCTGGAAAATGCACCACAGCTTTCTTAATCCTCAGCCGCCCAAACCCCAAAATCTCTCCAAAACAAAACACATTCTCTCTCTCCGTCTTCTTTGACACTAGCAAACTCAGTAACTCATGGATCACCCCCACCGTCCATTTCTCTGCCTGATCTCCGTTTGGGGATAAATGGAACGCATTCTCATATGGTGAAATGTATGGTAAAGTCTGCCACTTATCCACCCATTCTTGCACCCTCTTCTCCAAATCAAATCCTCTTGGTAAATTCATCAAAAACTCAATCTTGCTTCCTCTCTGCCCCTCCTCCCTCCTTCCCCTCATCTCCATTTCCGACACCGCCAAATCATCTCTCCACAAAACCAACTCCAAACCGAAAACAATATTCCCACTTGAATCACGGAAACCCATATCACAAATCTGGAAAAACTCGGGGAATTCAGGCAACAATGTCAATAAATAATCAAGCGGCAAACCTAAATCATACTTAAACATATCTATCAAATATAATGGCAGCTTTCCAGCTCGCGTGAGCATCAGAAGCTTAGCTAGCCTATGGACCACGTCTTTTCGGTAATGAGACATACCAAGTAGCAACACTTCATCGTAGTGAAGGGAGAGGGCTCTAGGGGTAACCTTGACATGGGGCAAGGGATTGGTTTTGTTAGGAGGTAGGAAGATTTTGAAAATTAAGGGGTAAATTTGGATGAATTTCTCAGCAGTGGTGGGGAGGTTTAGATGGGGTTTTAGAGGGGAGATGGCGGAGAGTGGTAGAGTGTGGGAGGGTTGGGAGAGTATGAGAGTTTTGAGAGAGAGCAAGGGTTTGAGGTTTTTTTCTCTCTCAACGGCGGTATCGAGATAGGGATCACGTACCCATTTGACTTTGGCATTGATGAAGGTGCGGATGTGGTGGTGACGGTGGCGGAGGGGGCGGTGGCATGCGGCGGTGGTGAAGTGGAGGAATGGAGGCATCGCATCTCTCAATCATAAACCAGCGGCCATTGAAACTAACCTGGTGTTTAGAGGGGACTGGTTTTCAACACTGTTCTAAATTCGCTTCCGATTTTTCTTTCTCATAATAAATAAATAAATAATGCATCTGATATCAAAATTATACTAATTCTTGTTATAAAATGGATATACTATAATGTAATAGTATTTATATAAAATAACAAGCGATTCTAATTTAATTCAGGCTTAATTAAGTTTGCATTAAAATGATATTGAATTAGATTTTAACTGATAAAAAGAATTTGCTTAAACAAAATTTATTAAAAAGCAATTTACAAAATCATATCTATTATCTATCTATCTATTATTTATATAAAAATATGAATGTTTCTTACAAAATATGGATTGCTAAACATATTCTTATCAAAAATTATTATTTAAGGTTATAATAGTAATTTAAGATTTTAATATTTAAATAATTTTATAGGGTAAATTACATTTTCGGTTCCCAAATTATACCCCAATTTCACTTTTGGTACCCATGTTTTCGTGAGTTGTAACATTGATACCAAGTGTTTCAAAATATCATTTGGTACCTTCCGTAAAGTTTCCATCCAAACTGACGGAAGTTTGCGAACCCTAACAATCTGGAGTGAAAATTATCGTTTTTCCCCAATTTCATTCTGCAACTTTGAAGATGACCTAATTTCTTCTTCCTTTCTTCAAACTCCAGTAGATTTAACCCCACTTTTTTGTTCTTAATGCCATCAGGCCCATCACCATTAGCTAAATATTGTGGATTTTTTGTTGAACGAAATTTCTCACGTTTTAAGGTCATTGTATGCAAAGGTTTTAGTTTTCTTTTGATTCTTGTGCATGAGAGAGAATTAGAATCAAGATCTTAACTAATGGTGAAGCTTGTTTTAGAGTTGATATACTGAATCATTGATTGAACGTATAATATTTAGAGAGGGCTCAATTTCCTCTTAACTAAAGAAGTGGGAATTTTGAATTCTAGGGCCTTCATTTGGTGTTTTGATTGGGTAGATGAAAAAATTGCATTCCGATTATTCAAGTTCAAGGATTAGGTATATGGAGTATAATAGGAAGGAAAACACATTATTTTGTGATAATTTAAATGAGTTTTGGTTTATTAGGGTTACAGATGAAATTGGGGAAGAAGACAACCAATTTTCACCCCAAATTGTTAGGGTCGCAATGTGTGATAAACATTAGGTACCAATGTTGTAACTCGCGAAAACGGGGGTACCAAAAGTAAAATTGGGGTATAGTTTGGGTATCAAAAAATGTAATTTACCACAAATTTTATATTATAATCCTAATTCAAAATCCTATAGAATCATATAATAATTAGAATTCTAATAAAAAAGTGTTATATATAATATATTTGTATTATTATTTTCCTTAGTTTAAATTGATCTCCACGTGCAATACACGTGATCTGAAATTAATATTAGAAATGCTAACATCTCAATATAGGATAGTTAATTTTTCTTTTTATGATGCGAATGAGATGGTCATAATGGACATATTAACATATATTCACTACATTAATTAATATTTCTGATCATAATATAATTGTCAACAGTACAATTCAAGGTACTTTAACAAAGAATTGATAGATAGACTTAGCAACCATACAACTATTTTATTTATCCTATGATGTACAACAGATTATATAATCATATCTTGCAATTCTATGCGCATTATCATTTATCTTTAGCTAGTTTTATGTCATTTTTTTAGGTCTTTAAAATTCTTTTTTTAATAGTACAACATACTTATGTTAAACAATAATTTATGTGACAAAATCCTCTAGTGGTAAATCTTCACACATATATAATTATGTGTCCATTGTTGAAAATTAATAAGAATAAGGTATTATATGCAGGGTTTAAGTGTTTCATAATTTTAAATAATTAAATATTAATGAAAACTTAAGTTGTCCATCATGAGTTATTTTAAGGACGACATGTTAATTGTGTTTTCTTTTAATACTTCCAATTGTGTCGAATAAAAAAACTAAAATTAAAATATTATACACAATACATGATTTTTTTTAGAACATTCGTAAAATTCATTTATTTATATAGTAGAATAATAAAAAGAATGATAGTAAGCTCATTTATTCTATCATAAATCCATTAATATGGGATGACACATATGATTTTTTAGATACACAAATATTAATGACTATCAAATTACTCTTCATAAGTTATTTTGATGAAAAACGCTAATTATATATATTATATTTTAACAAACACAATTTTGTGATCAAGTTTTTCATGGGTAGTGTGTGAAAAATAGAAATCTGGAGGGGCAAAGTGGTATTTAAGAGTGTGATGCTCTAAACATTTGAAAGTAGATAAACAGATTGAGCTGCGGCTTAGCGCTGCTGAAAATAAACCCCTGAAACCACTGCTCCTCTTCTTCCACAACACTCTCACGCTATCCTTTTTTTGTTCTTCGTTTTCTACAAACTTCTCCTCAACTGCATTTTCAGCTCAACCATCCTCCATTTCTATGTACAACGATGGATGCACGAAGAAGATTTCTAAGGTGAACCGCTTTCAAGTTCTATTTTCGCTGTCTTCAATTTCAAATTGATAAATTATCTTAGTTTTATCCTTGTTTTTTTAATGAAAATACTTGTTTTTGGTTGTATTATCTCCGCCGAATGTATTCTCATGTGAGTGCAAAATATTGATTTCTTTTGTGCAATAAAATTGATTAGTTTGTATTCTGTACATTGCAATTTGATGGGCAGTGGGCATATTATGTGAACTATTAGCTGGGGAAACTAGTAAGAGTAACACTTGAGGGAATCCGTTAACAGAAATCACGAGCAAACAACTATGTTGTAATGAGGATAAAAAGTCAGTATTGCTTTTAATTTTTTGATTATTTTATATGAGATGATTTACTGTTTTCATTAGCCTATTACTTGGAAAATGACCATTGTTTCATTATCAGTGATTGTTGTGAATAACTTGATGGTATTACCCAGTGAACATTGTAATGTGCTTTAATCTCCATCTTCTTTGTTGTCTAAAGGCGCCATGAAGGAAATTAAGTTTAATTGTTTCACAAAGGAAGACATGTGGATATCTTCTGATGTTGTGTGCGGACCCAGAGTTGAATATTCTATGCTGGCTCATTTTCCAAGCCAAAAATGTAGAAAATGTTTGGCAAAGTTTAGGTCTCGTACTAGAAGAAGACCAGTTGCTCACTTATTTCATTCATGGACGGGGAAGAGAAGTCAATGTTTTCTCATTCCAGCCTTATCAAGAGGTATTACTTGTTTTCCTATCAGTCTTTAGTGTAAAAATTTACTGCAATATGTTGCTGAAGAAAACTCAAATGCTTCCAGTGGTTTCACAGATGACGAGAAGATTGCAAGATTTTGTGGAAATGACTCATTGGCATCGGAGTTGTCCTTAAGTGATTGCCAAAGTTATAGTATTAGAAGGAAATCACACTTATCTGAGGCTTATCCAATGAGAGACCAGGTTGTTGAGGAGCCTTGGCTATTGCAATCATCTCTTGTGTCTGACCATTGTGCTGACATATATAATTCAAGTGATATTGATGATGAAAGAGAGGTGTTGAAGTACCCTGATGGTGAAATTCAGAAGTTAAAAATCTCAAATCAATCTAGACTCAACGAGGATTTCAACCACAAATCTAATCATGATATGAATGATACGACTCTTTCTGAACCATATGATTCTTTATTAACGAATCATCCGGTTGAGGAGCCTTGGATTTTTGAATCATCTATCTCTATGGTCAACTCTACAGTCGAGATGGTTCCAGGTTTGGTCAGGAATAAATCTGATGAAGATGAGGTCACTCAGTCAGCACTTGATGAACTGAATCAGCCCACACCTGAAAACTTGCTGCATGAGGAAGAAAGCATTGCAATGACAAAAGAGGATTCTGTTTCCACTGTTATATTGATCAATTCTTCCATATGCACCGTCCAAAGGATTGCTGTTCTGGAAAATGATGAGTTGGTTGAATTGTTGTTGGAGCCTGTGAAAACCAATGTGCAGTGTGATAGTGTATATCTAGGAGTAGTAACAAAGCTAGTTCCACACATGGGCGGTGCATTTGTAAATATTGGCAGCGCTAGGCCATCTTTCATGGATATAAGGCCCAACAGGGAACCATTTGTACTACCGTCATTGCATGGTCCTATGAAGGAAAGAGAGTTAAGTGGCTCCTTGCTTGATAAACCGGAAGAGCAGGTGGAATTTTCTGAAAATGGAGCCTTATCGAATGCAGTTGAAGAGCCAGATGAGGTGGACTATGACCAAAGTGACGATGAGTTCATCAATGATGAGCCTGAAGGTCACAAAAATAGTATTAATTTTGATATTTTAGATGTAATTAATGAAAATGTAAACGGTAGTGCTGTTCGACATGAACTTGAGATTGATACACAGAGATTCTCAGAGCAGCTACATGGAGACGTGCACCAGCAGACTAAAAGCCAACACCAGGTTGCCAGCGTTAAGGTTTTTGGCACAGAAGAGAATAAATGGAAACACATTAAAAAGGGCTCTAAGATAATTGTACAAGTTGTTAAGGAAGGACTGGGTACAAAAGGCCCCACATTGACTGCTTATCCAAAGCTTCGAAGCAGATTCTGGGTATCTAATATTCAGTGGCCTTGACTTCTATGCTTTATGCCCCAAGATTTTTTTTAAGCAATTTTTCTAATTGTCCAATGCTGCAGGTTCTGATGACTCGCTGCCATACCCTAGGGATTTCAAAGAAAATCTCGGGTGTTGAGCGAACAAGATTACGAGTTATAGCAAAAACTTTGCAGCCACCAGGATTTGGGCTCACTGCAAGGACAGTTGCTTCTGGCCATTCGTTAGAGGAATTGCAGGGAGACTTGGAAGGTCTTCTATCAACATGGAAAAGCATAGTGGACCATGCAAAATCTGCAGCTCTTGCTGCAGATGAAGGTGTCAATGGAGCTGTTCCTATTATGTTGCACAGGGCAATGGGCCAGACGCTTTCGGTCGTGCAAGATTATTTTAATGAGACGGTGACTGCTTCAATCTTTGTCTGTGGTTGATATTTTCATATTCTGTATTGAATCTATTGCTTTGCAGTATTATTTTTGTTTGGTAATCAAACTCATAAATCATACATCTAAGCTCTTTGTTTTGGTTTATTTCAGGTGGCGAGCATGGTCGTTGATTCTCCAAGGACATATCATGAGGTATGAGAGCCAGTCTGTCACCGATAATAATTACAGTCTCATTTTACAGATAGCATTTACTTTGTTTCACATGCACTTAATGAGAAACTGAGACGTTAATTAATTTGGCAACTTGGTAATGTAAGTACTTAGCAATGAATTCAAGCTCATCACAAAAATTTCATTGCCTAAATTTTGGTAGAAAATACTGGAACAGTTTTAGTTAGCGACATACTTGTGAATCTGAAAGGATGAGTGTGTGAGTGTTTAGTTATAAATCAGCTCATCTATCTGAAAGGACGATTATATATCTTTTGGAAAGTGATCGTCTATGCAAACTGAAAAGGAAAAGAATGATTATATTATGCTTTTGCTAATCATCTTATAGATATTTCCCTTCTTTAAAGAGCTTTGACTTCCCAAATGTATGTTGACTTCTTTCGTCTTTTATATCAGGTTACTAACTATCTTCAGGAGATAGCTCCCAACCTTTGTGACAGAGTTGAGTTATACAGCAAAAGGACTCCCCTTTTTGATGAATACTGTATTGAGGAAGAAATCAATAACATGCTCAGTAAAAGGTTAATACACTGTTATTTATTAGTCTGTTAGCCTTTATGTACTCTTACAATTGTACTATTTGTCTAGGCTATTTAAAGTCTCTTCTGACTCCTTTCTCAGCACTGTCATATTCCTGAAAAGTTAATGTTGCTTCAAAGTAAACTCCCTCTTTGTTTCTCTCTCCATATTAATGGAAGATTGAAATTGGGGCATCGGCCTCAACAATTTTTGAACCTCATAGCTACATAAACAGGAACATGAATCTTGGCTAAACATAGAACACCACAGGATGGATCAATTGGGGCGCTAAACTGTGTAAGCATTCTAGAAAAATGTTAAGGTTACTTCTTGTAAACGTATTTCAGTACAGGATATGTCTCATTAAATTAAATTACATAAAAATTGGCTTGGAGAATCATTCCATGTGATGGCAGATGGATTACTCAATGTTGAAAAAACAAAAAACATAAAATCACCTGCCCCTCAGGCTGTGGGTTAATGAGTTGTTAGATTCCCTTTATGGGATTATTGATGGTACTTAACATCTGGGAAATCCTCTTCTTCCTTCCTCTCATCTAAATTTTTATTCTGAAATGATGTTAGAGAAAAAGAACCGAGAAGTAGATTTTTATTAATTAAAAGTAGACTAAGAACAAGTACAGGAAATGATTTCCGCAACATAAACCATAACAACTGATTATTGGAATAAAGATTTCTGATGCCCTCCTATCTCCTTGAGGACTTATTTATAATCAAAGTAAAACACTAGAAAAGGTAAGCTAATTACATGCTATTCAGATCCTTCAGTTAGCCATTTTTATTATCAAATCTGTTTGGAACCCTTGGATTAAGCCTGCGCCTATAAACAATCCATGATTTCTGGCCATGGGATATGCCTTCTCTATCAGATGTTGACAAAATATCTATCCGAAACAAAGGGCAAGAAATATTTTCCAACAAACTAAAGAGGAAGAAACAGAGAGGAAAGGATGTCTTACATCATTGAGGTTACATAATCTTAATATGTTACTGCTGCTGTGTTACTGATAGGCATTCATATTCTTCACCTTTTCAACTTAGTACACATACCAAATTGAATGTTCTTGGTCTCACATTTGTATAAGTGACGATAACATTCATAGTCATTAATTTGCAAGTTAATATCATTCTATTTCTGCCTGACAAAAATCTTCTTCTTTCCCAGGGTTCCTCTTGCTAATGGTGGTTATTTAGTGATTGAACAAACTGAAGCATTGGTATCCATTGATGTAAATGGGGGCCATTGTATGCTTGGTGAAGGAACATCACAAGAGAAAGCTATTCTTGAAGTGAACCTTGCAGCAGCAAAACAAGTACTTTTAAATTCAATCAAATTGATAGTCCTGTTTTATGTTCTCATATCTAGTTGGTGAAGTGGACTTTGGATCCTAACATGCATGCATGACTGTTAAAAGAACAATGTGTATGTACAAGTTTTGGAAGCTTAAATATTGTAGGTAGTTTCCTCTATATTTCTAATTACTTCTGGCTGTACTTGAAGTACATCTTCCATCGCAAATCAGTTTAGTTGAATGCTCTATGAATTTTTCTTTCTTTTTCTTTCCTTGCTATTTGGATGTTCACACCACTGAATGAGTTAGTGAATTTCTGAGATGCTTCTTAATAGAAATGGATGTATTGATAACTGTTTGAATCGCAAATAAGTTGTTGTCTGGTAACCTTGATGTCATTATAATATTCTGTGTTAACTGAAAACATACCCTTCAGGAATCTTTATTTTCTACCATAATTGCAGGAAGAATTAAAATCTGTTATATGTATTGACAAAGTGTTAAGGCTTTGTGTAATGTTAGAATGTAATTGACCACCTGAAAATGTTTCATTGGTCATTAATAAAAATAGGATAACATTGAATACCATGCCATTTCAAAATGTCAAAAAAGATCACCATACAACCCTTGATCACAATACCATGCCATTTCAAAATGTCTCAAAAGCTTTCCATATATACCTTAATCGCTCTTTTCTATTGTAATGCTGCAGAGATTTGTAAAATGTTGACTTTACACCAAAAATTGGTTTTCTGATGAATGTCTGATAATCAACAGGGCAGATTGTTTAAGAGAGACATTTATAGAGAAATTTTTATGTTATTGTTTCTTTTAATTAGGTGAGACATCTAAGAACCATGTGCTTCGGAATCACATTGACAGTCTAAAACATCTTTTGTATGTTATGTTTCTCTTCTTATTTTTTAAGTGTATGCTATGTTTATTATCAGTAGTCATTCACACGATTCTTATAAAAAATTAACTGTGCTTGATATTATTGTACGAATAGACTTATAATTTAAGTTGGACGTATTTCTTGATTGCAGATTGCCAAAGAATTAAGGCTTAGAGATATTGGTGGAATAATTGTTGTGGATTTCATTGATATGTTGGATGATTGTAAGTAAAACCACCCTTCCTTTTCATGTGGAGCATGTATCACATTGTTGCCTTTTTAGGTCTTGCCAATGAATAGCTGACAATGTAAAGAAAGAAAACTATAAGTTATTAAAACGAAAGAAATGTTAAGTTTGATGTTTATAAGTACTCTTTGGGAAATAAAAGTGATATCTTCATTAGGGTGGCAATAATTTTTCTTAAGTCAGGAACCATGTGGCAATAAGATATTAGTCTGCCATTTTATCAGAATTGTGCACGGTAAGTTTAATAATACAGTGCCCAAAAAAGAGAGAAGAAAACCCTGGGGAACACACTTGCCTACATGTCCACACAACTTTAGGGAGGGAGAAATAGTTGTAAATTGCAAGTGGACCTGAGGAGCTGATACTCATGTACTGTTACATTCTTTCTCATTTTAAACTTAGCTTTGTCCTTTTCTTTTAATCCACGATGCTACTATTTAGATTAAGAATTATTCAGTAGGACTTGGGCATGATTTTTGCTAGGCATTTGGCATGTTAATTTCGCCGTATTCCTTATGCTCAAGTATGTGGTTTCCATAGGGTGGAACTTATTCTACCCCTTTCCTCATTCCTGGACATACATACTTTTGGGACTATACTTTTCTCTGCTTCGCATTTCTCCAACTCCAAGTCCATTCTTTTCTCATGCAAGTCCTATGTTCCTCTACCTTCAGGTTCATGATGTTTGAAAATGGGAGTTAATAAAATAATTGTTTGAGCAAAATGGAACAGCCAAATCTGGAAGGGCAGACTTCATTTTTGGAATTGCATAAGTCTGATTTATGGTATCTCCTCTCCTAACAAAATCTTTATGGTGCAGCAAATAAGAGGCTTGTTTATGAAGAAGTTAAGAAAGCCGTCGAGAGAGACAGATCAACTGTGAAAGTCTCTGAATTGTCCAGGCATGGGCTTATGGAAATAACTCGAAAGAGGGTATGTTAATATAGTCTGAATTTCTTTATATATTTACAAACATCATGATAGATATATGTACAGCTTTCAGCATTAAGTACATAAGGGGATCACACTTTTACATAATTTTTTAGAACTATGGCTGCTCCTCTTTAGTTGCTTACTTCCAGGAAGTTTTAGCAAGAGAAGGTGTTAGTCCCGCAGATTTGTAATCATTGTTCAACCTTTTTCCAGTAGTCAACCCTACTATGATATTGAGACAGTCTGACAAGTTCCTCCTTTCATTCACATTTAATCAATTTAAGCTAGGTTCAACAGTGGAAAGTAAATGGGCAGTATTAAAAACTTATTGTTGCATGGTATCTTTACACTTGTTTCTTACCTAACAAAATTTTTTTAGATGTAAAAACCTGATACTTTTAGCTTATAACTTTTTGTTATGATGCTTAACAGGTGCGACCCAGTGTTACATTTATGATCAGTGAACCATGCACCTGCTGTCACGCAACTGGGAGAGTGGAAGCTTTGGAGACTTCATTTTCCAAAATTGAACATGAAATCTGTCGACTTCTGGTGAGTGATTATCTTAGGAACATGTATAGTTTCTAAACATATTCATTGAGTGCAGAAAATTACTATAACTTATATGCAGGACTAACATTTTGCCTATCCTTTCAACTTTGTTTAAAACTCCATTCTTGCCTGTTATTCACTCTCATAGAATAATTTGTGTTTCAGTCGGTTATTGTCTGCTGGGGTATGGCTTTATTTCTTTAGTTGGTTATTAATTTGTTGAAAATATAAGAAGATCTAGGCCCCATTTCATTTTTATGTGTTTGATGTTTCATTGTGTTTTTGTTTTTGTTTTTTCATTTGGCTAGTCAACAATGGACCAGAAAGCGGATCCTGAAAACCCCAAATCTTGGCCACGGTTTATTCTAAGGGTTGATCGGCATATGTGTAACTACTTGACCTCAGGAAAGAGGACAAGACTAGCAGTTTTAAGTAGTTCTCTCAAAGTCTGGATTCTCTTAAAGGTATGCAAATTAGCACTGGTTTTTGGTAAATCTTTTCCTTAACCTGTAAAGTAGAACCCAAGTGTTACATTGTTCCAAGTGCTTTATGCAACTTATTGCCTGTATCTCCAGAAACTTGAACCTGCAAAAGTCAAAGATCAGATGCATAGAGATGTTAGTGTTAGCAAGGGAAAGCAATGCATGTGGCAAATAATTAATAAATATGATCACTTTCTAGAATTTCAACTGAAAATAAGCATTTTCCATGTGTGCTAGGAAGCAGTCCCAGTCTAATTCATCTCCCTCTCTTAGTAACATGGATTGTTTTTTGTCAAATAAAAAATGCAGCCCCTGTAACATGGCAAGCCTATTATTGAAATCAAAAGAGGGAGCATTGCTCATTATTTTCCTTGGTAGCAGGTTTTGGTTACTTATTTTCTTCATAGCATTTCTAAGTTACGTTAAAAATTAATTCCTTTTTTTTTTTTTTTTTTGAAAATGAAAACATAAGGCAATGCATCTAATATCTTCTAATTTTTTTGAAATATACTAATGGAGTATTATCAAACAACTTTGCCTAAATCCCTCTTTGCTTCCAGAACAATATCCTCTTAGTACTACCAGGTTTCTGTTGTCACATTTGATAGAAAGAAATCACATGGACACATGTTCAGAGATTGACAGTTATGACGATAGTGTCTTATCTTGTTCCCTTCTCCATACAGTAGATAATTGTAAACAAACTGAAGCAGATCCCGACACTTAAGCCCTCTGATTGCCAAAGCAATTGCCTCTGTGATAGAAATGTGTTTATTTTGCCATTGGTGTTATGTTTCTTTAGAAGACAGATTTCTTTGTCTCCGCAGGTGGTTAGAGGTCTTAGCAGAGGGGCATTTGAGCTGAAACTTCTGACAGATGAAAACATAGACAAGAGTCAACATGGTGGTGCTACGATTTCAGTACTACGCCCCAAAGACGTTGCAACTAATTCCCATAGTCGAAAAGTAACTCTTTTTCCCATCAAAAAGTGGAAAACTGGTGGGAAATGATACCTCCTCTACTAGCTAATTAAAGTCCCCGGGATGAACATTGCAGTTTTGTGCAAGAGTAAGAACATTCTTTGGTAGGTTGCCTGTAAAATTATGGTTTTGGTAGCAGCTCCTTTTTTGGACACACCATTAATAAATGTTGAACTCTTTTAGCATGTAATTAGAGGTTTGAACTTCGAAGCTGAATGCATACTTTGGTGCATAGACATTATTGGCGCATCTACACATTCCTTTCAGTTCTTATCACCATCTGTAATATTTGACAGGACCATTTCATTTCGCCAGAGTTAGCAATCGATGACAGAGAAGGTGCCCGGTTTCATGTCATGGACTAAGTGGAGTTGTAGCATTCTTGGCACCGAGCTGGCACTGTACTGTACATAGTCTACAATAATTCTTTTGGTGCACAGGCACGAGTCAAAAATTATCTCAACATGATACAACCAGATAGGCAGATTGTTTATATAGTACACAATTCGTGTTATTCATTTTCTGTATTAGCTTTGCTTGTATTTGACATCATTCTTGTCTTTCACATTGCGTACCATCATGCGTTATCGTATGTAGGCATGCTAGTTTCGTATGAATTTTTATACGACTTTTGTTCACTGGAGGATGATCATGAACTCAAATTGCAAATTTTCAATTTGTTTATTAGTTTTATTTTGTCGCCGAGTCAAGAGAATAATAAAAGTATATTTTGTTCATTATAAATATTGTTCGCAAACTACTAATCAATTGAGCATGAAAAATTACAAACAATTGAATCAATTTGTGGATATAATTCTTATAATAGTATTTGGTTGAGCAAGAAAAATGTACAATTTTCAAAAATTTGTAAATCAAAATTGTGATCTTAAGAGTGCTGCAATGCCACATCCATGGAAAGCACCTATACGACATTCAGATATAGTCAGATTGCCAACAAAAATCTAAACTTATGACACATAATAGAAATTAGGAAAAAAAAGAAAACAGAAAAAAAAAAAAAAAACACTAAGTCAGACTGGAGATTTACGCACGAAACCAGTCATCCTATGCGAGTTTTGTACAAAGAATAAAAATCTGTATAGTAGATCAAACATGTAGATGCATACTGTAATATTGTACACAAGACAGAGAACACATTGCAAAACTCCACAAACCAACCACGGCACAAAAATAAAATCATCGCTTGACTCCATATATCTCTACACCATAACACAACCTTGCAGCTGGTTGTTCTGCAGATCCAGGTCTTGACCACCCTCTTAAAACAACCTGCATAATAATACTCATAGATTCTCCATAACTACCCATATTTTGTGGTTTCAATCCCAAATGTTGATGAGTTGTTTCTAAAATGGAACTTAAATTGCCAATGATGTCTGATGACTAAATGGTTTACTGCTCTGAATGGCAATAACTAGCATGATGAAGATTTCTAAGTGTGAGGAGTATGCCATGGATGAAATTTTCATTTTTAGGATGAAATGTAATGAATTTGTGTAATTGACCTTTTATAAGCCAACACTTGTCACCCACATATAAATGCAACTTCACTTTAAGTGGTTTAAAGATCACTTATAAACCACTTTTTAGACATTAAGAGAGAATCAGGCACACAGATTGAATGGATTTAAAAAACCATGCACCACTTAGATAACATGAAAACATAATACAGTCAACAAATCAGTCAGAGATGGCATTGCATTAAATGCATGTCTAGTATAAATGGACCAACTCTATGTTTGCCACTGAGTGCATTCACATATATGAGAAAATGCTAATGCTGATGACTTGATGATGAATGGATGCATGCAACAGCTGCATGATGCATCCTATCATGTAGTGCTTTGTATTTGTCAAGAGCATAGGGAATAGAAAACATCCCCTTCCAGCTACTGGTAGGTCATCGGTGGCAGTGCTCCGTTCACATTGGGGCCAGCACCTTGGTGCATGGAGTCCTTCCTCTTCCCAAATGGATTCTTTGAATATGTATCTCAAAGTCAAGAAAGAACTTTAACACATAACCAGAGAGCAGATCATCAAAAGTCCTTTTATTTTCCAGCTACTATTTGTTTAAGAGATTAGCAGTGGTCTTGGGGTTTTTAAAGGAGGGCAAAAGGAAGAGTATAGAGAGGCAAAATAACAGTCACTTTAACCATAGCGATTCCCTAAAGCTACATAAAAGAAATTCACAGAAGCAAGTAAAAGGCCATCTTGAAATGTAGAAGATCAACTCATCAAAAGATGTGAACAAAAAGGATATTGTATACGCATGCCAACTGAACCGGAACTGGGTATAACAGCACCCTGCAAGCTGTGGTGGACATTAGCTGCACTGTTCACATCCTGCGTGATTGAAGAGAAACATTAAAAAGTGCTACTGAGAGTCTGGGAAGACCAAAACGAAGCACAGCACAGACTAAAATCATGAGCATGAGAATATCAACCCAATCGACAAAGTACAGTCTTACTTCAAATTCAATGAAACAAACAGTGTGCCTTTCCTGTCTCAATACTTTCATCTGCTTAAAACCAGGTTGGCTGCATCAACGAAATAGCAATAAAAGTGGTCACTTCTTGACAAATGTGTGAGATTACAAAAAAAGCAATAAATGCAAAACATACGCGCTGAAAAGGCCCCGCAGCTCTTCTTCATTAATATTCTCACCGAGATTGCCAATGAATAGGGTATTGCATGGAGGGTTATCTTTGGTATTCTACAAGAAAGTCTATAGGTTAAAGCAACAAATATCGAATCGAGATAATCAAACAAGAAAACCAACTAACAATCAAACACCTATTGCACAATAGGATATAGCAATATGGCATTTCACCAACAAATGCTGGTATATAAAATGACATCTGATTTCTGATGGCAAGCATCCAGTTACTCAACAGAGTACATATCCAAAAGGGATTAATTTTTGGCAATAAATGTCAATACTAACTCAAGACTTCCTGGAAAAAAATAATCATCACCAAGAACAAATGCAAGAACCGAAGGCACAAGAAGGCTTCACCTGAACAGGTACATAACTACTTGGTGCAGGTACAGGAGCTGGGGCAGGCATTGGTACTGGAGGAACTGGGTAACCTGCATATGGATCGTAGGGTGGAGGAGCTGGGGCCATATACCTAAAAAAAATATCATGTATATAAGTCAAAGTAGTCATGGTTTCTGATCAGCACAATTGCCCTAGTTGTAAAACCAAATTCTGAAGCAAAAGGATCAGCATATTTCACCGTAAAAAACAGGATTTTATAAGAATTATACTGAAAACATGACATACCCATGTGGTCCCCAAACAGCTGCTGGTGGAGGGTGAAAAGGAGATGTTGAATAAGCAGTATGATTATAATCACCTCCAGTTCTCATACGTTTACTCTGGTCATAAGCATTTGAATCAGCAACTATCCCTGCATGCAAAAACCAGATTGGAATAAGTTTGCATAAAAATCACATCTAACCAAATCTGTTTAGAGAGACCGAGCTATACATATCCATGATTATGTATCAACAGTACTCGTCAATGAGACACATTTCTATGAACTTCCTAGTATAATATAAAGCTCACCCCTTTTCACAAATAGATTCTTCTTTGCCATCTCAGTGTGCAATATCGAGTTAGACTGTGCATCAAACATCATATCCTGTACCCCAAAAGTACTGGCATTAAAAACTAAAACTCTTCATTCTTCGAAATATGACGCCCAAATAACTGAAAAGTAATGAACCTGAAGTGCATCCTTAGCAGCAAGAGCATGCTGGGGTGTAGCAAAAAGAGCAAATCCCATAGGATGCTCGCCTTTGAAGTTCACCTGTGACGCCTCATATCCAGGCAGCCACCGAAGCAAATTCTGCAGCTCCCTCTCTTTCACATCCTCAGGCAACCCTGAGATAAATATCGTCCGAACCTAGGGGGGAAAGTATAAGATTAGACACCATCATTATTAATATCAACGCTTAAGTCACTAAACCTAGATTTAGAAAAAAAAAAAAGATGAATTCCCACGCCATAATCACTTAAATTGCTCATTATTCCCGAACAATTTCCCCAAATAAACAAAGACAGAGCGAGCAGAAATAACCAATGCTACATAAAAAAACCCTAATTTGGAAAATCTAAAGCCTGGAAAATAAATAGGACGCCATAAATTTCTCATCATCGCCCGCATTTAAGAACCACCCACAATAAAAAAAGAAGGTGAGAAGAATTTTACCTCGTCGGAGAGGGAGCGTCCGGCGGGGCTATCGATGGAAATTGGGGGAGGAGGAGGCGGGGCGGCGACGGCAGGGGGCGGTGGAGGAGCAGGAGCTGGCTGCCACTGCTGGTGGTAGGGATGCATTCCGGTGCCTGCCATATCGGCAGATGGATCGACTTCGGAGATGATTGTGTATTCAGTGGAGAACTGCGGTTATGAATCTTGGGGAAAAAGAGAAGAAAAAAAGAAAAGAAAAAAAAATTCTTGTACCATAGTTATCTTTTACCTCTTTTATCTGATTTTATATTTTATATAGGCAAAAAAAGCACGCAGATTTTCTCCAATTTATATACGTAAATTAAATGATTTTCGAAGAAGTTAGGAGAATGCTTTTGAAAGAATCTTGTTGTTGAAGCACAGGAAATATCCACACAAGAGAAAAATTGTCATTAGCTTGAAGTTTGTCGATGATCATGAAATTTAACAGATTTTTTTTTTCTTTTGAAATTGAAAGTGTTGGTGACATTACTACATCAAATGTTAAAAAAGAGATGTACAATGTTTTTTTAATTTTCTTTTTCATAATTTCCAAGTTAAGAAAATGATATACACCACGATGTAACATGATATAAGCGTAAAAATGAAAACATGATGTGATGGTGAAATAGAGGTCTAAAGTTGTATAAAATCCATATATGTTATAAATTATAATTTTGTGCCAAAACAATGAAACTAAAAAAGTATTGGGACTGCAGTGAGACTTTATTATACATCTGCGACTGTGGACTTAAATTTGGGCTTATATTGGCCTATTTTTCATTTTGAATCCAGCCCAACTGAACTTGCTCGAATTTACCGATAATGCCCTTGGCGCGCGACCTGTTATAAAAATTATTATTTTGAAAATACCAGAATAACATCTCATTTTTAAGCTAGGGTTTCTGCTGAAAGAAGAAAAAATCGTCGACATCTCAGGTACAATTCCCAGCCATGGCGAGCACCAAAGTTCAGAGGATTATGACCCAACCTATTGTAATCTCACCATTTCCTTATTTTCTTCAATTTTTTTTTTAAATTACTTTACTCCACTTTCACAGCTGATTTGCTAACAATTTTTTTCTGTTTCTTTTTTTTTTAAATTTCTGTTTCTTTTTTTTTTGGGTAATTTTTTTGGCAGAATCTAATTTTTCGGTATCTTCAAAGTGTAAGTTTTAGCTGAAGTCTCCAGATTTTTTTTTTTTTTCTGTGAATAAGACAAATGATTGGGCTTTTTTGGTGTGAATGATGTGCAGAAATCTCGGATTCAGATATGGCTTTTTGAGCAAAAGGATCTAAGGATTGAAGGTCGGATAATTGTAAGTCATGATTTTTCTATGTTACCTTTAGTTCCGGTGATGTGTTCCCAATTTAGGTCTTTCATGGAATATTCCTTTTTTTTTACTTGTTAGATGGTGTATTACGTTAAATATGATATTTTTTCCTGAAACTTAGTAGTGATTGTGCTGTCCTATAACCTTAATCTGGCCATTGGTATCTTTACATTGCACCTTGTCTATAAGAACTGTAAGAGTTAAGGGCTAATTTAGTTGGTGAGCTTATGTATTCAATTGATTAGTTGGCTCTAAGGTATGGGGTAGATAAGACCAACTCAATCTTTCGGTTGTGACAGGGCACTAATTTTTTTTAAAAATTCTGCCATTTTGATGCTCAAGAGAAGACTCTGTATGTGTGTTCTATATTCTAATTAGCTACATGATTTGATCAAATCCTCTAATTTATCAATTGGGTAGTTTATATAGCACAGAAAGTTGTTAGAATACCTATTAAACACTTTTATAATCTACTGAATAACTCATTTCAAATCTCTCTTGAAGATTTCATGAATGTTAAGCTCTTTATAACAGGGTTTTGATGAATACATGAATTTGGTGCTTGATGAGGCAGAGGAAGTCAATGTGAAGAAGAATAGCAGAAAGCAGCTTGGTTAGTACCGATACTTAAATGATGTTTAGTTTAGATTCTTACATCTTTATCCCTGGACTACATATTTGATACCTCTTCAAGCATGATCTGAGATAGTTTTCCTTTTGCTGATCAGGAAGGATTCTTCTAAAAGGGGATAACATCACATTGATGATGAATACGTAAGCCCACTCTAGTTTTTGCCCTCTGATATATAATATAATTCTATGGTTGCACAATAGAGACTAATTCGGACTTTTCACTTATTTTCCTTTATTTCAGGGGCAAATGATAAATTGCAGTTAATGGTGTTTAGATTAGTAACGTTTCGTATTTGTAACATTATAATTATAATGTCTAGCTTGGTATCCAACATTTCAGCAGTGATTGGTGGTTTTTTGTAGCAGATCTCTGAACAATTCAAACTTTACTGGAATGAGGCGACTCACTGAAATGTATTGTTAAATGTTAAGTTAGGAAATAGAATCCTGAAATGCTAACTTATATATATATATATATATATATATATATATATATATATATCTATCTCATATGTGCAAAGCTTAATTGCATTCATATTACAACATTGAATCTTATGGAAACTGCTGTTTATTTTTTGGAAGCCTGAAATATGGGTTTTGGAGGAGAAAACTACTCAGATTGACCAGGAAAGTATTGCTTTGTACTGATTTATTATTGACTACAGAGCCCATGAGCCTCTGACCTTAGATGATTAACAATTTTCTTTTAGAAACTATTAATTTGAGAAAGATTTGTAAGGATTATGAGCATCGTGTATGCCTATTTGCATTCAAATTTGGTTCGTTTGGAAGCCTTAGTACATGTATCAAATGTTCATGGTTTGAGAATTTTATTTCTTATATAAATAAAAGTAAATGAACCTTTAGAATTTAATAATAGCCTACTCATAAATGAATAGAGAAATAACAACTTCACTACAAGGAACAATATTACAGCCAGAGGTAATAGCACCAATTCTAACAACACAATGACTAATCAAAAGGTATGAAAGTAGTTGAATCATCAAAATGCTTTACAGATGAGTCCATTAGCAAAATCCTATAGTAAATATAATACAACAAGCAGATCCTGTCAAGAAAGAATATATATCTATCTATACACTATAAGATAACCAATATCACCGATTCTTTCTGCATCGGCCACTCTTTATTACTCTAAAATGCTACAACACAAACAAGTTTGTTAACTACTTCAAAGATCAAGAAAGACAAACTCATCAATTGCAGGTACCTCTCCAATTTTCTTGAGGGTAACCTCATCCGGTTCTTCATCAACCCCGATAGCCATAATCGCCTTTCTCCTCTTACTAGTTCTTCCCACACTCATGAAGCTCACATTCACATTATGCTCTCCAAGAATGTTGCCAACTTGTCCAATCATTCCAGGTTGATCCACTTGACGGCAGAGTATAACATTTCCATCCAAGCTCACGTCCACGCCAAATGATCCCACTCGTGTCAAATGAGGTATCCCACCCTTCACTCTTCCCTCAATGCTAATAATTCCGTTGTCCAACAAAGCACTTTCAAATTTTGACTCAACGTTGTTTATCTGTACTTGAATAGACTCCACTGGTTGCTCAGGCGAAGAGTTGACAACTACTCTTTCCTCACTAATTCGGAGTCGTTTCTGCTTGGCTATAAAATCTGCGTTCACAATATTAATATGTGCACTGGATATAGGCTCAATAACACCCTTTGTTATCATGGCTCGGAGAATCCTGGTGTCCAAGTTGTCTGGATCTCGAGCTGTACTGTAAACTACCTTCACAGATTGGATCCCACTTCCTCCAGATACTAACTGCACAGCTAGTCTACCAAGCTTCTCAGCTAGAGTAACATAAGGACCCAATTCAGACAAGACCTGATAACAAGAAAGTGGAAAGTAAAACCATCATTTTATGAAAATATAAGAGGAAAGATTATAGACAAGCAAAGTCTTTATAACAGCTTTGACCTCTGGAGGAACCATGGGAGCATTGACTGCAGTGGCAGAAAGTTCCCCTTGTAGTGCACCAACAACTGCCTCAGCTATTTCAATCGCAACTTCTTCCTGAAATGTCATTAATGAAGAATTCACATGAATAAGCTAAGAGATTGAAGAAAAACAGAATCTATGGCAGATGCGAGGAAAAATGATGCCCCTTCAATAAGCAAATTCATACCTGAGCTTCCTTCGTGCTAGCTCCAAGATGAGGTGTAGCTGTGACATTCTCATGCTGGACTAATTTGCTATCTTTGGATGGGGGCTCCTCTGAGAACACATCCAGGGACGCCTACAAATATCACGATTAACAAATTTCTTAGCTTTTCAATTACAATACTGTGAGCAGGCATTTGAGAAATTTTTGTTGCTTGACTGAATAGATCTCCACTTTTCTTGAAGAAACCTATAGTGGTCTCACTCATCACAAAATGAACAAGTTCATTATAAAATTGCAAGAAACTAACCTGAGCAACAATTCCATCATCAAGTGCCCTCACCAATGCATCTTCATCTATAACACCACCACGGGCAACATTGACTATGCGTACTCCCTTCTTCATCTTTGCAAATGTTTGGTCATTGAATATCTTTTTAGTTTTAGGAGTTAGAGGCATATGCAGAGCAACAAAGTCTGCAGTGGAGATGGCTTGATCAAAAGAGACCAAGTCGACACCAATAGCACGAGCCTTATCAGCTGGAGCGTATGGGTCATGGGAAATGACATGCATTCCGAGTCCTTTCGCACGTCTTGCAACTTCAGAACCAACTTTTCCAAATCCCATCACTGCCAAAGTTTTCCCAACCAGAGAAACACCCACATATTTATTACGTTGCCATTTCCCTGTCAAGAGGATCACAAACAGTCAATCATATGTAGGCATGTACATTAGCTAACAAAGATTAATGCTGTCGCTTGGAAATTTGTAAAACACATATGCCTATTAATTCACCATGCCACATATCAGAGAAGAAATAGCATTGAAGATTATGCGCAAAACAGAACACAGGAAGAATGAATTGCTCGAGCAGAAGATGATCAAGGGATGAGACATGTATAAGACACAATAACATACCAGCTTTCATGGAGGCATCGGCCTGTGAAACATTGCGCGCCATGGCAGCAAGCAAAGCAATTCCATGTTCAGCAGCGGCAATGGTATTAGCGGTGGGGGCATTAACCACCAAACACCCAAACTCAGTGGCAGCCTGCAGATCGACATTATCAATCCCAACCCCAGCTCTGCCCACCACCTTCAACCTCCCCTTGGCCGCTTCGAAAACCTGACGCGTCACCTTGGTCCCACTCCGGACAATCAGGGCATCGAACTCCCCAATCCTGGCGCACAAATCCTCCGGCGACAGATTATACAAGCACTCAACGTTCCCAAACGTGCGAAGCAAATCAATCCCCGCATCGCCGAGCTTCTCGGAGACCAAGATGGTGGGCTTGATTGGCGGATCTGAATCTGGTGAATTGGAGAGGGATTGTGAAATGCGGAGGGGGTGGATGGCATTGGAAGCGGGGGAGAAGAGAGAGAGTTTTTGGAGGGAAATGGAGGAGCGAGAGAAGGAAAGGGAGGAAGGATGAATGAAGTGGTTATTGTGGGGAAGAAGAGTAGGATGATTATAGTTGGAAGTCGGAGGAGAGGAAATGGAGGTGGAAGCCATGGTTGTAATGGAAATATGCAGGAATGGTGTGTTATTGTGCGTGTAAATAAAGAAGAAGAAAGTATCGTATGGGAATGGGAGGTGGAGAGTTTGAATCTGCGAATCAGCGAACTAAGATATCTATGGAAATGGGATGGATAATATTTATATACACTTCACCTTTTTACTTTCTATTTTTGGGAGACATCGTTGACTTTAATTATTTTCTTCATTAGACTAACTAAATTAACGATCCACCCATCAAATCAGTTTCTTGTTATTATAAATAAATAGAAAAATTAATTGTATTCTTGGATGGAATTAGAGAAACATTTTCACAATCAAGATAGCACTCGGATTTAAGAAGTCTACCATAACTTGTATATGTGATTTACACTAAATTTTGTCCTCTCAATCTTAGATTCAGTTCTCATCAAACACCCATAGTTATATGTGATGATCACTCACAACATGGCTATGCCACACTTCAATTCCTACACACATTTAAAATCTATTCATTTTTTTTAATCCAAACACACAATGTAAGAGATTACTTAGATGCACATAAGAGTTTTTCTTCCCAAAATTGCAAATGTGAGTCAAAGAACCAATTCGTACTAACTTGATGAGTAAGAGAGGCAGTATTAGTCAACTTGTATCATCATCACTCACTAATTATGCTACACATTTCTCCTTAATACAACAACAACCACTTGCCTCTCTTGCTAATCCTATTCCTAAACAAAGCTCAAAAGGGAAAACAAAATTTGAATTACAGTTTAGCTCTCCTCTATCTTTGTAGCAGAGCCATTGTTGTGTCTTATTCTTTCTCCAAGTATCTTCAACCCAAAATACCTGCAACATCACATATATGCTAAAAAAAACACCCTTTTTCAGAGTAAAAAGAAAACCCATGCAGAATGATAATGGATACTGAGATTACCTCCCCATCATCAGAAGAGTAGCCTGAGGATTAGTACCAGGTGAGACTGTAAGTGTTGATCCATCCACAACTCTCAAACCCTCAATTCCAGTCACTTTAAGGTTTCGATCCACCACCTTTCCCACGAGGCACCCACCATGATAATGCCATATTGTGCTCACTGTTCTTCGACAAAACTGCCCCATCTCCTCACGGTTTGACTCATCACGTGGCAGTGCAGGCCCCACATACCGGAACTCTCTAGCTCCAAACCATTGATGGATCTTAAAGTCATCCATAGCTCGGCTTCTCAGCACATTACCAATCATTCTTGTGCCATTGATGCACGACTCGATATCACTAGGATTACTGAAGTAATTGAAACGAACCACGGGGTTTACTCTGGCATCTGTCGATGCTAATCTCAGAGAGCCAGTAGAGAGGGGGCCCACTATTTTCTCCATTAAAGTGGCCACTGTGACATATGAGCTAGGAGACCTAATGAAGACGGGGCGAGAAGGGGAGATAAATGGCACTATATTGGATGCTGCTTCAAGATAAGCTCCTGAGCTTGTGATCCCAACTACCTGAATCAGAGAATGGTCCAATGGCACTGGTGGGACGATGGAGATCCCGTTTCTTGGATTATCGTACATGAACTGGCCCACATGAGGCGAATGGTAAGCCACTGGAATCCCCATCGATGCCAGATAAGGCCTTGAACCAATCCCACTAAGAAGTAAGAGTTGAGGGCTTCCAAGAGCTCCAGCTGAGAGTAAAACCTCACCCTTATCCTTCACCATGGCGTGGTGAAACCCCCCACTTCGATCACGAAAAACAACCCCTATTGCCTTTCGTTTTGGGCCTGAATAAGCTGACGGCGAAGCCAGCAGTATTCTCTCCACAGTGGCTCGAACAACAACCTGAATATTGCGAGGATTTGCGAAGTTGAGAAGATCTGCAGAGCTATGTCTCATACCATAGCTATCGAATGTGGAACCACCGATCTTAGTGCCCACAACGTGATCCAAACTGAATCCATGGTAAGGATCAATCCCAGCCTCCAATAACGCATCTCGAACAGCGGATTGCCAGCTTTGCAACTCTGGCCTGAACACAATACCTCTTTCGACCCATTCGTAAGATTGATTCACGATTCTGAGATCCCAATCGATCCCCGATCTTTTGTAAAATTCGTTGTTGGCTCGACTGTAGAATCCGGCATTGATCGCGCTACTTCCGCCTAGAACTCTGCCTCTAGCGTTAGGAACTCCGTCTTCGGAGGTGAAAGCTTGAGCAGAGGAATCGTAGGTATCAACTTCCATTAGGGTTCTTAGAAACCCATCTCGATTCATCAAATTAGCGTCCCCAAACGGAATTCCCCCTCTTTCGAGCACAAGAACCCTATACCCTACCGACAGCGTCGCCGCCAGTGGACAGCCGGCGGTGCCGCCTCCGACGATGATGTAATCGTAGTAGCCTTCTGATGGAAACTCTGTGGCATTTGACAAGAAACCCAGATATGCTGGGGGATCTGTAGAACACAACAAAAAAGGGGAAAAAAATCAGAAAATTATCGTTGATTCACTCGATGAATAGTGGAAGAAACTGAGAATAATTAAAGTCTTCAAGGAATTAGAATTAAGCACAGAAATACAGAACAGAAACGCGATGGCATTACCTTGTTGAGAATGTGATCTGGGTAGAGAAATGAGAGTGCTGATAATCAAGAAAAGAAGAAATGGGTGCCGAAGAAATCTGAAATTTTCCGGCACTGTGGCCATGTTAGGGTTTCTTGGTTTTCTGATGAGGGATCTTTCCGAGAGAGAGTGTGAGAGTGATTGTGGTTATGGTTATGGTTATGGTTATGGTTATGGTTATGGCTATGGTTATGTTTCTGCAGGAGAGAGAGAGAGAGAGAGAGAGGCGCGAAGGCGGTATAGCTATATTTTTGGGGGGGAAATTCTGTTGAATAAATGTATCTGTTCTTAACTGCTTGTTATACTTTGTTTATGCGAATTAATCTACTATTTAAGAAGATTGTCTTCAATTCTATGAAATTGAGACGGGTTTCTCATTTTGCATTCTGATTTTTTAATCTATCTTAATTTTCTCACTTGCATCAATTCAATATATTAAAGATTAGAGATAATATAGATTAAAATTTCTCATTTACGAAATACATTATATGCTTGATTGGCAGTTGAAACTCACTCGCATTCATATATAGTGTAAATAAATGTGTATTTATAGAATAATAATTTGAGGACTTAATATCTTCCTAATAAATATATTATATGAATGCGCCGAGTTGAAAAAAATAAATAATAATTAATTATATTGATAATGACGTTTTGATGATATATGCTCCCCTAAACGTAAAAAGTCTTCGAGCCTAACTCGTTTAAAATCACCAACTCTTAACAATTTTATATTGCGAGGCCTCATTTGCAAAATTAACTTTCTACGTTTGCCATATATGGGATTGATTATTAGTTGAATTGGATTGGATTTTTTTAATGTCACAAAATTAATATACTCATTTAAGACTCCCTAAGTTATGTTTTTTTTAAGTAAAAATAGTATAACTTAGCTTGAGTGCAAGGGGTACTCAAATCCAAAAGTTTCATAGAAACTAAAACTAAAAATCGAAAAAAATAAAAAAAAGATAAAAAAAGAAACATAAATGGAACAAGACGTTAGATGTATGTAAACAGTTTAAATGGTGGAAACTCCAAACATAAAAGGGATATGCAGAACGATGAAGGATAGTGAACTCTAATCCTTCCACAAGCAAAATTTGATGCATTTGATAAACGTTTGTTCTGACACATTTGATGACACTTGTTTAAATTAAAATAAAATCAATTCAAGATTGCTAATGTCCGTCCCGTTAGCCTGTGAGTTGGCTCAAAAATTAACTCGTAAAATATATAGTATAAATTGTTAGACACTATTTATAATTCTTACAATTTTACTTATGACCATAAAAATTATTTTTTAGAATAAAATTGTAGATTTTTAACACATTAATTTTCTTTCCGAATATATCTTTTCTTTTTTAATGAATTGGCGGTAAATCAAATTTACAATTATCTCAATAATGAACGTGTCAGACTCAAACTATCAATATCCAGCCTCAATATATAATAAGGTTTAATTACTAGACTATCCCTTTGCAATTACCTTGAAAAATAAATGCAAAGTATAATTTTTTTCAATTTAACAGTTAACTATGATCGTTATTATTTTTATATCAATATAATACAAGTTTGAGATGTGGTATACGAATGAGATAGAGATTTTAAGTACATAGAATCTGAATTGAACGCAAAGTCCACTGAGATAATTAAGTTGCCTGAGTGCTAGGGCAGAAATTGGGAGGGAATAATAGGTGAATCAATATTGAAGTTTTTTAGAGCAAATTGTGTAATTTCACTAGCTAAATTATGCGGGATACAAACCACAATATCTAAAAAAAAATTAAAAGAAAAATGAAAAACGATCTCACCATCTCTCTCTGCATCAATTTGTTACAAAAATGTAGTATTAATTATTTCTGAATACTGATATAGTTGATTACATCCATGTATTTTAAAATTATATTATTAGAAAGAAATTAAAAAAAGAAAATAAAAAAGTATAATATGAGAGGACGGGACTGCATGTGATTTGAATCGAGAGACTGCATATATTGTAGAAGATGAGATAAATTTTTTTGACCGCTAAGTTACATTGTTTTATTATAAATGGAAACTATGATTATGACTATTTTATAATATTGTCTGATAATAGGGAAAACAAAAAAAAGGAAAAAAAAAGCACGAGACTTGACTAGAAAACCATGTAAACAACGTCATGAAAACAAACACTTTAAATATACAATACAAATAATTAGAATTTGGGTAAATCTCTTGTAAGATCGTCTTACGAAATTTTAGAGCAAGATTGATCAAGTTACAATCCAAAAAATAAAAATTAACTTATGAAAATAAATTTGAAAAATAAATAATGAGACACGTCTCATATAATTATATCCATAAAATAATTATATATATATAGAGAGAGGGACTAAATACACTCCATCCTTTACTTAATCTAGCACACCCCATTATATAAATTTCAATTAAAAAACAAAAAATAAGAAAATACCAACTTTACCCTTTAGGGAAAAAAAAATTAAAAACCTATCATCTCTCTTCCCCTTCACTCTCTCACTCTCTTATATCTTTCTTCATTTTTTAGTTTCTTTCTTTAAATTTATTGATGAATGAAATGTCAACATAATGATGAATATTTCAATGAATTAGTTAAATATATAAAAATCGTGTGATAATTATATGAAAATATATTAAAAATCGATCAAAACCTGACTTATTCTATCCGGTCATTGTTGGCCGAACACGTAGAAGTATATTCAACCACCCAAACCGAATACATAGAAGTACGTTCAGCCAAGATAGCCGAATACTCTTCTACTTGTTCGGCCAACGTGGACGAACCAAACTAGTAGATTTTTTTTTAATTTCGTAGAAGATAAAATTGATATTGTTTTATTTTATTTTTTAATTAAAAATCATATAAATTAAAGTGTGGTTAATAATTCATGGGTATCTTTAGTCTATCCATATTTATATATTATGCATAATGTGACACTATAAAATCTCACTTGATGTCACTGGTATAAACCTCCATTAAATTGTTTCATTTCTATTGCTTTATTGATTTTTTTTTTTTTACGATTTACAACATTTTACCCTAAACATATTATTATCTAACATGTCATGATATTAATACACAAATATTATAAGGAATTTATTTAAATATTATCTAATGTGTCTTCATATAAATTGAAAATTATTAACGAGGCATTTATTTGCTTTACTATTTAGGATTAATATGGAGAAAATATGGACTGCAAATCATTTATTACATAGAGTTATAGACCCATAATTATGATTTTCACTGGTCTAGGCATCTAATAAATATAATATATGAAAATCTCTGAACTTAGTTATTTATTGAAAGAAAAAAAATTAACTCCAACTTAAATTTCATTCATTTTTAATCATTATATCCAGTTACACATTTTTAGATTTGATGAGACGACTAAGATGGTTTGAAGGCATGCCTTAGTTCCATTGATGTGAAGTAAACTAGATCGATTTGATTTTTAATAGTAGGAATTTGTATATGTAATATAAGTAGAAAGTAAAAGTGTTCAATTTTTCCAATATTTTTTTTTTTTTTTGACAAAATCTAATTAATCAGTTGTTTGCAAATTAAATCCCTATGATGTTCAAATTTAAAGTATACAACCATCTACCAGTTATATACATATGTTAATATGTTCACCAGGTACGAAACATCTGAATTTTAAGATATTTAATAACACCATCTTTACAAATTAAATGACTTTTAGCAAATTAAATCTCTCGTAAAATACAACGATCACCTATCTATTATAAACACATATTAATACATTCATTACTCATCTATCAAGATTATTTAAAGCTTTATTATACTCAGTGTTATAAATCTTTTAATTGTTGACAATTACACACAAGAAAAGGACAGACATAAACACAAACATACAAAATCATAAGAAAAGATAAGAGAAGAAAAAAAAAACAAAAACAAAAACAAAACAGGGGGAAGAGTCAAATGATAATGAGTAAGATTCTTGTGAGACCGACTCACAAAATTTTAATGCATTGCGTGAGATAGGTCAATTCACAACCCACTTACCCACCATCCAAATCCTACAATTCACAAGTTGTTTGTGGATGATGGAGTTTCATCTCACAAAAACTATTTATGAGATCGACTTACATGAATTTTTGTGAATGATAATTATGTGATGTGTATAGCAACGTTTTTAGAGGAATCAAATCATACACTATCAAGTGTTTCAAATTACAAATTATTATCGAATTAAGAAAAATTATATTCAAACTCACGTGATAGCTTATCAAACTAAACTTCATTTTAAAAAAAAAAAAAATCTTGCATGAAGCAAGCTTGAACAATTTTATATTTTTGTATGTATTTTATTCTTCTAATCATAAAATTCGAATTTATCAGTAAAAAAAAAATCATGAAATTCGGATTTCAGTCGAATTTTAAAAATGATAAATGGACCTTAAAAATATGTTAAATATAGAAATGAAGTAATTTGAGAGTATGATTCCATATATATAGAGAGAGATAGAGAGGAGAGAGAGAAAGTGAGAGATGAGGAATGATCCCCAGGCCAAAGCCAAGGCCACTCCCCTTTCCTTCTTGCTCTTCTTCTTCTTCCAAGAAGCTTCGTTTTCCCTCCGCCATTGCTGATTACACCAAGAGCCTGTTTTTTTCTCCTCACCAATCGTATAAACATTTCCCTCTTTCTTCCCTCCAAACACACAAAACAATCCCGATTTCCATGATTGATACATAGATTTCCCGATTCCCCCTCAAACTGAATCTATTCACTAGAATCACAACCAATATACCCAGAGTTTGAGACGACAATCTTCTGTAGTAGTCTACCGGCGATTAGCTTTCTTCTTTAATTCATCAATCATGAGACCTCTCCAACCGCCGCCGGCCGCCGGATCCGCCGCAAATCGTGCCAACCGTCCGCGGCGGCGCTCCGACCTAACCCTACCTATGCCGCAGCGCGACCCGTCCCTGGCTGTTCCCCTCCCCCTCCCCCCCAGCTCAGCCCCCTCCTCTGTCTCATCCTCTCTGCAGTTGCAATACTCCGAGTTGGAGCGCGTCAGCCGTATCGGCAGCGGCGCCGGTGGAACCGTCTACAAAGTCCTCCACCGCCCCACCGGAAAAATCTACGCCCTCAAAGTGATCTACGGCAACCACGAAGACGCCGTCCGCAATCAGATGCGCCGTGAAATCCAGATTCTCGGCGAGGTCGATAACCCTAACGTCGTCCGATGCCACAACCTCATCGATCACAATGGTGAAATTCAAGTCCTCCTCGAGTACATGGACAAAGGATCGCTCGAGGGCACTCACATCCCCCATGAACCCTCTCTATCCGATCTCGCCCGACAAATTCTCTGCGGATTGCACTATCTCCACAAGCGCAAAATCGTTCATCGCGACATCAAACCCTCCAATTTACTCATCAATTCTCGAGGTGTAGTTAAGATAGCCGATTTCGGCGTCTCCAGAGTTTTAGCTCAAACAATGGACCCCTGCAATTCCTCCGTCGGCACCATAGCCTACATGAGCCCCGAGAGAATCAACACAGATCTCAATCACGGAAAATACGATGGATACGCCGGAGATATATGGAGTTTGGGAGTTAGCATTCTTGAGTTTTACTTGGGGAAGTTTCCATTTGCAGTGGGAAGGCAAGGAGATTGGGCAAGTCTAATGTGCGCCATATGTATGTCCCAGCCACCGGAAGCTCCGGCTACTGCGAGCAGGGAGTTCAGGGATTTCATAGCTTGTTGCCTGCAAAGGGATCCGGCGAGGCGGTGGACAGCTGCTCATTTGTTGAAGCACCCCTTCATTACACAGTATGCTTCTCCGGGGAGTAATGGGAGTGGGAATAATCAGGTTAATCAGTCTCATCAGTTATTACCTCCACCCCCTCCACCACATTTTTCATCTGCTTGATTGTTAGTTTTCAGAATTTTGTGATTTTACGGTTTCATCTTACTTTACTTGTTCATTCTCTACGGGGTTGAATTGTGCTCGAATCTTGGAATGGGTGTTTAGAGCTAGGCATTGGATAGGGAATTAGAGAATGCTGTTTAGTTCTTGAGGCTATAATTGCCTTGGGGGCTAATGAGCAATGATCTTGAACCGAACGATGATACTAAACCGTTGAAAGGAATGAATTCTTCTATTTTCGTGGATCATTTCTGGTTTTTGATTCAATTTGATTCTTTGGTTAAAAAGCAACTCCTTTATGATATGTTTTTGCTTACTTGATTGATTGATCTTATCTTCTAAAGTTGGAGAACTTGTGAATATATGACAGGTTGGATTACATTGCATCTAACACACTAGTATTCTTGTTGTCTAGACAGATACTATGCAAAAGGGACTGTGTGCACATATTCCTTTTGCCTGTCATGGAATCCTTATCTTTGAGATTAATTGAACTTTGTCGAACAGATTCATATCTACCATGGTTTTGTGCTTTATTTGCTACATTTCATATCTTTTAAAGCTAGAGTTTGATGGCTTTATGACGAGCTTGGCAGAAGTATTGCTTTGAGTAAGACTCTGTTGGTTCTGTAGGAAGATCTTGTATCGAGTTTGGGAGAAACATTTATCTTTCACCATGTTTTATGAAAGGACATTTCAATAATGGGTTTTATAGATGCTACACTAAATGAAATATATACCAACCATAAACACCCAAACACACGCGTGTAATCGTGTATATGTAGAGATGAACGATGAATATTCTCCTAGTGTAGGCTCTAAAAAGGACCTCAATAATGAAGCAGAAACCAAAAAACATTTTGCTGTGTAGACATGTGATGATATGTTGCCTTCTATTTTTCCTTCTCAGTATACTAGGCTGGCTGTCCAATCTGCTTTTACCATGTTACTTTTATGAAGAACATGTATCATACATTGAACTTGTTTAAGTTGGCATGTTGCTATAATTGATTTGGGTGTTATAGAAGCTGGATTTCTCATTTCAGGTAGATTTTCTAGGTTTGGATATCATGTTAGTTCCTTGAATTTATTCATATTCTGCATCAGTGCAATGCTGTTAATTTAATGTGCTGTAATAATGCTTTAAAATGCTAATATATATGTTTTGTCTTGGCTTTTGGAAAGCCATTTATTTGGGTCATATATTCAGATTCAGGATTTTTTGCCCCCCCCCCCCACCCTCTCTCTCTGTGAGTGTGTTTTTATTTGTTTCTATATTCCAGTTAAAACTTTTTGCAAAAATTGAACGCTTGAGACATTTTTTTGCCTGGAAAAGCTTTTATTGCATGATGTTTCGTATTATATTTCTATATTTTATTCCGAATAATCACTATATATAATGATCAACATCATTAGTGTACATTTGGTATTTAATATACATAGTATATATTGAAATGATTTAAAATACAATATAAAAGTATTTTGTACAATAGATGAACTGCACTAACCGCATATAAACAATAAGGTAGGTTTGATTTCTAAAAAAATGTGAGAAAAACTCGTATTATAAAATTGAAAATTCCCTATTGAGGTGTTTACAGATACTATTTGAAGCCTGTATTTTTCTTACGAGTACCCTTTTGAATAGAAGTAATTTGTAAAATTGAAATAAATGTTAATATAGTTATTTATAATTTATACTATTGTGGTTCCTTTATGATGTATGGGATTTACAAAAGGTGATTAAGTTTAAGTGAAAAATGGCCTCTGTACCACTTTTGTAATAACAAATTGAAAAAATGCCACAAAATATAGTGTGATTTGTAAAAATGCCACAAATTATAACAATCTTGTAAAAATGCCACAATTTTTGACCAAGTCCAACATGAATAGTGGATAAAATGAGTTAAGGGAAAACATCGCCAACTACCTATCAAATCGAGGTATTAAAAAATGAATTACACAATATGCAATATAATGAAACATTCGTTAAACCCTAAAAATTAAGGGTTTAACGAAAAAAACATAATTCTTCGTTAAACCCTCTAATAAGGAATTTAACAAAGAATTATGTTTTTTTCGTTAAACCCTTAATTTTTAGGGTTTAACGAATGTTTCATTATATTGCATATTGTTTTGTTTTTGAAATAATTTTCGTTAAATTGAAACATAATTTTCGTTATATTATTAACTAATTTTCGTAATTATCAAATAATGTAATATGAACACTTAAATTATGAAACAATTTTGAAATATAAAAATTTAATTACACAATATGCAATATAATTAAACATTCGTTAAACCCAAAAAATTAAGGGTTTAACGAAAAAAACATAATTCTTCGTTAAACCCTTTATTTAACGAACAATTAGGGTTATTTTCGTTAAACCCTTAATTTCTAGGGTTTAACGAAATTTCATTAATTTCGCCGTTTTTTTTTTTGTTAAATAATTTTCGTTAAATTGAAACATAATTTTCGTTATATTATTAACTAATTTTCGTAATTATCCAATAATGTAATGTGAACACTTAAATTATGAAACAATTTGCGAAATATAAAAATTTAATTACACAATATGCAATATAATTAAACATTCGTTAAACCCAAAAAATTAAGGGTTTAACGAAACAAACCTAATTCTTCGTTAAACCCTTTATTTAAAGGGTTTAACGAACAATTAGGGTTATTTTCGTTAAACCCTTAATTTCTAGGGTTTAACGAAATTTCATTAATTTCGCCGTTTTTTTTTTGTTAAATAATTTTCATTAAATTGAAACATAATTTTCGTTATATTATTAACTAATTTTCGTAATTATCAAATAATGTAATGTGAACACTTACATTATGAAACAATTTGCGAAATATAAAAATTTAATTACACAATATGCAATATAATTAAACATTCGTTAAACCCAAAAAATTAAGGGTTTAACGAAAAAAACCTAATTCTTCGTTAAACCCTTTATTTAAAGGGTTTAACGAACAATTAGGGTTATTTTCGTTAAACCCTTAATTTCTAGGGTTTAACGAAATTTCATTAATTTTGCCGTTTTTTTTGTTAAATAATTTTCGTTAAATTGAAACATAATTTTCGTTATGTTATTAACTAATTTTCGTAATTATCAAATAATGTAATGTGAACACTTAGATTATGAAACAATTTGCGAAATATAAAAATTTAATTACACAATATGCAATATAATTAAACATTCGTTAAACCCAAAAAATTAAGGGTTTAACGAAAAAAACATAATTCTTCGTTAAACCCTTTATTTAACGAACAATTAGGGTTATTTTCGTTAAACCCTTAATTTCTAGGGTTTAACGAAATTTCATTAATTTCGCCGTTTTTTTTTTGTTAAATAATTTTCGTTAAATTGAAACATAATTTTCGTTATATTATTAACTAATTTTCGTAATTATCAAATAATGTAATGTGAACACTTACATTATGAAACAATTTGCGAAATATAAAAATTTAATTACACAATATGCAATATAATTAAACATTCGTTAAACCCAAAAAATTAAGGGTTTAACGAAAAAAACCTAATTCTTCGTTAAACCCTTTATTTAAAGGGTTTAACGAACAATTAGGGTTATTTTCGTTAAACCCTTAATTTCTAGGGTTTAACGAAATTTCATTAATTTTGCCGTTTTTTTTTGTTAAATAATTTTCGTTAAATTGAAACATAATTTTCGTTATGTTATTAACTAATTTTCGTAATTATCCAATAATGTAATGTGAACACTTAGATTATGAAACAATTTGCGAAATATAAAAATTTAATTACACAATATGCAATATAATTAAACATTCGTTAAACCCAAAAAATTAAGGGTTTAACGAAAAAAACCTAATTCTTCGTTAAACCCTTTATTTAAAGGGTTTAACGAACAATTAGGGTTATTTTCGTTAAACCCTTAATTTCTAGGGTTTAACGAAATTACATTAATTTTGCCGTTTTTTTTGTTAAATAATTTTCGTTAAATTGAACACATAATTTTCGTTATGTTATTAACTAATTTTCGTAATTATCAAATAATGTAATGTGAACACTTAGATTATGAAACAATTTGCGAAATATAAAAAATTAATTACACAATATGCAATATAATTAAACATTCGTTAAACCCAAAAAATTATGGGTTTTACGAAAAAAACCTAATTCTTCGTTAAACCCTTTATTTAAAATATGAATACAAGTAAACATGTTTTTATTATTATATTATTATTTTTAAAAAATACACTACATTATAGTTTTTATACGAGTCAAAAAAAAAAAATTTCACAAACTTTAGATCAAATTTCGATTACAACGTAATTTTACTTATGATAATGTTGTTCGTAAACTTTTATTTTTGTTCACTTCTATTATAACTGAAAATTCCTGACGATAAATTATGTCACAATTGTGTTTTTAGTGGTCCCAATATCAATTATCACATAAGCGCTCAAATAACCTGTCGACATGGAAATGAAATAAAAATAATTAAGCATTTTTGTACATTTCTACAGTATTTTTCTTTTTCAAAATAAATTTAGTTATTCAGTATTGAACCATCTTTGCACGTTAGAGGGGAAGTTTTATTCGTTTAAGAAGCTGATGTTATTGAAACCGTCTAGATTAATATTGATTTCTTCGGTGTTTTTTTTTTTTAAATTTTCACAAACATTTATGTAAAAAAGTTTCACAAATAATTCATAATTCAAATCCATTTTTTACATGTTAAACTTTATTTATAAATTATATATATGTTGTAGGTTGATTTATTTTATAAGAGTAAATATTTTAAACGGTCTCATAAAAATCACCACCTTTAATATTAAAAATCATCATTATATATATAACACATGAATAAAAATAATAATAAATGCGTAGATTCGAGTTGGATTGACCTAGTTGTATGAAACGATCTATACAACTAATGCACGGTAGAATTTGTAAATTTTTTGACAATGAGAAAAGACTATTTATTCGCGCATCCTACATTATGTTACATGTGTAGGATCATAAATCTTGAAACCACCCTTACCTTACATAATAAAAACAATAAATTTTATTTATTTATTATGCCATTTCATATCATAAATAAATATACTAATTATTATTTAAATATAAATCAAATCCTTTGCCCGTACATCGCAAAAAATTAAAATCATTATAATTCTGTCACACCAATAATTAATCATCGACAACTTTTGGTTTTTCTATAATTCCTTCATTGAAATGATGTCCATAAGTATAAAATATTTCGTTTTCCCTTTTATTTTGGAAGAATGGGGTATTAATTCCGACGTACTCTTTTTATCAAATTAATACAAATGAATACTTAATTACAAAAATTAATATAAATATATTGACACTTAGTCGGTGATATATATATTATTTTGTACATGACATTATTAATTTATTTTTGAAAAGGTCATGTTGGTACCTCACCATTATTTAGGTATTATCTTTCGTATCCATATAAATAAACCTAAGTGGGATTACGAGAAAATCTAGTGTAATCTCACTTTGATTAATGCTGTATAATTTATTTCATAATAAATAGAAATCACACGTGGCTGCGAAATTACATAATACATAGAATTGTTCTCATTTTCTAGTCAGATCATTAGTTTTATTTTTCTTATGCCATTAATTTATCACTTTTGAAACTGTGTAATTTTGAATTTTAATAAAAATTGCTGATTAATTGTGGCAAAAGTTATATAATCTTGATGGTAATATAAAATACCGATTATGTGAAAGAAATCCATTTGCTAGTTTCAAAATTTTATTTTACACAAATTAAGAAATTCCCTTTGCTAGTTTCACAAATTCATTATACAAAAAATTAGTATTTATTTTCTTATTAAGTCTAGCATGGATTGACCTCAAATCAAAACCGCAAATGGCGCATTAAGTGAGTGTGAGTGCAACTTCTTGGAAACTAGTATTTTTCTTACACAGCCCACTAAAGACATCTGTTTCTCTCTGTCTGGATGCCACTTGACCACACAACCTCCCTCCTATAAAGTCCAATGTATGGTTCCGTTTTGTATTTCAACAAGTTTATTTTGGTTCTATTAAAAACAGTTTCTGTGTTCAAATCTTTTGGATCAGTTAATAACGAAGTAACTTCCGTTTGATGAGAGAGGCAAAGATCCCAACTTTTCTATACCCTTCTTTAGGTTCTAATTCTAATTCAAAGAATCTTGATCTGGGTTTGTGTTTATTTGCTTCCTTCTGTTGTTTATGTGCTCATATTTGTCAAGTTTTGATTTCTTAGGTTGAGATTTGATGTTGTGTCATTCAGTTTTATTGAGAATATCATTATTTTTCTCTGTTGTTTGCTTTCAATTACTGATTTTGCTTGGTATATTGTTTGAATCCCTGTTTATGTGTGTGTACATTCTGCTGTTTTGAGTATGAGTTTGTGTACTTCCATGGCTCCAAATGATTTCAATCTTAAAGAATCATGAAATTAGCATCAAGGTTGAATCTTGACCTACTTGTGTGATAATATAAACTTATCTTGTGGTGGCAGTAGTGCTATAAACCCGAGTGCTCGATTTCACATGTTAAAATATTGAGGTTTGCATGCTTGCTTAATGCTTAGTTTTTGCAGTCATTCATTCATAGGTATTCTCATTCTACAGTTATTATTCAGTTACTGAATCTTGCTTGGTACCAGATATGGGATCCATTGAAGAGAAGGTAGGCTTTGGATCCGAAGAGCACATTCCGTTTAGTGCATCTCAGTCGACTAATAAAGTTCAGTCATTGAATTGTGAAACAACTCATGTCTTATCGCATTCAAAGTTTTCGGCTTCATGGGTATTAAGAGAGGTCCATAGAATCAGATTTCTAAGGAGTATATACATTGTTTTGATCAAAGCAAAGATCAATGTTTTGCTTCCTTTTGGGCCCTTGGCGATTATGCTGCACTATCTTACCAAGAAACAAGTAAGAAAATCAGAACTTGCCTAAGATAGAAAAATTACTATTGATGCTAGTCTACTTTAGCTAACTTCTGGTTTAATGTCAATTATGAATTCTAGGAATGGGTCTTCTTCTTTAGCTTAATTGGCATTACCCCTTTAGCAGAGCGCCTTGGATATGCAACCGAGTACGTAAATGGAACAACTTTTCTTTATGTTTCTGATTTTCTCTCCTTTTGGGGCGATGGGATAATGATGTTGTTTCCATTCAATTGTCTTGCAGGCAACTTGCGTTCTATACGGGGGCCACAGGTTAATTCCTTATTCATACTCCTTTTACTTTTAAGACTGATCTAGCTATTTAAGAAAAAAGAAATGAAGGATAATACCCAATGTTAATTGAAAATGCCTCTGCTAGTATTCATTGAAAGTGGATTTGAATTTCATGTTTATATGCTGAATATTCTCAATGCTCTCTTTGCTTGTTTAATCTGCAGTTGGTGGCCTTTTAAACGCTACGTTTGGCAATGCTACTGAGATGATAATTTCTATATATGCATTGAAGAATGGGATGATGAGGGTCGTTAAGCAATCTTTGCTGGGTTCTATCCTCTCAAACATGCTTTTGGTTCTTGGATGCGCCTTCTTCTGTGGTGGAATCGTTCATAATAAGAAAGTTCAAAAGTTCAATAAGGTGGTGGAGCATCTTTAATTGATTGACATATCAACAATAACAAGTGATATGAACTTTCATTTTCTTGTCAAGTTTGACTGTGACTTGACACCATTATTTTCAGGCAGCTGCCCTCGTAAACTCGGGATTGCTGTTAATGGCTGTTATGGGCTTATTGTTTCCAGCAATGCTACACTTCACTCATACAGAAATACATCAGGGCAAGTCGGAGATTGCTCTTTCACGGTTTAGCAGCTGTATAATGCTGATTGCTTATGCAAGCTATCTTTTCTTTCAGCTCAAGAGTCAAAGTAGTTTGTATAGCTCTCTTGATGAGGTATTTAAATCTGTTTTTTTCTTGTTGACAGTCGAACCATGTATATTGCTTTCAGTAATGAAAATAAACATGCTTATATCTGTAGGCAACGGAGAATAATGGAGAAGATTCTGATGAAGAAGAGATCCCTGAGATTAGCCATTGGGAAGCAATAGGGTGGCTTGCTGTTTTGACTTTATGGATATCTGTTTTATCTGGATATCTTGTCGATGCAATACAGGTATGTTACCATTTACCATTCAAAGATTAATAAAAGGAAAGTAATTTAGAACAGTGAATCTCCGACACTGATGTCTTTCAGGGTGCATCAGATTCAATGAACATACCAATAACGTTTATTAGTGTAATTTTGCTTCCAATTGTGGGGAACGCAGCAGAACATGCTAGTGCTATCATGTTCGCAATGAAGGACAAACTTGTGAGTATCTGAATATAGTCAAAAATCTTGAAGCCATCCCTTAATTATGTGTTTTTTCTTGAGCTGACTTTTTGTTGTTGTTGCAGGATATTACAATCGGAGTTGCAATCGGATCATCTACTCAGATATCAATGTTTGTGGTAAGGCCTTGAAAACTTTGTATTAGGGGTTTATACATTCTTTATATCAAGATTATTCATGATTCTTACACTATTAATTATATATGCAGATTCCATTTTGTGTAATATTTGGTTGGATATTGGGAAAGCCTATGGATTTGAATTTTCAACTATTCGAGACTGCAACGCTATTTATCACGGTGTTAGTAGTAGCATTTATGCTTCAGGTCCGTTGCATACGACCACTAACCCCTCGACTTTTATTGCATTATTCCTACTTTTTTAGATATCTAAATCAGGCTCTTTTTATTGCTTTGTGTTGGTGCAGGAAGGCCAGTCAAACTACTTCAAAGGTTTAATGCTTACTCTGTGTTACCTCATTGTCGCTGCTAGTTTTTTTGTGCACATCGATCCATCCAACGGTACGTGAGCCCTCATCGACTTTTGGCACTTCTTAGAATTATACAAGTGATGGATCATCAAATGCATGGTGACCCTTTTCTTTGGATTTCATTATAGATGAGTGAGTAGATGGATGGATAAGTACTAGAGCCGGGCACTGCCTTTGCCGTTTTCCATGAGAGAACACCTAAATCCCGATCATCATTATTCATGGCAAACAACATATAGAAATGAAACTGGAGATTCAGTTGGTGAAAGAGGCTCTCTACAGTTGATATGTATATGTTAAGAAAGCTGATTTTTTGCTTCTTTGAACTGCAATACTAAGAGAACCTGCAGTTTGGTTTAGAGGGTAGGATGAAAGCAAGGAAATGGAGCATGTCAAGGTTAATAGTTATGTTTTGGTTGTTCTTTCAACATTTAATTTCTTCTTGTTGATTATGATATGGATAGCCAATTACATTCAGTAAATGTGAATATCTTTGTTTCTCAAGTTATGTTTGTGGTTATCTTCATCTTTTAAACAACCCTAAAAACATATCTAATCTAATATTGTTACAAAAGTGCCTTCAAACAATCATAAGCACTCAATTTTATATAATAATGACATATTTTATTGAAAAATTAAAATTAAATAATATGATTTTCATTATATCATATTTATAATATGGAAAGCTCTTTAAATCTATATATTATCGGGAAACTCTTTAAATCTGTATTAATATGAAGCTAATCTTAGTTCTAAAATTCAAAGTGATCAGGAGTTTACAAGAACAAAAAATCCAAGCATTTAATTTTTGTAAGAGTTCAATATTTATCTTCTTTTTTAAGAGAAAACTTAATAAAAAATAAAAACAAAAGTAATGTTTCTTAAAAATTTAATTCAAAAACCTATAATACCATTGTAACTAATTTATGTTTGGTTGAATGTATTAAAATTGTGTGAAAATAAAAGTAGACAAAATCAGATGGACATAAGAATCAAATATATATTTTTTAATATAAATAATTGAAACCAATACCACTAGGAATTGTTAAAATTAATAGAAAATAATGTGGACATTAATCTTATAAAGTCCATTGATATTCTTTGACTTTTGGTTGTTCATTCATGTATATGCATAAATATTGTATTAAATGGAATGGATATGTTTTTTTTGGATGAAAACAATTCTCTCCTCCCAATCTTGTCTTCTTCTCTTATAGGGACCTTCTATAGTACACCGTTATATTAATACACCGGTGTTTTCAGCCATTAGATCTTGATTGATTGCATCCTGATCCTTCATTTACTTTTTACCTTTTTTACCTGCCTTGAGAAGTTACTGCAGTAAAAACTAAGAATTCCCCCCAACAACCAAAAAAGTTTGGACAATGTAGTCTAAATCTACCTTCTTCATTAATCGTATATAGCATTAATCTGCAACCATAAAACCGCAATCGAACATCTTTGTATTATGCATCTCGTTGTTACGAATCATTTGAGATCCAACAACCAAAAGAGTTTGGACAATGTAGTTTAAATCTACCTTCTTCATTAATCGTATATAACATTAATCTACAACCATAAAACCGCAATCGAACATCTTTGTATTATGCATCTCGTTGTTACGAATCATTTGAGATCTAAATTCAATATGTTTGGATATTTGTCATGGAAACTCATCATTAAAATTTCACATAACCTGCTTCTGTATTGCATCAATTTTATACCATGATTGTATCTCTATTGTCTATCATTATTTGAATTACCACAAAGTAATCAACTCATTTGATTGTTTGTTTTGTGTACTAATCATTCGACAACCATTGCATCAATCATTAACAAATATTATTGTTACATACATTGATTTCGATTTGATTTCCATTGATTTCCATTGATACATACATATATGATTGATTTACAATGATTAAATGCAAGCAAAATCAAGGATTAACAAATATTATTGTTACATACATTGATTTCGATTTGATTTCCATTGATTTCGATTGATACATACATACATGATTGATTTACAATGGTTAAATGCAAACAAAATCAAGGATTAACAAATATTATTGTTACATACGTTGATTTCGATTTGATTTCCATTGATTTCGATTGATACATACATACATGATTGATTTACAATGATTAAATGCAAGCAAAATCAAGGATTACCAAATATTATTGTTTCATACATTGATGTCGATTTGATTTCCATTGATTTCGATTGATACATACATACATGATTGATTTACAATGATTAAATGCAAGCAAAATCAAGGATTACCAAATATTATTGTTTCATACATTGATGTCGATTTGATTTCCATTGATTTCGATTGATACATACATACATGATTGATTTACAATGATTAAATGCAAGCAAAATCAAATGCAAACAAAATAGGGTCTATGTCAATTTAGGATGTCAAATGAGTGTTGGAAGGTCCAAAACCATTGCAGCTCAGCCCAACTCAGAAAAGTTACCTTACACAAAAGTTACCGCAGTAAAAAAAAACCGGTGTATTAATACAACGGTGTATAGTAGAATTACCCTCTCTTATATTGTTCATTATATAGATTTTGATGTATTGTCTCATGGAAAATATATTACAACACGTTAACAACAAAGAAGATATATTAGGACCAGAAGTTCCCTACTTAAGTGCAATTTTGGCATTACTTTATCTTATGTTTGAGATCTCACATTAACTCATAAATTGTAAAAAATGAAATTAATAATCTCTTTTATCTTATGGACTTTTTTCTTTTTGATGGACTAAAAATAACTCTATCGTTGGATTGAAATGAGAACGACACCTGAGACAAACAACAAAATATAGCATAAGAGACTAATTTTCCTTGAAGCTATATACTACATTTCCAATGTAATTTCCAGCAAGCAACAAAACTTAATCATTAACTTATCTGTTGTAGCGTTTTATATTTCTTTTATTTTGTTTTCACTACGAAGAACGTATCAGAGATGTGCATAAACTTAATGTGAGGGGGTCGATCAAAATAGCAGATTCATAAAAATTTAAACTTGAGACCTCATTTTCAAACATCACAACTAGCCATCTATTGGTGGATTTGTGAGAGAATCTTGATGCACAGATTATTGTCAAGAGTTGATTTCTTAGGTTTAGTTTTTGTTGTGAGCTGTTTATTATTGGGTTGTTTCCATTTCTTGAAGAATCATAAGTTGAAAGAGAGAGATGATGACTTGGGAGAAGTGGGAAAGGCTGGTTGAAGCAGTGTTGCGAAGAGAGGAGCTTTGGGAACTTTTTCATCAACAATCACCACCTAGCCCCACCTCCTCTACCTCATCTGATGATCTTACACTGGAAAATAGATCTATCTCCTCAGGTGTCTTCCACTTTAATACTACTGCTCTTGTTTGCATCTGGTTTGGTTACATATAATTGGATTTCACATGTTTAATCTTCATCCTGGTTAAGTTATCCATGTTTGAAGATGTATTTGTTCATGGGGTTACCAAAACACAAATAGGCTAAGTATAGTTGAGCATCCAATTTGATAGAATATGGAGTTTTGGATGAAATTTGAAAATGTACATTTTATATTATTTTCCTCAGTCTTGACTTGCTAAAGTTTTTGAGTCATTCTTTTTTAGGTACTACATGTTCTAATAATTTGCCATTATTTGATATTTGCTCTGTTCCAGAGATGGGATCCATAGAAGAAAATGTAGTCTTTGATTGCGAAGAGCACATCCCTTTTCGTCCACCTTGGTTTGAAAATAAAGTGCAGTCTTTGGATTATGAACTCTCACATGCCTCATCATATCCAAAGTTTTTCACTTCATTGAAATTAATTAAGGTCCATAGAATCAGCATTCTGAGGAGTATACACACAATTTTGTTTAAATCAAAGATCACCGTTTTGCTTCCTTTTGGGCCCCTTGCAGTTATGCTGCACTTTTATACCAACAAACAAGTAAGAAAATCAAACTTGCTTGAGCTAATAAGAAGTTGAGGATTAAGGATGCTAATATCTAACTTAAGCAATTTTTTTTTTTTTGGCTACATGTTATTTGAATTCTAGGAATGGGTCTTCTTCTGTTGCTTAATTGGCATCATTCCTTTAGTAGAGCGCCTCGGTTATGCAACAGAGTAAGTACCTGCTCCATGTATGGAAGATATATATTTTTTTTTATCATTTTTCATTCCTTTGGATCAACCAAAATAATGATAACCTCTCCATTCAATTTTCTTGTAGGCAACTTACATTTCATACAGGGCCCACAGGTAGATTCTCCTTTCACTTTGAAGACCGATTTATTAACTCTCGTTTAATGATCTCGAATTTTGAGCTGATTAAGGGAACCAAATGGTAAAGTAATCTCATTTTTATTAAAGGCGTCTCTTGTTGTATTTGAAGCCAACATGTTCTTTTAAGTCTTGTTCTGAAAGAGGACTTGACAATATTTGATGTTTATATGCTCAATATTCTTAAGTTCACATGTGTAGATCACTGGATCAAACTTTGGCTGAGTTTGCTACAAGTTGAGTTCCATTTTGATGAAATCTTATAAAGAATTATGCCATTTTACATAATATACCTTCCTTATATGTGTAGTTTAATTGCTTGATAAGCAATTAATAACCTGAATCTACGAAATTAAAATATTATCCAGGAATTGATCACTGCACCTGCCTTCAAATCTCTGCTTTGGAAATCAAAGTTAGTCCTCAAAAATGCAAATCTTATCCTGAATGATTGTTGAACTGATCAAGTTTACTTGTTAGCTAATTGAAAAGAGTTACTTTTTCTGCACAATTAACCATCTGAAAGATGTTTGGATTGCTTTCTATTATTTCATTACGAAACCCAATGCTCTCTTTGCTTGTTTATTCTACAGTTGGTGGCCTTTTAAATGCTACATTTGGCAATGCTATTGAGATGATAATATCTACGTATGCATTGAAGAATGGGATGATGTTGGTTGTCAAGCAATCTTTGTTGGGTTCTATCCTCTCAAACATGCTTTTGGTTCTTGGATGCGCCTTCTTCTGTGGTGGGATTGTTCATAATCATAAAGCTCAAAAGTTTAATAAGGTGGTGAAGCATCTTTAATTGATCGACACTTCATCAATAACTAATCTATGGACTTTCATTTTCTTGTAAAGTTTGCCAAGAAAAACTAATATGCAGCAATTATTTCAGGCAGCTGCCCTCGTAAATTCAGGAATGCTGTTAATGGCTGTTATTTGCTTATCGTTTCCTGCAATGCTACACTTGAGTCATACAGAAATACATGAGGGCAAGTCAGAGATTGCTCTTTCAAGATTTAGCAGCTGTATTATGCTGTTTGCTTATGCAAGCTATCTTCTCTTTCAACTCAACAGTCAAAGGAATATGTATAGCTCTCTTGATGAGGTATGTAATCTGTTTTATTCTTTCTAACATGAAACAGGAGCATTCCGGCATCAAATGCTGATAAGACAGAACATTATGTGTGTTTATGTATTTAGTTCATGATTTTTGGCCACCATTTTTGTAGGCAACAGAAAATTACCATGAAGATTCTGATGAAGAAGAGATGCCTGAGATTAGCCGTTGGGAAGCAATAGGGTGGCTTGCTGTTTTTACTTTGTGGGCATCTGTTTTATCTGTATATCTTGTCGATGCAATACAGGTATATATGTTACCATTTATCATCCAAAGATTAATAGAAGAAGAATAGGAAACTTGGAATCCCATATTTAATTGTTCAGTATATCATCAAACTTCAGCATATATAGCAGAATCTTGCTTGAACAGTGATCTTTGACACTGATCGATGTCTTTTTTTTCTTTTAGGGTGCATCTGATTCAATGAACATACCTGTCTCATTTATTTGTGTTATTTTACTTCCAATTATGGGAAATGCAGCAGAACACTCTAGTGCTATCATGTTCGCAATGAAGGACAAACTTGTGAGTATCTGAATATAGTCAAAAATCTTCAAGCCATCCCTTAATTATGTGTTTTTTCTTGAGCTGGCTTTTTTTTTGTTGCAGGATATTACAATCGGAGTTGCAATCGGATCATCTACTCAGATATCAATGTTTGTGGTAAGGCAGTGTTTATACATTCTTTATATCAAGATTATGCATGATTCTTATACTATTAATTATATATGCAGATTCCATTTTGTGTAATATTTGGTTGGATATTGGGAAAGCCTATGGATTTGAATTTTCAACTATTCGAGACTGCAACGCTATTTATCACGGTGTTAGTAGTAGCATTTATGCTTCAGGTCCGTTGCCCTAAATAATAACCCCGTATATACGTGAGCTTAATTTGTTGCATTATTCGTATCTACTCGTTTAGATATGATCTGAATTCGTTGGTTGTGTTGGTGCAGGAAGGCCAGTCAAACTATTTCAAAGGTCTCATGCTTACTCTGTGTTACCTCATTGTTGCTGCTAGTTTCTTTGTGCACATTGATCCATAGTTATTATAGATGGATGGACAAGATTAAGATAATAATCCAGAATAATATCATTCATGTGGATTGACATCTAAGAAACAGGAGATTAAAGAAAGCTGATTTTTGCTTCTTTGAATTGGATCTACTGAGAAGGCCTGCAGTTTGATTGCATGTCAAGTTGAATACTACTTAATTAATTATATTTTTTGGTTATTAATTCTTTCAGCATTTATTGCATTTGGTATATGTGAGTTATAACATTGTTCTCAAGCTATATATGCTCCTGCTTATTCCTCTTCATCTTTCAAACCAACATATCTAATCTAATTTTATACTATTATAAAAGTGTGCAAAAACGAACATAAGACCACAATTTTATATAATAGTTACATATTTGATTGAAAAATTAAAATTAGCTAATGTGATTTTCCTAACATATACTTATAATATCTTATTTGAAAGCTCGATATATACATAAATGTAAAAATAGTTTTAGTCAAAAATTCAAAGTATTCAAGATTTCATAAAAATAAGAATAATACGTTTATTATTTTCAAGAAGAGTTTGTCAAAGTTAAAATTTAAGGATAATAAAGCAATTCAATTAAATTTTATTTTATATATATTTGACTATAAAAGATAAGCTGAGTACTTTTACCTTTGAAACTTTTGCTAAAAATATTATATGTTTGATTCTTCTTTTCTAAACTCTTGAATATAATTCTTCTATTTTATGTAACAAACATAAATATAAATGGAAAAACCTAAGGTATGTAGTATATGCATGGCAATGATGGTCATGTTACATAGGATTGTAATTGAAAAAATCTATAGTATCTTGTAGCTAATTTATAACCTACTTTGAATGATGGATTTCAAATTGTGTAAAAACAGAAACAAATAGACAAAAAAGCCATGTGAATAAAAGAAAAAAAGACGCGCGAATATATGCCTATATTAACCCCATAACCAAAAATTAAATTTTATAATATGGGTTGATAATTTGATTCAACTAATAATGTACTTAGCTAATTCTGTAAATAATAAATAAGTATGACATGAGATACATAATTGGAACCTAGCTAATTATATCATTAGCAATCAAAAGCTATAAACTTGCATGATAACAAATTAAAATAATAGATGAATATTATGATTAGAAAGCAACGACCATAAACCTCCCAAAAAAAGAAGTTTGCAGGGAGTAGAGTAGAAGACAAGTGAATGTGATGAATATATATATCATGTAATGGTGAGAGTGAATATATAGGCTAGCTAGGCTGGTCGGACATAAAAACCAGATTATATTTCGTCGTCTTCGCCGTCGCGATCTTCTTCCTCTTCCACCCCATGCTACACTTTCCTGCAGAAATAACAGCTCCTTCAGTGTACGAACTCTACGATAGCGGCGGCGCCACTAACCCTTGCGGGCTACTCCGCCGCAACATAATATCGGAAAACGGCGACTCCGGACGGTAAAGAAGATCAACAAACTTGCCGCTTTCATCGTAAAGGTCATTTTCGGGACTAAGGTCTGGTAGCGGCCCCAAGTCGTCGTCAGGGTCCGCCGGACTCCTGGACGGCGGCGGCGCAATCACCGGTGACGGTGGGGTTTTGTTTTCGTCTTCTTCGGCCATTCAATTAATCTAGCTTCGTGAAGAGAATTACAACGTATATTCATGTGGCCCAACTAATAACCAATCACAAGTATTAAAAGAGCCACGTAAGCTGCCACATGACAAACTTCATAACTAACTGAATAACCGCTATTAAGCTAACGGCTATAATACTTTTCAAAATGACTAGAGTTTCTCTTCTAATCTTTCCAGCCATTAGATTATTCATTTGTGATCATCTATACAATTTGTTGTTATATCTTTTCTTAGTAAATTAATGAGACGTTTAAATATGTATTGTCAAATTTGAATTTTCATGTTGAAAATGGTTTAAAATCTAGAGATGATTCCTAAATAACTTTATAGGTGACAACTTAAATATATTTTGCAACTTACTTAATTGATCATCACTAATCCTCATGCCCAGCGATAAGATTCTACTTGTTTTTAATCATAAATCAATTATTAGATTTTTGATGATATGAACCCGAATTACTCATGATTAAATAGTATATTCTCCAACTAAGGAATATGGCAAGAAAAGAATATGAAAAAATGCACACTTATGAGAAATCATGCATGCAAGTATCAAACATTTCTTTCGTGCATGTTATATACAAATCATATTGGAAAGATATTTCAGGATTAATAGTTTCGCTATCTTTTGTTGTTTTATCCCTTGGAAACATTGTAGTGGGGGGTTTAATTATACAATATTCTGTATATTTATGATTTTTGTGCTATAACTTTCTATATAGAGTACCCAATTTATATTGTGAGCAAACATAATTAATGAAGTAACTACAATGAAATAGCTCTTCTTTTGGTCCTCATTTCATCATTTCTTGTGGTTATACTATTGAGCCATTGTTTTTACATTTCCTAAGCCTTATTTGCTAACTCAACTCGAGTATTTTATTTGCTCCATCGTCTCCATCTTTTTAATGAACGTTACAACATTTGAAGTCTATACATTGTATTGTGACATACTACATTATTGTTTTAAAAAGCTTTAACTGTAACATCCAAATAAGTGGAGCTAGACTAAAAATATTGAGGGGTTGATTGATTTTGGGGAAGATATATTATTATAAAATCAGTATTTTAACATTAAAAAAAAATTCCAATATATATATATATATATATATATATATATATATATATAAAATTAAAATTTTAAAGTTTTTGTGGAACACACCAGGAGGTTCTGCCCCTGTAAGCAAGTGACAATTTATTATTATTATTATTATTATTATTATTATTTTGGTAGAAATCAAGATTCCAATTTAAAATTTTGTTCGATTTCAATTTAAATTTTACCGAAAAATTCGAATTTCATAGAAAAATGTCACGCGAGGTGTACGTGACCCTCAAATTAGAGCTTTTTGATGATGACGTGGTGATACGTGTAATATTTTTATTGATTGACATTAATTAAAAAATTCAAAAAAGAAATTAATTTTACACATCATAATTCCACATCGACATCAAAAAAAGAAAAAAAAAGTATGAAATAATGTCACGTCATGAATAAATTACAAAAAAAAAAAAAAAAACTGAAACTTAAAATGGATTCCCCCAATTTCCTCGACATCATCGATTCTTAAATCCTAAATTAATTTTCCCCCAAGCCAAGAACCCTAATCCCCAAAAATTTAAGACACAGTGTGACGCCACCACGAACATGCTCGGCCTTACCCCGCCATTCCCTCCCCTACCTTCGTCTCTCCGTTGAGTCGAGTCAATGACAACTACGCCGCCGATATGGGCATAAACTACAGCGGAATCTCAGCGCCGGCGGTTGGGACGACAAGTGATGTAAACTTCCGGTGGAGGCAACTTCATCGGCGGCGGGAATTACCAGTTCCATGGCGACGAATCGGGTTCTTTGGCAACGAAACGAGTCAACCCATGTGACCTAAGCTTTCCACCTCGCTCTTAGTTGTCATCCGTTAAAATGGTGTTAAGAATGGATTGTGTGTGAATTGTAGAGAGAGAATAGATCTAGATTTGAGAGGAAATTCTGGTTTTTCATAGCTGGAAAAAACATACACAAGCTCATACAAATACCCCATGTAGAATCAAAACGACAACGTACCCGAGCTAAGGCAAAACGACGCCGTCAAACTTACAACCAAATAAAAAAGACGCAAAACAAAAACGCGCTTCTATAAGTAAAGCACAACTTCTCCTGAGCAACTAACATAACGACCAACTAAACCCTACACCAATCACATGCAATTACATGCAAAACGCGATACACCCTCACATCCTAACAATACCCCCCTTTCAATTGTCTTGCCCACAAGACAGTAACTCAGGGTACTTTGCTTGAACATCCTCGCAAGTAGCCTCCTCCTCAGGTAAGTGGGCCCATTGGACCAGGAACTGAGTAGCTGGCGCCTTCCCTTTCTTCACTAGTCGGCGAGCTAAGATTTTGATCGGCTTCAATAACACCTTGCCGTCTACATCAAACTCAGGCAAAACATCAGTAATAGCAGTAACAGGGCCCACCTTCTTTTTTAGAACGGAAACATGGAAAACGGGATGGATCTTGGCTGTAGGAGGAAGAAAAAGCTTATAGGCAGAAGCTCCCACTCTAGCTTGAATCTGAAAAGGCCCAACATACTTTGGACTGAGCTTCCACACCTTGCTTTGATGAATAGTTCTTTGTCTATAGGGTTTGAGTTTTAGATACACCCAATCACCTTCCTGAAAAACTCTCTTAGATCTCTTCTTATCGGCATATAATTTCATTCTCTCCTGAGCCTTCCTAAGAGACTCCTTCAAGTGATGTTGAGCCAATTGCTTATCCTTGAGCACCTCTGCAACCCTTTCCACAGTGGTGTGTAGATAAGGTCCCCCCATTAAAGGAATCGGTTTGAAACCATAGAGAGCTTCAAAGGGGCTAACATTCAATGAAGTATGGTAAGAAGTGTTGTACCATAACTCTGCCATGGGAAGCCAGGAACACCAATGTTTAGGATTAGCACTACACATACATCTGAGGTAAGTCTCCAAGCACTGATTAACTCTTTCAGTTTGACCATCGGTTTGTAGATGGTAGGTTGTGCTTAGATGTTCCACATCAATTAATTTGAACAACTGTTGCCAAAACTGACTTGTAAACACCTTATCCCTGTCCGAAACTACACTGTGAGGCAAGCCATGTAGTTTATAAACCGTATCTAAGAAGATAAAAGCCAGTTTAGAAGCAGTAAAAGGATGAGCCAAGACAATGAAATGGCTATACTTTGTAAATCTGTCCACAATGACCCAAATTGTATCTTTATTAGAAGATAAGGGTAATTGCTCAATGAAATCCATAGAAATCTGAGTCCAAGCTTGAGTTGGTACTGGCAGTGGTTGGAGTAACCCCGGGTTATGCACATTCTCATGCTTGCTGATTTGGCAAGTGTGACACTCCTTCACATGTTGCTGGACCTGATTCCTAACCCCAGGCCACCAAAAAATAGCAGTTAACCTTTGATAAGTGGCAGTAATCCCAGAATGCCCTCCTTCACTGGAATCATGCATATAGGTAATGATTTGCTTCCTCAAAGGGCCATCATTCCCAACAACCAGCTTCCCTTTGAACCTGAGCAAACCACCAGAGTAACTGTAGTAGGATACATTGAATGGCATGGCTACACATTCAGCAATGCTATCTTAAACCTCAGGATCATGTTGATAACTCCTCAAGAGTTCCTCCACCCACACTGGTTTAAGAACAGTGATAGCATGACATGAGTTATCCTTCGAATACATTCTTGACAAAACATCTGCAGCTTTATTATCCACCAATTTCTTGAACTCAATACTGTAGTCAAACCCCAGTAGCTTAGTGAGATACTTATGCTGTAAAGGAGTAGAAATCTTTTGCTTCAACAAATATTTAAGGCTCATCTGATCAGTTTTAATGATAAAGGGAGCATGAAGAAGATATGACCTCCATTTCTCCACTGCCATAATGATAGCTAGAAACTCCTTTTCATAGATAGATAACCCATATTCTTCACTCCAAGTGCCTTGCTAATGAAAGCCAAAGGGTGATGATCCTGCTGACCGTGCTGTCGCCGGCACGATAAAATTAAATATAATTCTCTACTCAAACCACTACAAAGATATAGAAGTGATAAGCAAAGGTCGATCCCACGGAGAGCGGATAAAACTAATTATTTTGCATTTAGAGTTCGATCAAGAAAACACGAGGGGGTTTTGGATTCAAAATCTAGAGAAAACATCAAGAGTAAAACAAGCAATAAGAATTGGAATTCAATCAATTAAGAAAGCACTTGGTTCTCAGTTCTGTTTCCACCCTCACTCAACTATGTAAGATTGATTGTAACATTATTCTTTTCTTTCCTCATGAATTACTAACCCTCAAATAACAAGTACGACGAGTTATTTGGATTTTCCCTTAAGTATATCTAATTAAGATACGATCGTTAATTAGACCTAATCATTGGACAACCTAGTAAACTAGATTTAATGCAACGACAGCTTTGGGATCCAGGAAAATAGGTTAGTCTAAGCAACAAATACGTACGACGATTCATTTAACTTAGGTCGTGTTATCCCTAGCCTCGACCACTAGTTCGCTATTACGAATCAAGAATAACAACAATTACGGATTGCAATCTCAATTCTAGCAATAGATATGTGTAAATTCAATAAAGTTGATCAGGCTTAATCAAAGTCACACAAATCATAAACTTTCATCACAGAATAACACAATCAATTCACGAGAATAAATTAGAGAATATGTTACTTGAATCAATCAAAGCATAAGAGAGGTTTTGAGTTTCAACTTCCCTTCGAACCAAGCAAAAGTAGTCTAGCCTTGCATATCGGCTTCAAAAACTCCAAAAGAAAAGATGATACAAACTTGTTCTTCGATCTCTAGACTGATTCTTTTCAATCCCTCACAAAACTCCCTTAAATATGTCTAAGATAGGTCTTCATATGTCTGGTCGTGACCTACATTCTTGGGCCGAAATAATTAAGATTGAGATTTTAAACAGCTTCAGCAAAATGGCCCAACACAGGCGTGTCAGTCAACACAGGCGCAGCTTGTGTCACTGTACTGTTCAGCGTTTTCAACTCCAAAATTCAGCAACTTTATTCCTTGTTCTCCTATGCCTCGCTCTAACACGTACACTTAGGATTCATCCTTGGAACAGCTCCATTAAGCCCCTAAAATACACAAAAACAAGCAATCGAAGAGATCTGCCAAGAAGATTTAATAAGTATGAAAATATAACAAAATAGCATGAATATGCAACTAAAACCCAATGCCTAAACACATAAGAAGGCGCAACTTTCCTACTTATCACCTGCATTAACACAACTCCCAACCCATTGTAGCATGTATCAGTTTCCACTACAAAGGGTTTGCTGAAATCTGGTAAGCTAAGAACTGGAGCTGAAATCATGGCTTGTTTAAGAGTATGGAATGCCTCATCTGCCAATGGTCCCCATTCAAACTTCCTTTTCTCTGTGAGATCAGTTAAAGGTTTAGCGATCACTCCATATCCCTTAATAAACTTCCTATAATATCCAGTGAGCCCAAGGAATCCCCTGAGTGCTTTTACTGTGGTAGGTTGTGGCCATAAAGTCATAGCTTTTATCTTCTCAGTGTCTACTTTCACTCCTTCTCCACTGATAACATGACCAAGATATTCAACCTCTTGCTTTCCAAATACACATTTGGACATCTTAACAAACAAGCTATGTTTGGTGAGGAGCTCAAACACTGATCTCAGATGCTGCAGATGGTCTTCCATACTTCTACTGTACACCAAAATGTCATCAAAGAAAACCAAAACATAATCCCTTAAAACATCACTGAAAACCTTGTTCATGATTGCTTGAAAGGTGGCTGGTGCATTGGTCAAACCAAAATGCATGACAACAAATTCATACAAGCCTGAAGCAGTGACAAATGCAGTCTTGTATATGTCTGATTCAGCTACCCTAATCTGGTGGTAGCCAGCTCTCAAATCAATCTTGGAAAAAACTTGAGCCCCATTCAATTCATCCAACAAGTCATCTATAAGAGGAATAGGATAACTATCATTCACAGTAGCTGCATTAAGTTTCCTATAATCAACACAAAATCTCTAGCTACCATCCTTCTTTTTAACCAGCAAAACAGGAGATGAGTAGGGACTGTTGCTCGGCCTTATGACTCCAGTTTGTAACATCTCCTTTACTAGCTTCTCTATCTCCCGTCTCTGAAGAAGAGGATATCTATAAGCATGTTGCTTAATTGGATTCATACCAGGTTTAATTGGAATCTGATGATCCATGTTTCTCTCTGGGGGTAAAGCACTTGGAACAGCAAAAACATGAGCATACTCACTAATAATAGATCAACCTTGTGATGATTAGAGCATTTCTCATCTTCCCTCTGAGTAGAGATCAAGCACAAGTAAGCTTCAAAATGTTGCATATCCCTCTTCACTTCCTCCCCCAATTGATCAGCAATAATGAGATTTAGCTTTATATTTGGTTGAATACCCTGCAATCTTACCACACTTCCTTTAACAGTGAATTGCACTGTATGTTCCTTAAAATCCAATAAGATTGGTCCAAATTGACTCAGCAAATCCACTCCGATAACCATGTCACATCCCCCAAGCCTGAGCAGTCTCACTGGAGTACTAAACTTGCAACCTCCCATTTCCCACTCAAATTGTGGACATCTTGAATTGCACTCTATCTTGTTGTCATCTGCCACTGTAACCATCCATGGATTAGTGTATTCAATAACACACCCTAACCTCTCAGCTGTGATTGGATCAAGGAAGTTATGAGTACTCCTAGAGTCTAGCAAAATAATCAACTCTTGATTAACAGATTTTCCTAATAACTTGATAGTATCTGTATGTGTTTGTCCTGCTACCGCATTAAGTGAGATCTGAGGCTCTTTTTTGTCATCCTCCATCACTTCCAATTCCAAAGTGTCCACAGTTTGTTCCTCATCCTCATCCGCCAATATCATATACAGTTTCTTACATTTGTGCCCAATATGAAAGATCTCATCACAATTGAAACACAAATTCTTCTCCCTCCTTGCTTTCATCTCCTCAGGAGTTAATCTCTTAATAGGTGGAATCTTCTGTTTTACCAATCCATTCTCAGATTTAGCAATTCCAGTCACCAAGGTGTGAGGTGGTTTAGGAATTATCCTCTGCCCCTTAGTAAGTAAGTGTACTAGATCTTCACTTTGCAATGCTAATTGTGTTGCAACTAAGAGAGAAAGAGGTTTTTGTATAGCCACCAACTTCCCAACCTCCTCTTTTAATCCACCAATAAAACTCTCCACGAAATACTGATCAGTCAATGCCTTATTACTTTCTCTCAAAAGTGCTCTCATCTCTTCAAATTCATTGATGTAGGATTGCACATTCCCGATTTGCCTCAGACGATTAAATTGAGCTACTAAGCTACCTCCATTCGGATTCATAAATCGATCTAACACTAGCTTAGTAAACTCACTCCATGGAATGCTCCCTCTCTCCTCCACATAATCAACGAACCAATGGTCTGCAATCCCCTCTAAGTTCATAGCAACTAGGCTCAATTTGTCATAGTCCGACATATCATAATATGAGAAATATCTATAACACTTTCGAATCAGAACCTCGGATTATCCCCATTAAATTTAGGAAATTCCAATTTAGGATATTTTCCACCATTATAGACCTGTCCTCCACTCATTTTATTCATCGGAATAGGAGATAATACCTCAGCCTCATTCCTATCCTGATTCACATGAGTTTTACAGCCCGATCCCGATCTAATTAACACCGATGAATTAGAAAAATGAGTAGATTCCTTACCTTTGTGCATCGTCTGGTGTTGTTGCTCCTTCATGATATCCAGTATTTGCATCTTCAACATTTCACCCAAACTATCCAGTTTCGATTCAATTCGCGATTCCACTTGAGATTGAGCTTGCAGCACAACAGCTTGTCCAACCAGCAGCTCAGTCACTTGCGATTCCAGCGCATCGATGTGTTGGCCATGAGTTTTAGCCACCATTGATTCAGAGTTTGCGCAGCTTGGCTCTGAGGCCAATTGTTAAGAATGGATTATGTGTGAATTGTAGAGAGAGAATAGATCTAGATTTGAGAGGAAATTCTGGTTTTTCATAGCTGGAAAAAACATACACAAGCTCATACAAATACCCCATGCAGAATCAAAACGACAACGTACCCGAGCTAAGGCAAAACGACGCCGTCAAACTTACAACCAAATAAAAAAGACGCAAAACAAAGACGCGCTTCTATAAGTAAAGCACGACTTCTCCTGAGCAACTAACATAACAACCAACTAAACCCTACACCAATCACATGCAATTACATGCAAAACGCGATACACCCTCACATCCTGACAAATGGAGGAACATCTGATCCGAATCTTTCCAGGTAATTTACTCGGAGGAATTCCAGGAAATTAATGAGTGTGATTTGCCGTAGTTATTTTCATTAGAATTGTATTATTGGAAGATGATCTATTGTTTTAATTTTCAGAATGACTGGATTTTTTTAATTGTTGATGTGGACAATTAAATATGATTTGTAAATTTACTTTTATTTTTTAAAATTATAAACCAATAAAATAATGCCACATGACGCTACACCATTTATGATTGTCGGAAAACCCCAAATTTAATGTCATTTGCAATCCACATGTCACTCTTTGGTGAAATTCGAATTTTCGGCAATAATTAAATTGAAATCGGACAAATATGTAAATAGTGAGATTAAATTGAAAATTGTGATAAATATGGACAAAAGTGCAAAGAGTCCATAATTATTTAACGGAAAAATGATTTTAACCCTTAAAATCATATGAGACTCTTTATTACACTTCACATTATATCTTTTATTTCAAATTAATTACATATGTCACATGTATCAAATTACATTAGTAATTATTTAAGGTTTGCATACAGAGTATCTAATCCGGACTAAATTAAATTCAGTATTGTTGGTCTATATATGTAAATTGCAGTCAAATTTGCTACATAATTTAATAATTTATGCTATGGCCGTCTCTGATGTATCTACAGTTGACTGTGGGGATTATGTTTTTCATTGTCCAAGTTGGTGTATATAAATATTAGATAAAACACCAGTTATCTTGATAGCAATTTAATGGTTATAAATGACAATACGCGTTTGACCGTTGCACACAGAGCCTAATTTACTGTGTGAAAATTCAGAGTCAAGAATCAAGAATTCAAGATTAGGGAAATACTTCTTCTTTTCCAGGTTTCTTTCATTGAGCAACTCTAGGAAGATGATCAACATTCCTTTGATGTGTGAATTAAATATTAATTAAGCAAATAATTTCTCACATTGATTTGTTTGCGTGCGGACTTATAAACAGAAAGGGATATATATTCTTTTGTAATACATAAGACAAATATATGTGCATCATCATGTCACTCAACCACACAACCAATCATTTTTACATGTCATAAAACAGTGTTTTCTATTTCTCATCTCCATCATCCTCCTCTCCTCTCTCTCTCTCTCTCTCTCATGGTGGTATCAAACACAAAACAACAGTCTTTGAATAAAGTCAGTCCACGGCCATTTTTTCATCCAAAAGTAACGCTATTTTCATTGTTCAGACCTCAAATTTTATTTTGTTCCAAGTCAATGTCACCCACTCTCTCTCTCTCCCTTTCTATCTCTTATTACTAACTTTTTTGATCAAAAAGTGAAGAATCCAAATGAGTGAGATAAATTAAAGTATCTTTACCATCTTCATCTTTCTTCTCCTCCTTATTTTCTTGTTCTGAACACTGAACTCCATTTATGCAGCCATGCTCTTGAATCCTCTCAATCTTCCTTCTTTTCTAAGCATACTAGTAGTACTAGCATCTTGCCTTTTCATACATAAAAGCCATGGATCCTGCAATAAGCTGGACCAAGATTCTCTCTCATCATTCAACCTCAGTATATCCTCTTCACCTCCCTTGAACTGGTCTCAATCCATAGATTGCTGTAACTGGGAAGGCATCGGTTGCGATGATTCAGGCAGGGTAACGACTCTACGGCTGTCATCAAGAGGCCTAATGGGGACTATATCTTCATCTATCATGAATCTGAGCAGCCTTTCTCAACTCAGCCTTTCTCATAATTTGCTCTCTGGCCCTCTTCCAGATCGATTCTTTGCCTCATTTAACTACATGCAGGTTATCAATTTGAGTTTCAATCGTTTATCAGGAGCTCTATCAGCATCAGATAAGTTGCCTGATACAATCCAGATATTCAACCTGTCAAGCAATTTCTTTAATGGGACAATCCCATCTTCGTTTCTTCGTCCACCTTTGAACTTGGAAGCTTTCGATATCAGCAATAATAGCTTCTTCGGATCAATCCCTTCGTCTATCTGCACTGCTTCGTCTTCAATACGGATTCTTGATTTCTCCAGCAATGATTTTACAGGCCCGATTTCTCCAAGTTTTGGTAACTGCTCACATCTGCAGAGTTTAAAAGCAGGTTTCAACAGCTTATCAGGAGAGATTCCAGAGGACATTTACAGGCTGTTGTCATTGCAAGAACTATCCTTACCAGGGAACAGGATTTCTGGAGTGATTGATGAAAGAATTGTCAACCTCATCAACCTTAAAATCCTGTCTTTGTATGGCAATGAGTTGGCAGGCATAATTCCTCGACAAATCGGGGGGCTTTCCAGGTTGGAGCAGTTGCAGCTTCATAGAAACCATCTAAACGGCACTATCCCTTCATCACTTACGAACTGCACGAACCTCACAACATTGAACTTGAGAATCAACTCCCTGGAAGGTGAGCTTTCTTTGATTGATTTCTCGAAATTTCTTCGTCTCAGACTAGTTGATCTTGGGAACAATTTCTTCAGTGGAGTGTTGCCTGTTAGCCTCTTCTCTTGCAAGACACTGACAGCGATTCGGTTAGCAGCTAACAACCTAAGTGGAGAGATTCTGCCTGAGATAGTGTCCTTGCAATCACTGTCTTTCCTATCCCTCTCCAACAACAGCTTAACCAACATCACAAGTGCCATTAGAATCTTAACAGGCTGTCAGAATCTCAGCACCTTAATTCTCTCCAAGAATTTCATCGACGAGGAACTTCCTGGCAATGAAAGCTTGATTGGTTCAGAGGGATTTCAGAATCTTCGAGTTCTTGGTCTATTTGGCTGTTCTATGACAGGGTCTGTACCATTGTGGCTATCCAAAATAGTTAATCTTCAGGTTATCGATCTCTCTTTCAACTTCATTACAGGCTCACTACCACGTTGGATTGGAGACTTTCCTGATCTTTTCTACTTAGATTTATCAAATAATAAGCTTTCAGGAAACTTCCCTATTCAGCTTACCAGACTAAGAAGTCTAGCATTTCAGAAAAGATCTGAACAAGTTGATAGCAGTTATCTTGAATTGCCTGTTTTTGTTACCCCTGATAATGTTTCCAGCTTTCAGTACAACCAGCTATCAAGCTTACCACCAGCTATTTATCTTGCAAACAACAGCTTCAATGGTTCTATCCCAGTCGAGATTGGTCAATTGAAGTTCATAATCGTGCTGGATCTTAGTGGCAATAATTTCTCTGGTTACATCCCTCATTCTTTTTCCAATCTCACTAACCTGGAAAAGTTAGACCTCTCTGTAAACCATCTCTCCGGTGTAATCCCAGCATCACTTCGAAATCTCCATTTCTTATCGTCTTTCAATGTTGCACATAACAATCTAGAAGGTTCTATACCAACTGGAGGACAGTTTGATACTTTTCCTAGTTCAAGCTTTGAAGGAAATCCAGAGCTCTGTGGCAAAATCCTGCAGCATTCTTGCACGAATCAGACAGGCTTTCCTAGACAGGTGGTGAGAGGGACAACAAAGAAAATTGTCATAGTATTAGCCCTTGTAATCTGTTCAGGCATTTTCACCATCTCTGTGTTGGTTTACTGGATTTTTTCGAGGACGAGAAGCCCACCAAAACGTGATCCTGATCAGGGCATTGTATCTTTCAACTCATCTGGATTGTTCCAAGAAGATGATGAAAAGGATACCAGCCTTGTCATATTGTTTCCAAACAACAAAAACAGGGTTGCAAATCTCTCCATAGTTGACATCTTGAAAGCCACTGACAATTTCAACCAAGCAAACATCATAGGCTGTGGAGGCTTCGGATTAGTATACGAAGCCACGTTAGCAGATGGGACTAAACTAGCAATCAAGAAGCTTTCAGGGGACATGGGGTTGATCGAAAGAGAATTCAGGGTCGAGGTTGAAGTTTTGTCCACTGCCCAACACGAGAACCTAGTAACCCTCCAAGGCTATTGCATCCATGATGGCTTCAGATTGCTGATATATTCTTACATGGAGAATGGAAGCCTGGATTACTGGCTACACGAGAAGCCAGATGGAGCCTCCCAACTCACATGGCCTACACGTCTCAAAATCGCGCAAGGGGCAAGCTCTGGAGTGGCGTACATGCACCAAATCTGCCAGCCCCACATTGTTCATCGCGATCTCAAGTCAAGCAACATCCTTCTTGATCACAATTTCAAAGCCCACGTGGCAGATTTCGGGCTGGCAAGATTGATATCTCCATACCAAACTCATGTAACAACAGAGTTGGTGGGCACTCTGGGTTATATTCCACCAGAATACAGTCAGTCATGGGTGGCTACACTGAGAGGAGATGTTTATAGCTTTGGAGTGGTGATTCTTGAGCTGTTAACAAGCAAGAGGCCAGTTATGTTGTTTAATCCGAAGATGTCGAGAGAATTGGTGAAATGGGTGCAAGTAATGAGGAGTGAGGGAAAAGAAGAAGAAATATTTGATCCTCTTTTGAGAGGGAAAGGATTTGAAGAAGAGATGGTGCAAGTTCTTGATGTTGCTTGTATGTGTGTCAATCCCAATCCTTTGAAGAGACCAACTATGAATGAAGTAGTTAACTGGCTCAACAATGTGGGAAACACATCAACATAAATGAAATTGTATTTGAATGCTGCTATTTGTGTTCATTGAACTAACAAGTATCATCTACTTAATGTGTCCACTCTAAGTGACAAGTTTAGATACTTTATAAAAAGGACAAAAGAATTTTGTCTGAATTTGCTGTGAATATGAATGTCAATGCCCAGATACTACTGTAATCAGCTGGTAGGATCGATATATGTTTGTTTGTGACCTATTATTTACTAAAATTAAAACATATATAAAGTATAATAAAAAAAAAAATTGATCTGATATATAAAAGTTAATAATTGTACAATCATATAAATATATAATTTAATGAATTATAAGTTTAAAATTGTCTGAAGAAATATATATTACAAAATTTAAATAAATAAATAAATAAAAAGCGGGAGGTTTGGCCACAAAGATATGTGCAATTATGTGTAAAATTAATTTGAATATGAATTTTAATAAAAATATTATTTGGACAATAATTCCGTCTTATTCGAGAACATTACCATGTTGGAAAATGGGTCTTTAACTTTCGAACACAATTTTAGAAGATGAGAAGTGAAGTAAAAAGAAATGTGAATGAATGGAATATAATTCAAGACATAATAAAACCATGAATTGCACGTGTGGTTCGAGCAAGAAGCATCCTAGAGGGGTTTGGGTGTGTGGTTGTGCTTTGACCAAGAGAGCCTACTACTCTCTTCTCAACCGGACAATTGTATATATCATTAAGCTAATTTTGAAAAATGGTTAATTTTAGTTTTAAATTCTCCTAATAAACAAGCCTTAATTAGTTTGTTTCACATTTTTTACTCAACCTACGACTAATATCTAGGAATCATTTTAGTCATGATAACTAGACACTGTTCAAAAAAATCAAAATGGGAAGAAAAAGGCCTAAAATAAATAAATAATACACTATAAAAAATGAAATATATAGTGCATTTAAATTAGTTTGATCATATTAATATAGATGTAAATAGATTTTTAATGAGATATTATAAATATATATAAAGAAAATCATACTGGCTAATTTTAATTTTTCAATAAAATATATAAAACCATAAGGTTTCTTTACTAACTACCCCACTATCTTAAAAGAAAATAAATCATGCATATTTCAATGCAACATTTTGAAAAAAAAAAAAAGAAAAAAAATTAAGTGATCATATACACTTTAATTGAAAAACATATAATATCCTTGTAATTAACTTACCGATTGATTATAACCCACTTTGAATAATAATGGATTTAAAATTGTAATAACAAAAGAATAAAGTAGAAAAATCAGATACACTGATGAATTAAAAAACAAAGCGCACTCATGTAATGTCTATGTATATTAACCTCATAAATATTAACTGTTAATTATGAATGATGTATGACTAAAATACCCTATACAGCTCTATAAATATTAGATAACCAGAATAATAATAATTAAATAAACAAATAAATATTAGATAAATAATTGAAGTGTAATACTAGTGAGAATCATGATAAACCCTAAACCGGCAAACAATTAAAAATTGAAGCATGCAGCACACAAGTTTGCAAGGATTAAAAGAGACAAGTGAAGTAAAAGAAATTGCGAATGAATGGAATCATAGGTGTGTAGTACGTAACAAAGAATATTCAAGAAAGAAGGAAGTAAAAAGGGATATTCCATATTGTAGGATGATGATGATTACTGTGAATTAGTTTGAAGCAGCTCGTTAATGGGTGACCATGTCATCTCACAAGGCGGGGGAAGGTGGTTGTGCTCTCCCTCATAGGTTGCAACCACATCATTTCCACATCTTTCAACATGCTTTCGAGCTCTGCAGTTTGAATCACTGCATCTGTAGTATATTCTGAGATTGGTAGGATCCCCTCTGAGAGGAAACTGGTTGTACTTCTCCCAGATATCACCATCAGTGGAGTTCTCAGTTCCAGTAGTGATGTGGAAAATGAGCATCCCAGAGGGGTGTGAGAAAGAGTGATGATCAACACGTGGCCGACGATGGGTGTGTCGCCCAAAGTATTTGATTTCAGTAAGAGGTTCAACAAGATTGCGTGATACGTTCTTCATAACTTGGCAATCAGAATTATCACATTTGTAAGACCATCGCTGCTCATCCTCAACTGATATGGTTCCCTCATCTGAATTCATTATCCAGTTGTACCCATCCTCAGGAAGAAGAGGAGGAGGACGGGGACCAGAAACAATGGCCGGAAGGAGGAGGTGGGGCCGCCGGCAGGGTTGGAATATGGCTTTGCCTTTGTCCGCCATTCGAATGTAGCTTCGACAAGAGAGAGAAAAGACTACAGCGCTTGGTGTGGAGAGAGAGAGAGAGAGAGCTGCTCTGTTTATCATATATATACTAGAATTACAAATGAGGGGGTCCAACTCATAACCAATCACAACAATTTAAACTGCCACGTAACTATTAAACCCCCCAATTAACCAACTTCATAACAAACTCAATAACCTAACGGCTATAATTAATACTCTTCTTGAAAATCTTGGGTTTCACGTTTTTAATTGAATTTTATGTTTTTGATTTTTTTTTATTAAGTTTTGTTTTTAGTTTTTCTTGTGAGTAGAAATAATGATTTGGCAATTGATATGGAAGATTATGATGTAAAATAATCTAAAAAAAAAAAGGTTATGTCAGCATAAGTTGGCTGAAATGTTGATATTGGGGGCGATTGTGTTACACTCTTCGAATTGGGTTGGAAAATTGAAATTCCCTCGTCTGCATAAGTTGGCTGAAATGTTGATATTGGGGACGATTGTATTACACTCGCCGGAATTAGGTTGGAAAATTGAAATTTCCACATCAGAATAAGTTGGCTGAAATGTTGATATTGGAGACGATTGTGTTACACTCGTCGGAATTAGGTTGGAAAATTGAAATTCCCACATCAGCATAAGTTGGCTGAAATGTTGATACTAGGGACGATTGTGCTACACTCACCGAAATTGGGTTGGGGATTGAAATTCCAGTAAAAAAAGACTTAAAATTGGACAATTTTTTTAATTACAAGATTAAAATTGAAAATCGGAAAATAACAGGACTAAAATCGAACGTAGGACCAAAAATAATTTTTTCCAAAAAAAAATAAAATTAAGTGATCAGATACACTTTAATTGAATAACATTATGACGTACTCACTTTGAACAATGGATTTAAAATTGTAAAAACAAAAGAAAAAAAAGTTTTAATTATGAGTTGGTTTGCTGTTTGATTAAAATACCCTATATGATTCTATAAACATTAGATAAGCACAACAATAAATAAATAAAAATGTAAATAAAATAAATAATTGAAGTCTAATACTATCGAGAATCATGATAAACAATAAACCTCCTAAGAATTAAAATAATTGGATGAATATTGAAAGCTAATATATATGATTGGGAATCATAAACCCTAAACCGGTTAAAGGAAGTTTGCAAGGACGAAAAGACAAGTGAAGTAAAAGAAAAAAGAATGAATGGAATGATATTGTAAATTTGAAACTCAGGTGTGTAGTAACAATGAATGGAATTCCAGTAAAGAAGGAATTTCATGCATATTGATGGTGAGTAGATGCAGCAAATGGGTGGCCACGTAAGCATAGGATCGGTTGCAGATCTTTCAACATGCTTTCCAACTCTCTCTATATATATATACAAGTCATCTAGTCAAAATGACTAGAGTCTCTCTTCTTACAGTAGTTTTGTGTAGAGCTCAGCACAAGAACCTAGTAACTCTAGCTCCAAGGTTATTGCATCCATCCATAATGGCTTCACATTGCTCATATGGAGAATGGAACACTGGATTACTCAAAAACGCTCAAGACAATTGGTAACATCCTTCTTCATCACCATTTCAATGTCCACGTTGCAGATTCCGCCTTCAATAAGTTAGGAAAGACATCAATATAATTATATAAACGAACTAATCCTATGTGAAATGATATAATGATAAAACGCTCGAAATTTTTCTCTTTTAATGTATCAATGATCTTTATCTAACTTCATTTGCCTTACAAGACTCGATCTATATCTACATAATAAGTGTGTATGAAATTATATATCTTGCACAATTTTACCTGACAAACAAATAAAGAAAAACTTGTTGCTCCCACTCCCATATTAACGAAGACATGTTTACATACTTACAAAAAAGATTGTTTGAATTTGATATCAATTTTAATGTCAATGCCCTGATTCAACCAGCTGTTTGGATTTATACTATAATTACTACATTTATAAATGTGAATCGAAAAATTAATCTCATAAATTTTAATTATTAAACAATCATATAAGTATATAATTTAATGAATTCTAAGTTTGAACTTTCTAAAGTGAATAATATACAAAAAGAAAATGGTTTGGCCACATAGATATGTGAAATTTTGTGTAAAATTAATTAAATATGATTTTATTTTTTTCACAGGGCAATAATCTCGTCTTACTCGGTACCATATATGTCTGAAAATTGGTCTTTAACTTTCGAACTTGGAAATATTTACAAGAAAAGAAACAATTTTTCCCTCAGAAAAGAAAAACAGAATTTCGGTAAAAAGGAAAAAAAAAAAAAAAAAGGAATTAATTAAACGTATGCTAGAGTCTACTGCTTTACAACATAACTATGAGAGAAGATATAGAGAGTCTGGAGAAATTGATCTGAGAGAAGACGATGAAGTTGACTGTGTTTCTGAGCATATTTTGGGCACTTAATTTACTTTACGGAGAATGGTTTGCATATTTGGTGCCTTCAATCTGGACTTGTTCTTGGCCTCATCTCCAACCCCCTTCTTCTTCGGTAAATTCCGTTAATCAAGTTGCAACCTTTTTTGCTGTTTATTAATTTTAATTTTTGGATTAATTTTTTTTTTTTTATCAAACTCTACCGATAACTATATTTTTATTCAGAGGCTAAAAGAAACACTTTAATTGAATGTGATTGATTGTTAATCTGTCTATAATGTTGGTCTGTGATAAAATTTGGATCTTGCATTATGCCATATTCTTGATTTGATTTTAGGTTATTCCTAACTTCGATTTGGATTAGATTCCACATCTGTTAAATTTTAATTTTCCTTTTTTTTTTTTCAAAACCCCTCTGTTTTGGGTTTCAATTGTGGGGGTAGGGATAACAATTTGCATCTGGGGGCAGGTCTTTTATCCAGACATTGTTTAAAGAAAGTGAGAGGATATGATTTCTTTGAATTTCTTCGTCGTACTTAGAATTCGTTTGAACTGGTTAAAAGAAAGACATTGTAGGAATTGTCTTTTAAAGGAAAAGTCTTTGTGTATATACCACAGAAATGTGGTTCAAGAGCTGGCCTTTCTTATATACTTTAGGTAGGGTAGCTTCCGATTCCTTCTTTATGAGTTACGATGGATTTATTAGATTATGATCGCTACTTCTTTTTAAGTCAATTGCATTTTGCAAGAATTTTGATCTCACTTATTATTGGTTATTCTCTAGTAATTGTTCTTGGTAAAATGTGTCTTCCTTATCAAGTCTCTCAACATATATAATCTGTTATATGTGCTTGTGTTGAATAAAATCCAAGAGCATTCATCTCATGGTGTTATTCTCTAAATGTCTCAGCCAAATGGAGTTGATTCTTCGGGTAACTATGTGAAAATCGCGGTTGTTACAGACCCTCAGGTAATTTTTCATTAGAGAAAGTACTGTAATTTTCTTGATATTGAATTGATTTAATTTTTTTATTTTAAAATTTTTGTATATAGCTCATGGATAGCACTTCCCTTCGCCTTGCTCCAAAATCACTTGCTCTGGAGATTGTTCAGTTCTATACAGATCTATACATGCGAAGGGCATTCCTCTCGTCTGTATTACCCTTCAAACCGGATGTTATTCTGTTTCTGGGTGATTACTTTGATGGGGGTGAGAGGCTCTCAGATGAAGAGTAAGTGTAATTTCACAAATTTTGAAATGTTAGATTATCTTCTTGGAGTTTCTGAATAGTGTTTATAAATGAGTTGCCACTCAGTAAAGCTCGGGAAACACAGAAAACCTCAGATTTTATGCTCATCTTATTTAAAACCATCACACCCTAGTTAGAACCTGAAATTTCATCTACTTTTCAACTATGATTTATTCTCGCTTTGATAGGTTGATTTTGGTGAACATTCTCTCCTTTGAATAGAAGTGATCATCTACAATCTGTTATTCTTAGATATTGTACAGTTTACAAAAGAAGTTGACAACTTGCAACTTCGTATTTCAGTCAGATGGCTGGATCCAGTAATATATTATTCTTTTCTAGTATTTCTAGTTGAAATTTTTGTTTTAGGGAAAAAAAAAAAAACCTAATTGCTTCTTTGTCTTATCTCTGCCAAAATTATTACAAGTTTGTGATCATGCTGGTCCCATTTTCTTCACAACTAGGATCAAGGATGAAACATCTCATCACCAACTTGATTTATCCTAACTCTTGTTCTAAGGCAGTTTTTGATTTATTATACTTATAGATGGCAGGAGTCCTTGGGCCGTTTTAGGCATATTTTCAACCTGAATATGATTCAGAAATCTTCAAACATAAAAGTATACTACCTTTCTGGAAACCATGACATAGGATATGCAGCTTTCAACTCTCGCAAACCAGAGGTACATCATACGCAACTACTCGAACATTATCCCCATAAAATTGAACCATATCTTTATTACTACTATTTGGTCTTCCAAATGTGTCTTTTATATCCTATTTCTATGTTACTCAGATTGTAAAACGCTATGAGGATGAATTTGGTGCTAGGAACTTTAAAGTTGCACTTGGAAAAGTGGATTTCATTGCCATCGATGCTCAGACTTTGGATGGTAAACCGCTAATGTTCCTAATTCTGAAATGCAAACTTTTAATCACTTCTGGGTTGCATGAGAAATATAACTTGCTGAAGTTTGTCATAACAAAATGTGCATAAACCCATTTCTATTTGACTGGCTCTAACCATTGTTTTATCCTCAGGTCGGCGACGGGGTAACTTTACATCATTTACCTGGGATTTCATAAAAGCAGCCTCTGAAGGTACTGGACACTGAGTTCAAGTCATAAGCATTGGTTTGTTCAGAAAATATGTTTTCTTACATTCTTTGAATTTATCCAGATACTTCTTCTAATCCAAGAGTTTTGTTGACTCACATTCCTTTATATCGGCCGGATGGGACTCCTTGTGGCCCTCATCGATCTTCACCGATCATTAATCAAGTAAAAATGTTATGATTCTATAAAATTCCCTTTATTCTGTGTTAGTTGTGTATATAACGTTTCCATGTTATACATATTTACATTGTGACTTTGTAATACATGCATGTATTTTTGGACTCCAGCGAGTATACCGTGCCGATCGTGATCAAGAAATAACGTAAGCTACTTTTCTTCTCTTTGAACCGAAATTATTTGGATTCTGCATATCTGCAATCTTGATTATTCACTGTGTGGTACAGGTATCAGAATTATGTCACTAAAAATTCAACAAATGTCCTACTGGATCTAATCAAACCTGTATGTATCATCTTTCGTCATTGATATATGCTGTTACAAATTACAATGATAAAAGAAGGTGAGAAGTAATTCTTGATGCAGGCCCTAGTACTCTCTGGTCATGATCATGATCAATGCACAGTCACCCACAAGTCGTCTAAGCATGGTCCAGTCACTGAGGTAAACTCGATTCTTTCGCCTTCTTATAATCAATAACATGATGATTTTGCAGTTGACTCATTGAATCATGCAGCATACTGTAGGTACTGTGAGCTGGCAGCAAGGAAACTTGTATCCTTCTTTCATGCTACTATCTGCTCGTAATTCCACCGCGCCAGGTGGATCTGTTCCAGAAGATTCCGTCTCCACTAACCTCTGCTTTCTTCCCATGCAAACACATATCTATATATGGTATTTTGCATATGGTTTTTTTTTCCTTTCCTTTTCTTTTTTCTTAATCTAATATTTTATTCTGAAAATTTAACTTGATGGATGTGTCAGGTATTTATCTCTCTTTGCAATGACCCTTGTTATTGTCCTCCTTTGGCCAGCAAATGAAGTCTTCATCATGCGAAAGCTTGGTGATCTCATGGTTTCTATCAGAAATGTATTTCACAGCTTCAACAGTGTCGTGAAAGAGAAAAACGAAGATGAAAATTGCGAGTATGAAGAGATATGGGATGCAGAGGGCACAATGCACCTCATCAAGAAAACCAAAAAGATTTCTCCTACATTGTCGAACGAGAGCAGCTCGGTCGAGAGGTAGACTTGTATAATCATGTTTATAACTTTTCAATCTGGGATTCACTTCTTTTTTCAGAAATCAACTCAAGTTTTCATTTACAGGGGCAATGTTGTGATGCGATCAAATGTCCGGAAACAAACGGGACCAGATGTCGATGCCTCAACCACGGATGTAAGTATACATATTGGGCCAGCAAGAACTAACAAATCCAAAGCAAAAATAATAATCTGGAGATTGTTACGAGCTTTACGAGCACTAATCACTATTGCTGCCTTCAATTTTCCTTTATATGTGTTGCTCGTATTCAAAGATTGGATCGACAAATGACCAAATATGAAATAATTGTGCCATAATTAGGCGATCTGTATTTAATTGCAACATGTCGATTGACCTCGAGATCTTGTATTATAATCGATACTTTGTGATGTCAATTTGTGATGGACCTTGTTTTCATGATAGCAAGAATTTTGCAAGTATGTTTTTTTTTTTAATTGAATATCGCAAGTAGTTTTTCAGATGGCTTTGTATTGCTGCTCTTGAAAGCTAGTTCTTATAATTTATAATGGAAACCTGGAGGAGGGCTGAAGAGGTAACTTGGATCTTACATTTCACATTGTCTGAGTATCATCCAGTTGGGAGTTCCCATGTTTGGATTCAGACAATTGATAGCTAATCCTTATAATTTATGTAATGGTGTATTTGGATCAAAGGATTTGAGTTATGAATTTGAAATCCATGACTTTTTTGATTTATTTTGTGAGTGATTTGGGTGGATTAGAACTATCCTCTAATGTGTGTGGTTTTGAAATTCCTTTTTTTCATTTTAAATCCTTGAATTTCACTTTTCATTTTAAAATATTTACTGGGCAAGGAACTAATATGAATATAGTCTATTTCTGTTAGGATTCTATTGTTGGATAATCTACTAACAATGTGATACATTTACAAAGGGAAAAAACAATAAAAATTCAAATGAGATCTTCTCATGGATATAATATCATATGACGGAGTTCCACTACATTCGAAACCAAACTTATCTTTACAAACTTATTATGAGTTATGGATTGTGAGTTCACTTGTGATTAAATTTGTGTGACTGTAATGATATCCTTAAAGTAAATATGTTATTTGATTTTGTTTTTTCCATTTTCAATTTTTGTTATTATATGGTTACCAAGAATTCAAAAGTTGAGTCAGACGTAAGTTTGTGAAAGTAACAAGTACAAAATCATCAAGTAATACATGTACCATCATAACTAGAAAATTGAATATAACAAAAAAGCCCTTTATTTCTTAAATCAAAATAATATATCATACATTAGACAAAGCTACCAACGTAGCATGAAAGTACACAGAAACACCATAACATTATTCTAATATAACTTGAAACACCCTCCACTTTATTTCCGTACAGATGCAATTAATGCAATAAATTGCATCTTATTTTTGCACACTACACTTTAAAGCTGAGGAAGGGACATTTATTATTACACATAATTTGCATCGACATAATAATACATACTATATGTAGGGCACTTTTACCTTTGCATCAAAATTTCCCCATTCTTAGCCGCCACAAAATCACTTGAGAAACCCCATCAATTTCTTCATGACAATCAGTTAGTTACCTTTCAAGATCCATGGTTTGTTCTTAAAAAAGCCTCAACTAGCATAGCCTTCACATACACAATTCTCTCCTTAAATTGCCAAAAAAAACCTAATGGAATGTCACCATTTAGGTTAAAAAGAAAAAAAGAGTGGCATTCTAGGGAGATTCATATATATATTGGACTAACACAAACGAAGCAATTGCACAAAAACAAAACAATCCATGACCTCTATCTTATCTCTTGTGATTTTAAGGTGTTAGAAAAAAGGAAGTCTTGAAGATGACACATGAAGTGTGATATATAGAAATATATAAGGGTATGGTTTTGGAATAGTGGATATAATTACTGAACGGATATATTTCATCAGGTGTAGCATCTGCAGAATCGAGAGGAGTTTTAGGTCAATCATCTCCTTGGATATAGGAGCAGAGAAGCATGGTGGCGCAGCGGCGGAGAATGTAGATTCGAGCTCGTTGTTGTTTAACCAAAGAAGCACATTTTCTTGTGAATCCAATGCTACTGCTCTTTGATCTTTTAGATGAAGTGTAGACTCCATTGATGTTCTTGAATTGTAGTTTGATCTCAGCCATTTTATTCTAGTTATTTCAAGATTTGGTAGTAGAATATATGGAAAAAAGATTGGGAAAAAAAGCTCACAAGTGAATGGAGCTGGACCCTTGAGGTGAAATGGAATAAGGGTTTGAATATTTAAACAAAGTGAAGTTGACTATGTTTGGAAATTAAGGGGGGTGAACTTGGTCCAGTTTGAGGGATCTGCATGGGAAAATGTGGCAATAAATTAATCTAATTAAATACAGAATATTTATATATTAGAGAGAGAGTGGGGGTTTGAACGTGGGGATGGATTCTTGTGAAAAACAAAGAGAAGTGAATTGGGATTGAAGAATGAGGTGTATTTTGAGTTAATTAAAGTAGGATTAGGAAAGTGGTAAGGGAAATAGTATTGGAAAATGGGGGATAAATGGTTAATTATTAGGACACTATTTTTATTAAGGCAAAAACACTACTGTAATTGCTGCTCCCAATATTAACTTTGGTTTTATACACAACCAAAACACGGATTTTACTCGTTTTATTCTAGTATTATACTCTCTCTGTTTCAAATTAATTGACGTTTTAACATTTTCACACAAATGAAGGAGACCTGCTAAATGACTGATCTACCCATAACTTGTTTTCTTCATTTTTATATTTTCAATACTCACTATGAGATAATAAAGCATTTAATAAGGAATAATAATAAATGAGGCAATTTTGAAAGAATTAAGGAAAATGTCAAATCTCAAATGCTAAAATGACAATTAATTTGGAACAGTGAGTATTAATTTTTTTATGTAATACAAGTTAATTTTAATTAATAATTAATGGTATATTTCCAATATTTCCTTTTTTTTTTCTTAGTTTTCATTTTTGTAAGGAAATTTATTTAATCATTCAAATTGCTGAGGCCACAGACGGCTATTCGCACCACCAGAAATTTTTAGCACAACACGATATTTTCCTTTTCTAATATGAGTATATGAAATTATAATTTTTGTATTGAGTTTACTGCACCTTGGTTGGTTGAATGTGTACGTATTTATTTTTTCCTTATAATATAACGTGTCCAGTTATATTAGTTAAATTTATTCATAGTTGTGATTAAAGGATTGAGTAATCTGTTGTTAGAGCTGGTTAAATGAATTAGTTAGTTTGTAAGTTCAAAAAAGTTTTTTAATTTTTATTTTTTGTCAATATTTGAATAATGATCCAAAATAATTGATAGTATAATTTTGCATCCCTAAAAACAAGAAAAGTAGATTTATATATATCTTGTAGCTAAGGACCTAAAATATAATTTCACCTAAGATCGATCTGAAGATGTTTAGGAGCTGCCATGATCATAGACACTATATATGAAGATATTTACTATTAACTTAATTTGGCTTTTATATATTTCACCCTCAACTTGATCTAACTTTAAAATATGGAAGATTTTAAATTGTCCTAACAAGCCTTGGTTTGTTTCACATTTCTTACTCAACCTATTTCATTTTTTAATCTTGTCAACTAGACACTGTTTAAAAACAAGTTGAAGATAGTAATTTTAGTCATGTAATTTAAAAATGTCCAATTTCAGTTTTTTTTTTTTACCAGAATTTATAAAATTCATTGAAATTTAGCAAGTGACTTTCACATAAATAAAAACATTTAGGATTTTTAGCCAGTTAAGATGATGCTACACCATTTAATTACTTGCTTTGATGTGAAAATTTGTAAACACAAAAAATCGAAAATAGTTTTCAAGTCAACAAAATAGTGTCTCTTCATCTAAGTGGTTGGCCATCACCAAAACTTTGAGTCACTTGTGAGTCATGCATCAATTTTCAATTGATTTTTATAAATTTTGGTGAAAATGATTGAATCTATATAAGTAGTTGAAAATTAACACCAAAATTTTAATTCACTTGCAAGTCATACAAATTTTCAGCTGATTTATAAATTTTGTTCAGAAAATGATGAAAATCGAATAATTTTGAGTTAGATATTTTAATCTTTATAGGAATATATATTTTCAAAGAGGGTTTAGTTGACATGATTAAAAATGAGTTTTTTCCAATTACATCAATATCCCCAATCTTGAGAAATTGACCAGAACTGAATCAAATCTCAATACCATGTTAGCACAATCTAATTAAACTTGTGAGAATTATATATAGCTAGTTAAGGTTCAATGTTCATAAGCAGATCGATGAAATCTTTAAGAGGTTGTTGAAATTGAATTTTTTTTAACGTATGAGCTAAGAAAAAAGATTGAAATGGTGATTTACAGAATCTGTAAACTCCAACAAGGATAATATTTTGGCATGTGAAGTAAGAGATTTGTAATCTTTGTAATGTATTTTACCAAACATAAGTGATTTTGTCTTCTTCAGAGGCTACCTCAAATCCCTATAGATTCACTTGTTCTAATCTCATTACCCCTCACAATAATTTGTTCCTTGATTTTCTCTTAAGTTAATTTTTGTGTACAAAGAGACCTATATCTTAAGACATTACAGCTGTGATGCTAATCATAAACATAAGACTTAATTCTTTGTCATTTCTTATTTCAAGATCAGATTAATTCATTATTAATTAATGTGTTTGTAGAAGCTGTCATTAACTTGAGATGTCTCAACGACTGCTGCCTTCAAACTCAGCCAACCTTATTATTAGTTAAGTGATTAATCTGGATTAAAAGAATATGCATAGATACACATATTATTAATACATTCAATAATTAACACGAAAACTCATATGAAACGGTGTTAATTTAATGGATAATGCGACGGAACTCCACTACTTGCAGCAATGCAAAATCGATTTTCAAAAATTTATACATGGATCGTGGGTTGTATGTGGTTCACATGTTTCATAAAATTAGATTCTCGAAACAATATTATAAAAAATCTTAATTAAATAAAATAAATTAGCAACAACAACAGAAACTGCATAGAGAAATAACCGAATTAGGGTCGGTAGAGTAGTCTCCACAGATTTTTTTTTTTTTTTTGAAACAAGTCCCCACAGAGTTAGCAAAACTTTAATTAATATAATTACTTATATATCTGTACTTTTATCTCCTTATATGTTATAATTATTTATTTATGATTCCAAATATATCTGTCAAAATTAAGATCCTGCATAAAATAATTAATTCTTCATGATGTTTTGTAATCAAATAATTAATTTACACGATAGCTCTTATAAAAACATTACACATTTCACCATAAGAACTAGTCACAAAATATCTCTCCAAAGCATAATAATGACTAGATGAAACTATTAATTATTAAAATGTTGATTGTTAAAATTGAGAGGTAGAATCTATACTAATATAAAAAAGTATGAAAGTTTGACAAAATTTACAATTTTGCTATTTTCTTGCACAAAAATGTTTTATCATGATTTTTTTTTCTTTGGTGTAATTATGGCATAAGGCTTTGTTTCCGCATATATGATATGTAATTGAAGTCTTATTAAATAATTCATATTGCTAAAAAAATTCAACATTAGTTTAGAAATCATAAATCACATGGATTGACGAATGGCATCCCATTTTTTAGTGGCTCAATCCAAAAACAAGCAATTCTGAATTTCATTATTTTTATTTAAGAATAATATTTTTGTTGTGATGCATGACATGTGACGGATTGAGTCACTTTTTTTTTTTTTTTTTTACATACTTAATTGGAATCATTGGATAATGGAAAATGCTAAATTGATTTTTTCCCTAAAATTTAAGTTATGTTAAAATTTATCTCACTTTTGTCATTACATATTTTGACTCTAATTCCGTCATTAGTTACTCATCACTAAATTCCATCTTTAATCTATAAATTTCTTGTGATGAAACAAATAAATATTATTATCTTTCTCGCGTAAAATAATTTAAACATAACAATAGACTTTGGTTTGATTTCTCATTAAAATTTATAATAAAAGCAGCAAAAGGGAATTTGGAAGGTGGACATAGAAAAGATGTGAGAAATCATTGGTAGGCTGCCAAAACCTGCATTGATTTACTCATTTTCTGATAAATTAATTAATTATGTAAGTGTATATAGAGAGATAATTAAAAGGTCGGTGATTGAGGCAATATTTATAAAAATAAATCAGGATTAATATCTCTAACTTAGATCAAAAGCATTGAATTATTAGCAAACGGATCCCCGTAAAGTTGGAGTGGGAGTGATGACATCATCATCAACTTCAAAAACAAGCTCAAACAAATGTATGTGTATATATTCACTGAATGCTGAGAGATATTAGGGTTCAAACAAGAATTAATTACAACTCATGCATATATATATATATATATATATATATATATATATATATATATATATATATAGATGGAGAAAAATAATTTATTCAACTTTTCTTACGGTGAACACATGCATGTATATCGTCATACATCCATCCATATAATTACACAAATCACATTTTATGCGAAGGGTTTATTTGGATAATTGGTTTTAATGAGGAGTTTGAAATTCATGGTCGCAAATCCATTATAAATTCAGTTGATTTGAAATTCATTCATTTCAAATTATAGATTTTAAATCAATCTATATGAATTTCAAATTAATTAATTATAAATAAATATCTATTTTTACTAAATTTATTTGGTACATTAATTTTAAATCACTCTATATAAAATAAATTCATTTGTTAAATTACACAAATCTTATAAGAGAAAGACTGGTGTACCCTGGGTGTACTATACCCCAACCCAAACTCTAATACTTTAAGTAATACGATTAATACATTTACATGTCATAAGTAAATATATTAAGTAATATATTTCAACTAATATGTATTACTAAAACATATATTTCGGTCATTATGAGTATGCAATTAATACTTTATGAGCATAGAACTAACATCATCAGGGATATACCACTAATATCTTATGAATATATAACTAATATCAAACTAACATTATTTTTGGAATATGTAGATCGGGTATATAATTTTTTGCATATAAGTAAATATTTCTTTTTCAGATTATAAATTATGAGTACTTACAGAATTTGATGGTTTCATAAGATTCCTACTCAAATATTTGTCTAATAAACTATTGGACCAATCTAGCTCCCCCACTATTCAGTCCAGCATCACAGTGGGCTGAATAGTGTTAAACACTCATTTAATTTGGATAGGGACAGTGCGATATCTTAAAAAATGTTCATGCTATGTTAGGTTTTTTTATTCATTATCATAATATCAAAATAGTTACTTATTTAATTGAATTTAACAATATAATGCTACACAAATTTAAAATTAATTATATTCTATCGAACATTATCAAATACATATAAATCATTTTATATAAGAAAAACATCCTAGCAATGTCATATTCTTCAAAAAAATAATGTCATATTTTAATTTCTGCTAAATATCAAATTATTTTTTTATTACTTGATAAGAGATAATGATAGTATAAATTAATTAATTTAATAATTGTTGTTTATTTCTCTAATATAATTTTATTTTTTTTTAACTGAAAATCTATATTTCTCCAAATTCTTAATTCTGAGTTGATTCAAACTCATAGACCTGAATATCCGCAGAGTTGAATCGAAATTCATAACCGTAGCTGAGATTTTAAATTCCCCAAATTCAGATGAGAGTTCTCATTTTTTATAAAGCCTGAAACCAGATAATATATGAACAGACCAAAGCATTTATTTATTCATGTCTTTTTTCAGTATAAATGTATATGGAGCATTCTACATGGACATCATTTCAACAGATGATCTTCTTCCTAGCCTTACAGAGTTCACATAATCCACTGGACTGTGAGCTGAAAGACCCGGGATTGCTAACCCTACGATCCTCAGCAGAAACGATTCCCACGTTTCCTTGTAATCATCTCCATACGCGTATCCCATCATCAAACTCCTCAACAATTCCCACATTGCATTTACATACTCTGGGATCAGAAATCGCCAACCAAAGTAGTTCCTGTTTGGTTCCTCGTCCACGTTCTGTACACGATCAACAATGCCGAATAAATTAGTTCAGATATGATGTCAAAGATTAGTACAAACATAAGGACAAAATATAGTGCTTACTTGCTCGATATAGAGGCTGTCGTAGTATATGCAATTGCCAAAATGCTTATACAGGAAGGTCTTGTTATCATAAGGCAACCTTGGAACGAGATCATTGCAATAAACTACTCTAAAGTACTTCGACTGAGGATGTTCTAAACGAGCTTCTATGTACCTTCCTAGCTCTCGGTTACCAACCCTAGGCTGTCCGAAAGTGTAAACACCTAACAACCTTTGCAACATTTCCTCCTCCTCGTGCAGAATAAGAACCATTGGGAATAATATGGCTAAGGCACCTCCTAAACTGTGCCCTGTGACGACAAATTTTGCTTTCGTGTGCTCGTTTAGCAGGTCCTTGAGTTTACTTCTTACAGCATAGTATGCAGATATCTTCCCCATTGCTGGTGTGAGCTCCTCATCATCTAACGGCTGTTCTGAACTGGGTGATGAATCATGACCGTTGGAAGAGGTGATCTTTGCTTCTATGCTGTTTTTGGATTGAAGATTCATCTGGAAAGTGGAGGTATTAACTCTGCTGCCTAAACCTAAGGCCTCGACAAATCCCATGTGTACTTTTCCAAGTTTTGGGATCTCGTACCATGAGTAGTCGAAGTCAGTGATCCAATCATCTGCATCGAATGGCTCTGTGCCCCTGAAGCTAACGACTATCAAATTTGCATCTTTTGGCCTATCGCACATTATGAAAACTTGTGTCGAGCTTTCCTTCTGATACTCTGTAAAGCAAAGCAAGAGATAGTGAAAACATGTTTCTTCGTAGTTATGTAAATTGAAAGTCGTGTTCTCACCATTCCAGCAGTTGTAGAAATCCACAAAATTCATCTGTGTTATGAAATGTGAGATTGGAAAAGGTTAATATCCAGTGATTAGTAATTTATGTACAAGAATTTGTAATGAATGAGGGCAAGACAGAAATCGAACCTTCCAATGGAGATCGACAATGTTTCTAACAACCTTAACATTCTCATATGCTAATTTGGAAGCCATCATACATAGGTCCATTAGAGCTCGGTTTCCCATCTCCACTAGCCAAGTTTTCTCCTCAGAACCATTCTGACTAATTTCATTCGATATTGCCTGAAACTTGAACAGGTCCAAACGCTTGTCTAAATGTCCAATGGCACTTATGAATGTTTCTGAATCTCTTTTCGGCATTACCACATTTCCTGTTTGCAAATCATTGATTGTGAAGCACGAAAACTTCGCAAAGTACTTGAAGAATAATTGAAAAAAACAAGATTGAGATAACAGAAAACTTCAATCACTCCTTCATGCTGATTTCACAAATATGAACTTCTAAACAACATGAAAGGTTCTCTTTCTCTAAAGAATTCCTATGAAAATGCAACATGAACTAAAAATCCATTTGTACGGTTTCAAAAAAGGAAACTAATGATCGAACATCCTTAATCAAATTCTTCGAACAACTGGTAGAAAAAAGAAAAAATGAGCTCTCGTTCATCTCCAACCATAATTAACATAGATGATCATGATCTATAAGATAGCGAAGCATTTCAACACACTCACAAAAGGTGATTTGAGGCAGTAACTAAAAGGAAATATAGAGACTGATACTAAAACCATATTCATTGGCATAAGTTAACAAACAGGTAATAGGCATAATCACTCACAAGTAGCATCATTAACATTCTCAGTAAATTAATAATAGACAATTGGGTAGATAAAAAGTTTTACTAATTGGGTTCAGAATCATACCATGGAGTATTCTGTAAAACAATCCAAGAAAATTGCCATTGAGAGACAAAAGATTGAGAATGAACTCCACAACATAACCAAACCATTCCAATGGCTTACCAAAAACCTTAATAATCTTCTTCATTATAATAGACACAACTATCACCCACCTATGATCATCTTCTTGTAATAACCCACCATTATTAAAGCTGTCGAGAAACTTGGAACCACTATCCTGATCATTATACACCAAGAACTTGAACAAATCAAAAATCCCACCATTTTCATGGCTCACAATCAAGAAATTGAAATCCCCAGAATTAGTTTCGGGCTCAATACCAGCCATTTGCACTCGGTTTTTTTACTGATGTTTTCGACTATTTCAAGAGAGAAAGAAAGAGAGATGATTGATTATGCAATCTGTCGAAAAAGGAGTAATAAATGTGGATTAAATAGCAGGTGTCAAAAATGGTCCACTTTGGAATGTGTGCATGCTAACAAATTGCGGTTTGAGGGTTTTTCTTTGGGGTCATATCCGTCATTTTACTTTCAACCTACATCATCTTTTGTCGCCTTCTCTAGGAGTTATATCTCAATATGTATTTTTCTTGATTTATTTTGTAAAATTAGATTTGTGAAACATTTTTATAAGAAATCTATTTTTTAAATTATACTTTTTTCACTTACAAATCTTTATAGATTGTTGTTTTGAACAGATTTTGATTATTGATGTAATCAGTAATTGAGATTTATTATATTGGATGACAAAGTTAAACAAATCATAACTGTTATGGTTGACAAAGTGTCAAAGTATAACGGAAAAAAAAAAAAAAGTGAAACACCTTTATATTCAATGGCAAATTGCAATTTACCTTGCCTATACTGTTAACTTTTGCTTTCATTTAATATTGATGGACTTCAATAAATATTTCATGTATTTCTATTAAGTTATCATTATGCATATTAAAATTTGAAAATATAAGAACAAGAAATGAGTCTATATAGATTTCGTGTCACGTTATGGTCTAATAACTCAACCTTTAGATAAAAATAAAAATAAATCTGTTTTCTATGTACATCCTCTCAAATAATATAAAGATTTTCCAATCATAATATATTTATTTACTCGTGTCGTGTTGTAGTACAAGACTTGTTTCTTTCTTATTTTGCTTTACAAGGATTACTGATCCATACCGTGATGATATTTCATCAATACTTTAAGCAAAGAAAATTCCTACTTTCGCAAGAGAATTCAAATGATTTAAGAAAGTGTACGTGTTAGTTGAGCTTTCTAACAACCCAATTCAAGCTTCAAATCATTCACACCATTACATTTAATACTTTTCTGAAAACTTATATAAGGGATAATGTTATAGATATCATCTTGTAAGATAAAGTTTCACTATTCAATACTCACAACATTTTCAAAATTAAAATATAATTTGTGGGTTAGAAATTGTGAATTGATGACTTTTTATATTGATTTGTTTTTTCCTTACCGTTTTTATTTACAAAATTCATATACATTTTTTTCTAATTACTAAATTCAAATATTCTTATTCTCATTTATCTGCACTATGCTCATAACAAAATAAGTAGAAAATTATTATTTTTACAGTAAATTATAAAATTATAATGTGAATTAATTATAAATATTACATTACATTTTCAAGAATAAATTCATGAAAAAAAAATTGAATACCAGATATTCTTAAACTTGAGCAATTCAAGTTTAGAATCTTTGAATTTTAGCTCACGGCATGGTTCAAATTATTAATTCTTTCAACATTTGATTAGACGAAAATCTCGGATAGAGCCATCAATAATTAAAAAAAACAAAATGGTTTAGTATCTATTTTAACATATATTATTACTTGGGGATAATTGTATTTTGTCATTCTTACCATGTGGTTTTTAAGTCTTTACATTGCGTGTTTTTTTTATATTATTTATTGCATTTTACCATGCCAAACAAAAATATTTGCAGTTGATTGCTAGTTCAATGTACAACCAAGATTTGTTCAAAATTGTAAAGTACAATAAATTTTCAAGTTTCTATGACAAAGAACAACTGAAAAAAACTATACGATAAAATGCAAAAAAAAAAAAAAAAAAACACCACATGGTTGATATGACAAATTGTAGTTACCCTGTTACTTAATATTCAATTTGATACAAAAAGAAGATAAGAGGATATGTTATCACTTAACAGAATGCAAATTATTTTTTGCCAATCAATCAAATCAAATCATCAAAGTGAAACTCGCAAACTTTCAGTATAAAATATAATACACTGTTTGGTGGGAATATATTAGAGTGGAATTAATGTTACAACATCCAAAGTCTGCAACTTTTGGCATATCCATAGCCAAGCAGGTAAGAAAGAATTCTCACAGAAAAAGATCCTCAAACTGAAAGTCAACATAGAATGGCTATCAATTGTAAACCATATACTTGGGAGTTGCACTAAATTTCTGATAGCCCTTGATCACTTTATTGACAGCATCTAGGAAGTCTTTCTCTGTCACCGTTTTCCTCCTTGCTCGAATAGCATACATTCCGGCCTCGGTGCACACACTCCTTATGTCAGCTCCTGAAAAAGAAGGCCAGTTAACAAAGAATATAACAACTAAAGTGTGTTGAACGCCAATGGCATCGTTTGGCTAGAAAATCATGCTTTATCAATGGCCAAAGGTCAAAACTTGGGCGTAAAATATAGTCCATGTGGTATATTATAATGATGATGAATCTTACCTGTAGAATTTGGGCAAAGCCTTGAAAGAAGTTCAAACCGAACATCCCTCTCACAATTCATTGTCCGTGTATGGATTTTGAATATCTGTGTTCTACTTTCTAGATCAGGCAATCCAAACTCCACTTTCCGGTCGAGCCTTCCCGGACGTAACAGGGCCGGATCAAGAGTATCAGGCCTGGATTTTGGTAAAAGATAAACAAGGGAAAGATATTCAAAAACTGCAAACAAATTGCTCAATCAAATGTAACATGCTTATTTGAAAGGTCGAAAACCTGTTGGTTGCCATTAGAACTTTAATGTTTCCACGAGCATCAAATCCATCAAGCTGATTTACGATTTCAAGCATGGTGCGCTGGACCTCATTGTCTCCACCCACCCCATCATCAAACCGTGCACCTCCTATGGCATCCACTTCATCAAAAAATACAATGCATGCCTTCTTAGAGCGCGCCATCTGCCACAAGAATTAATAATAATTATTTAATCCGTTTTTTAATGTAATGCGCAAGGATATGCACCAAATACTGAAAAAATGTGAGGAGAATCAGACCTGAAATAGTTCTCGAACCATCCGAGCTCCCTCACCAACATATTTCTGGACAAGTTCACTTCCAATAACACGGATAAAACAGGCATCAGTTCTATTAGCCACAGCTCTAGCCAATAGAGTTTTACCAGTACCTGGAGGACCATAGCACAGTACACCCTTGGGAGGGTCAATCCCTAACTTCACAAATTTTTCAGGGTGGAGCATGGGCAACTCAACAACCTAGCATAACAGGAGTGCAATTATAGAATCATTTGAAGAGTTAATAGATATAGATGACCATAGAAGAGAAGGCAAGAAATAGACAGTAGTAACAAACTGGTGTATTAGAAGCCTATGAAGATATTGAAAAGTAACTCACCTCTCGCATCTTCTCAATCTGCTCCTTACATCCACCGACATCATTATAGGTTACATCTGGCTTTTCCTCCACTGTCATCATTGTAACACTTGGATCAATCTTAGGAGGCAAGGGAATCTGAATTTGGTATTTATTTCGATCAACACTGCAACAAAAAGATAGTGTCAAGCTGGGCATAACAGAAGCTTTAGCAAAATATAATAGTAAAGTGATAACAAAACTTGAGCCTACAATTCAAACTTCATGCAGCCTCTTCTCTAGTCATGGCTAAATAAACAAAACTTATATAAAAAGGATTCTCAGAGGGAGGTATAGAACTAACACCAGCTAGATCATTTAATGTTGCTCTCCTAGATCAACATCCTTTGACAAGGTCACTCAACAATACATATGCATAATTCAACTGCTGTCACAAATCAGAACAAGACTAATAATGCTTCAAAGCATTTACAACTAAGTACAAAATGTGAAAAGTCCAATGTCCAATTGTCTAAGCAACAAACATAAGACTTTTCTTCACTGCCTAAAGATAAACCAAGATAGAAAGAGCTTACCCAACTCTCATGCCTTCTTCAATATCAGTAGGAGAAACTTTATCACCCAATCCAACAACAAACTGTGAAATGAAACATACATGAATTAGGAAGAAGTAAGACAAGAAGCAGAAAAAAGAAGAGATATAATTCTTGACCCCATTCCCTTTTCTTTTCCCAGGTTAAGCCATAGAAAAAACACATTTGGGAAAGCTGTCTAGCCAAAATGCAGATTAGCATACCTTTGCAATTTGCTTAACATTGATAATGTACTTTGCATCTTCAGTGTTTGGATTGATAATCTTTGTACATCTAGCAACCTAGTTGCAACAACCAGCAATATCTTAGAAAAATACTGATAAGATGGGCAGGAATAAATTTGAAAACCAAGCAAAAAAATACGCTACCTGTAGAGGTTGTTCCTCCTGCATCATTTGCTTATCAGATACAAGATCCCACTGGCTGGGAGCAGCTAATCCAGTGTCAGATTCCTTGATACCTAACATGAAGAGAAGACGAAAGATAATTTTCTAAAAGAACAAAGCAACATGGAATTCATAGTACTGCATCCATTCTTCCAGATACAAAAGAACAGCGAATACATATTCTTATCCAGTGGAAGTTCAATGAACATTACCAAGACACTGATTAAAAATATAGTCAGTTGATCAGTTCTCATATTAATTTTCCAAGCCATGATTAATATAAGTTGAGAGACAAAAATGGGGAAAAGTAACAAACCACATAAGTCATTAATCTTCTTCGCCATCTCCTTGATTTCCTTCTCAGCTTTTTTTATGCTTGTAGAGTAAGGTCCCAATCCCTGAAACATATCATTCCACGAAACATCAATAGAAGCAAATTATCTACAACATTTCACCAGCGTTAAGTATATAACCAAAAAAACGCTTCCATTTCATTGATAAAGCATATCCCCACAAAAAACCAGAATGAACACTAGGCACAAGTCCTATAGTGGCAAAAAACTTCTGCATAATATCAAATAAAATCAAAGACTAAATTTTCAGATATAGAAAAGCAGCAAATAAGCTAATGAATCATTCTGCCAAAAATTAAAGCCACTAAGTTAAAAAACAAAACAAATAACCACTTATTTCTTTCATTTCAGATCCATATTAGCAGAAACCCAGCTAAAATTTTCTGACCATGAAGGAATAATTAGTCTCGACTTCTTCAAATTACCAAATTTAGCAATACGCTTTAAAAACAGATGAAGGCCCAGTTCATAAGAACATAAAATTAAGTAAAATAAACGGACATAGTTCCTAGTTAGCATACAAATCACAGATCTTAGTCGTCACGGAAGAACATGAAAGAAGCCAAAAAAAAACCATTGCAATTCAGTTCATAACACATGGTGCTCGAAAAACTCAAACCCTCAGCCAAATAAAGCTTAAATTAAGTTTCGTAAAACAGTAGGAGAAAAGAAATAGTACATATGTCTTGAGGAGGGCGATATCATCTTCATCAAGAGGCTTAGGGTTCTTCTCGTCCTTGATCTCATCCTCATGGTCTGGTGCCATTTCAAATTACTCGATTTTTTTTTTTTTTCGTTTTTGGTATGTTAATAGGATTCAATTCTGGGAGCAAGTTTTCTTGAGGCCGAGGTTAAGGTATTCGAGGCAAGAGGAAAAATGGTGATGGCGGTTGTCACGTGCGCTGCACGTGTTTCATTGGGCTGATTGCCGGCCCAAATCAAATTGGAATATAGACCAAACCGTATTAAAAGTTGGCCCAATTAAATTATGAGGCTATGGGCTAAGGGTATAAAGCCCAGCCCATTGCATTCTCTAAAATTGTTAAATTTTGGAGATATATTTTCGTCTACATATAATTTTCTCGCAGATAAACACTTTCTACAAGTTGAAAATTAATAATAATTAATTTGTTCTTTTCCTTTTTTTGTTCTTTCACATATACAAAAAATCGAAAAGAATTGGATATGACAAGGATTTTCTGAATAGATTTCATGATTTTCGGAATCATGCTGATAGTTTTGTCCTTAATAAATAAATAGAGTGCATTCTGCAGATTTGTCCAAGCTCCATTGATCTATACTGCCATACTGGTTACAAAACATAAATATTACAGTATTATTAGTAAAATCTAGCTAAACAGTAGTCTTTAAGCAGAAGTAACAATTACATGCATTTTATGGATATCATTCACAAGCCAAGTAAAAATAATCTTTTGATTGAGCAAAAAAAAAAATCAGATTCTTGCCCTGATTGGAACACCACAAGTTTGACACTTGGTATCAAAACATCACAAAGATATCTGAAATCTAGATGGCTGTCTTTAAACAAGATTGTGTTGCTACATTCTTTACATCTACCAAAAACCAATCAGTAAGTTGCCTAAATTCTTTGGTATCCCTTAATTCTCCAAACTTCAATTATGAAGCAGCCTGCATCAGATTATGCATTCTCTGGGGAAAAAAGGGCCCACATTCTTGTGTGGGTCGAAAAACTGTTCAACAATCAATCAATATTCCTTCTCAGGGAGAAACGTGAACCATCCAAAACGAGTCATACGACGCGGCTTGTTCAGTTATCCTTGGCAGCATCGTTGATAGATGAACGAAAGAATTGAATAGTTTAATCAGGTAGAGTGACTCCTCTTTAAACATTTTCTCATTCATATTCACTCATCTTCTGCAATAAAATCTGGCAGGTACCCCTGGCATAAGTACTCATCACATAATGATGATGATCCCCAGTCCTTCCGTAGGCGCTTAATATCCTCAGTGAAAGTAGAACCAGGAGATCCAATGAACACAGAAGAGAAAGCACAAATAGCCTTATCCAGCATTGCTTCAACCTTCACAATACAATTGAAATTGCAGCATTAGGTAAGTTTACGATGGTGAATTATACGTACTACAAGATTAAAAAGCCCAGGTTTACATTAGTATGCAGAAAAGTTTGCTAATAAGTAAATCCAGACAATCAAGATTGATGAAGCAAAGACAAGTAATCACACCTGAGAATCACCACCAAGTCCGTTTCTGTATAACAAAGCATCCCACTTCTCAGCTGAATCGCTAGCTGGTCTTTGAACAAGTGGTACAGTCTTGCCATTCCAAGTTACAAGTGACTGCAATAAACCAGTTTCACTTTCTGCAGCATCTGTAGAGAGATATATCACCGGACTGTTCGCCCTTTCAACCACTCGATTTATGCACTCTGCAGCTTGAGGTATAGGGTAAAAGCAACTTGGTTTCTTTGCATTGCTGAAAAATCATCAAGCAAATTCTGTTGGACACTATATCCAGTCACTAAAAGATGTATCAAGACCTGAAAGAATGAGAAAATACCAGAACTTCAAGAAACCATGGCGACGGAAATGAATAGCTATAAAGTCCTTGCCCAAGAATGTCTGTATAAAACGTTGAGCTGTGAGCAAAATAAGCCGACTTGGCTCAATCAAAGTCTTACAGTTATGTGCAATCGGACCACCAGGCTGCATCACCCACTCTCTCTCAATTTCAGCAAAGAACACATCCCCAATTGCAATAACATCATCATCTGATGAAAACTTTCCCAAGATATCGTTGACAGTCCTGTGCTTTGGCTCCTTAACATCCTCCTTCCAAACAGCTTCAACCTTGCTCAAAGTGAGTCCCAACCCCTTCAACTTGTTCACATGATCATCATCCACATAACATGGCTGTGGTGATGAGAAATAACACAAAAATTTATCGATATGCAGATTGTTCTTTCTACTTTCTGCAAATTCCTCAAATGTGACTGCTACTTTCCTCCCCAAACACTTATTGATATGATCTATGTCTAAGATCCTTTTAAACTCAAAATCAATTTTTGGACTTGGAATAACCAAAACTCGACCAAGCAGAGCTGCGAAAAACATATGCTTTTCCAAACAAATCAAATGATTCGACGTTTGTCCAGATACACAAATAGCAAACAGATACCTGTTAGGTCTTGGATTCCACTCTATAGTTTTCCTCTCAGATAATCTCTGATCTACCTTCCCACACCTGCTCAAACTTAAAAGATTTGAATCTGTGTAATTCTCATTCAAATCCATCAAACTTTCATTTCCATGCGATGACAATAGAACACCCTGAATTCGCTTGTTCAATGAAATCTGGTTAAAAACACGAGATTTCAGATCCTCCAACATTGAAGATAAAACCGCATTTCCACCGTAATTATTAGCAGAACTCGAATTGACCATATCACTAGTATTAATTTCTGATTTATTCATCAATACGGCATAATTCCACATCTTAAAAAGCTCAAATTCTTGCTTCTTAAGCAAAGACAGAGCTTCCAGTTCAGACTCACGCATTTGATTAACTGAAGAATCACTATCCCCGATCCAAGAAATACGAATTACAAACCAAACCGAAATCAACACAAGCAGAAAAATCGCGAAAAGATAGCGTTTCTTAAACCTGCGAGAAGAAGAACATTTGCCATCATCGCCGATTTGGAATGTGGATCGATTACGGTGATTGGGTGAGTTCAGAACGTCCTTATCCATTGCGCTCTGGCCGATCAGATTTCGGCGTCCCTCCTCTTCATCAGGTTCCATCATTTTCAGTCACTTTTTACACCCAGTGGAGATTCAAGCAGTGAAACTGTAATGCACACAGTAGCAACCTGATGAAGGGGCAAGCAAGGAGTCGGTTGGAAGCGATAGATGATCGGATCGTCCTTGGAAAGCGACCCATGGCCAGACGCCACATTCCTTGGGCCAGCCCATGCTGCTGTCTTTCTACTTCATTTTCGGCCCAACCATGGTCTATAGTGGATTAACCTACACCAATCATGTACATGTGTAAAAATTACATTTTTTGAAATTAATGATAAACCGAATTCCTTTGAATTGGTTTTCAGTTGATTAGTATATATATTTTATTTTATTTCTACTTATATAGTTTATTAAAACAATTATTATTTAAAAATTTCGGTAATAATAATTAACATATCATCTCATCATGTTGCATAAACAATATAATTAATTTTTAATCGATTGGAAGCATTGATTGAACTAATTCCACCGATTAACCGATGGCAAGATTAATTTGATCATTTATTCGATTTCTAAAACACTAGAACATAGTAATATTTAAGTTTATTTGATTTTTTCGAGGTTTAAGGTATTGTATATAAACTTGTTTAATTATCAATAAGTATAGTTTGAAAGAGTTTTCATTGAATATATTATTCCTAAATACTGAAAGCCAAAACACTAGTCAAGAGATAAACTCCACGTTGATTTTGATCTCTCCTCTGTTTTTCGCCTCCATCCAAAACGCCGCCGTCTGAGCTTCAATATCCCGTGAAACCTTCAGCTGACCAGTCTTTTTGCTATATCCATTTCTCCATTTTTCTAGTCTTTTCTACATTAATTGTTTTATATATATATACACACACATATGGGTCAAGAATTTATTTTCAGAAGATCCCAACTTTTCTTGGGTATTTGCAATCCAAACTTCAATTTTTTTCATCTGCAATCGTGTGATCTGGAGAAATGGGGCTTTCATCGGATAATAACAATGGAAAATTAGGTGACACAGATATGATTGAGCTCACTGGTAAGATAATGATAGTAACTCTAATCCTCCTTTTCTTTATCCTATTCTTCGCCTTTTTCCTCCACCTCTACGCCAGACATTTCCGGCAGCACCACCGTGAACAGACCACCGCCGCCACAACCAGGCGGCGCCGCCGCCGCCGCTTCGACTTCTCCGGTGGCCACCAAGAAATAATTCTCCTTCCCTGCTCACACGTGGGTCTAGATCCTAAAGTCCTCAAATCCATACCTGTTGTTGTGTATGATCCGAATGAGTTCGAAGATGGATTGGAATGTGCAGTGTGTTTGTGTGAAGTGTCTGAGGGTGAAAAGGCGAGGATCTTGGTGCATTGCAGCCATGGATTTCATGTTGAATGCATTGACATGTGGTTTCAGTCTCATTCTACTTGCCCTCTTTGTAGAAACCCTGTTGCAAATGAGAAGCAACCGAACCTTCTAGAATGTTCTGTTGCTGAGTCATCGACCAGGAGTGATGGGGGAGTGCTGATGATTGATATTTTGAGGACCAAGGATGAAGAAGTAGAAGAGAATTTGGCAATGAAGAGGTTCTTGAGTGGTGATGCTAAGGCTCATACTTCTACTCCAACAAATCTTGATCTTGAAAATGGTGGAGGATTTAGTTGATTAGTTCATGTTTAATTACTTGTTTGTCTCAACTCTAATCATAGTTGAAGTTCCCAACAAATCATTGTTTGTAAAAAGATTTACTTGTGTTGAGTAATGGTAGACTTAGAGATTATTATGACCTAATTGGATGCATTGTGCGAATTTTTTTAAATTTTTATCGTAGATGTTATATCTGGTGAAATATATTATTGGACGGTGATAATGCAATAATTACATAAAATGGAACATTTAAGGATGTAAATTTTTTTTTTTTGAATAATAACTATATCATCAGGTTCACAATCCTAATTATAATATTGTGGATGTTATACAAGGTTAAAAGAAGAACAATTTTGAACTCCTCAAGCAATATTTATTTAGGAAGCAAAATTATAACATGGTAGGAACACAAACGTGTGTGAAATCTTGTTGATAATCAGATGTTCTCTAGCTACTCATAGGAGGGAACATCTCATGAATTAATCTATTTTTGCCTATAAAAAAACACCATCTATATAGAATGGCATTATAGTGTTGTTGAAATAAAGCATCATTGATCATCATGAATATAGATCCAAAAAAATTAGGAAAAAGAAAAAGGATATATATTTACTTGGGTCTACTCAAAAGCTCCTGAACTATATTACACAAAAATATGTAAATTATCCATAATTTCTAAGGTTTGACTATAAGAACTCAAACTTATTATGTTTTTCATTGCTTTATCATTTTTAAATTTAATCGAATCATACATCATGCCAAGGAAACTTTAGATAGCTTTTCAACAACTTAAGTATGAAGATTTCATTATAGGTACAGCAAATAACACCGTTGATGTGTGAGAGAGAAAAAAAAAAAAAAGATTTGAGACAACATGTGATGAGCTATATTAATGGCTTTTTTTCCTTACCTAATACCACTAATTAAAAGATGAATTCTTTTATATATATATATATATATATATATATATATATATGTATGTATATATTAAGGAAAATTGTAAATTTGAACACATAATTTTGAGACGTCCATGGCGAAATTTTCTCTTTTCTTAAGTGCCAAAAGTTGTTCTGATCTTTTCAAATTGTCATTTTTTTTGTCTTAAAATCCTTAATTTAGTTGTGGTTTAGTATATTTCGATCAGTTTCAGTGATATAATCGACTTGAAAGTACTATGGACTTGAAATGATGCTAGATAAACTACAATCTATAGAAAAATAGTGAAAATATAATTATCGTTTGTGCAATATAATTCATGTCGTTTTGGTACATGTGATGTCATCTAATTTAGTCATGATAAGATTCTCACTAAATTAAGTTTTTTTTTTCTTTAATACAAGATGAGACGATTTAAAATGAAGATGACTAATTTTGTCACACCTCCAACAATTATGGGATTAATTTTATATAGGGTAGTCAAGATTTACAATACCGAGACGCTTTTGGGTGTTAAATATTTAGAGAATCGTTTGACAAAATGTCTCATGAATTCTAATACTATAATAAACAGCAAAAAAGTTAGCCTAACTCACTTGACACTACTACACCTTCTTCCAACCCTATTCTTGTGTTTACATGGAAATTATATTCAACCTAGTTTCATCAAATATTATTACTTCAAACTTTCTTTCATATTTTACTCATGCATAAATAAAATACAATAAAACTGAATATCTCCTATATATATAAATACACTCTCACATATAAAATAAATAATAGTTATTGGGATCCACTACTTATTTTGATCTACTTGTGCTGACTTCAAAGTTCAAACAAACAATCACAACAAAATGAAACCCTGTTTACATAGAAAAATCCTAACATACATACAAGTAAAATAGAAAGTAACTAGCAACTTCATCAGGAAAAAAAGGTTTAGCAAATAAAGTATATATATAATCACGTGGCTAATCACATGATCAGACTGAAACTCCAACATATTATAATATATATTCTTGCAACCATGAGTCAAAGAATCATCACATGATCCCACTTAACATAGGATTCCATTCCAACAATATCTCCCAAGTAACAATGATCATGCATGATGTCTATAAATATAAATAATGTTTCCTGTTTAATCTCCTCTAATAACACATATATACATCATCATCAGAACTAGTTATGATATCATTCATGAAGTCTCATTTCAAGACAATAATTCTTGCATTAATATTTGTCATTATTCTGCATTTCCATGTCCAAGAAGCAGCAGCAACAAGAACCCTTCTTGCAAAGGAACCATTTTCATCTTCTTCACAAACTCTCAACAACTCCAAACCAAATCATGAGAAGACGAACATGGAATCTAGCTTTCGAAGAGTGCCTCCAAGCCGATCCAATCCAACGCAGAATTAGCAACTTATTCAACTAATCTTCAGAATTACTTAGGGCAGATTTTGTTTATTTCATGATTCACATTTCAATGCTCATCCTTAACAACTTCTTTCTTCTTTTCCTCATATATATAGTTTTCTGCTACTTCTATAATATTAGAATAATGTTTATGTCGTTATCCTATATTTATATGATTGGACAATCACTTATATACCTTGCAGCTTATAATTAATGTCACCAATATTTTTACAATATTCATATCATTTTCTCCTCTTCTATCTAGCTTATTCATGGCTTAGAAATATGAAATTGTGAATACAATAAGATATATGTGATGCAATATACTTAATTGGTGTTTTAATATTCATCGTTTATTTACACACAATCATGCATGTATATGTAAAAATAAATAATATATTGATATTATATATTAGGTTTAGCATTTGTCAATAAATTTAAAAAAAATTATAACTTTAAAAAAATGATAAGATCACTTACAAAATTTAGCATTGATATTAATTTTTTTTAAAAATCAATAATTTAATTCATTCATGAAGCCAAATCAACCTTAAAAAAATGAAAAAATTTATAACCTCAAAATTACATTTTTTGTGTCAAATAATACTTCATCAAAACCTCTCTAACTGTATTTTTTGGGCCCAATTTTGTAATCAGATCACTCTTACATATTCCTAAACGGTTAATTAATTAATCAGCCAAATTTTTATAAGGTCACATTTACCCCTAAAATATGGGCTCTATTTTTTTTTTCTTCTAATACTTTTAAATCTTTAATGAAAATTTCATGGTTCTATAACAAAAGATTCTAAATACAATCTAACTAGGTTATGGGTATAATTTGGTAAGAGGAACCCACGACTCAAATTTATTTTCATCGGTTATAACTATATATTTTATGGATTGTACATTATGAATTGATCATCTCATCTTATGAATTAAATTAGTAAGACAGTTTCAAATTCTATGTCAAATCTTTCAAATGGGGGTGTCCATGGTCCGGGTTGGTTCAGAGATTTGAAATTTTTAGTAACCGAACCAAACTTTAGAGAATTTTTAAAATAATTCTCTGAAATTGAACCAAAATAAAAAAAATCTCCAAAACCAAAGCAAACAAAATTTTGTTTAATTCAATTCGAAGATTCAAGTCTACCCATTCGGATCAGTTTGAGACAGATATTCGGTGATTTAAAAAAAATCAAAAGGAAAAAAATAAGGTAAAGGGTAATTCATGTTAGATAAAATGCTTAGAAAAGGTAAATAACTAAAAATTAATTTAACATGTATCATTAATTATTGAAAGTCAAATGTTTCACTTCAAAAATTATAAAGTTCTATAATTAAAAAAGATATATGTTCTCTTAACTATGACCATTAGAATATAGATATTATTAATTATTAAAAAAATTGAAATTAAATTTATTTGCAACATTATATATTATTAATTAACTTAATTGAATAGGTATTATGTAATTATATCAATATATATATATGAATAAATGAGATATATACATATTATTTATTAACTCTTTGAACTAGTTCTTCGGTTTAGTCTAATATGGTTTGGTTTGGTCTCGGTTCTCGATTCAGATTAATGAAAAAAATTTAGAATCAAACCCAAAAACAAAATTGATTTGGAAACAATCAAAAAAATCAACAGATATTTTTGATTCGAACTTTTCCAATCCCAATTCCGATCAGATTTTGATAATCTTCGAGACTTGTCTAAAGCCCTACCTTCACGTTCATCGTTGATTCAACTTGTTGACTTGTAGCTGAAATTATTTCCTAGGCCCAAAAGGGAAAATAAAACAAAGAAATCAAAATCACCGTAGACGACAATAGTCAACTAGGACGGCCCATGGGCCCATCCTTTTTTTCAAATAATTTCTTCTTCTTCTTCTTATAATTATAAATCAAATTATATATACTAGTATTGCATAATATAAAAAAAGTAGCATTTTTAAGTATTTGTACTTTCAATTTTCAAATAAGAAAATCAATTTGATCTTTGAGCTACACTCACCATTTTTTTTAAGATTGATTATTGAACTTTCATTTGTGATGTATTGAGTCCTTACATTTATTATTTTATACAGTTTAATCATGCTCAACTTAAAATTGATGTACCTGCAGCAAAGTCTTCGAATGTAATGACCAAGTTTTTAACATCTATGTTTTTTTCATTAACAATATTAGATTTAACATTAACATCGATACATATACATTTATTATAAAAGAAGAAGAAAGAGATGGTGTTCCACCACATGGTCGAGTTAGTAAGATCTATAGAAATATGGGAAGAAATCCTCTTAAAGTTAAAACCTCATTGATGTAAATTTTCACTGGTATCCATCACTTGAACATATTTCTTAATTTACATCTCGCTTCACAAGGGTTTTCATATATTCCTTATAAAAAAAAAAGAAATAGATCAGATTAAAAAATTTGATTATAAAAATTTATATCAAACAATGTAACAAATATAATTTCAATGGTTAGGCGTCACTGTCCATTAATCAAACTCATTTTATAACTTTATACATATAAAGTTTCATCTTACGAAATCGTATTAAAATATGAAAGGGATCTATTGGTTGACGCGTAATGGAAGCCTATCTCTACATCACCCTTTTAATTATTTGTCCGTTAAGCTCCAGCTGGGATTTCATCTTTCTATGTGCGCCACACTATTCAGGGTACAACCCCTAATGCCTCGAGTACCCACTCTGCCTCTTTGGGGATTTGGTCAAACCAGGTCCACCACCACTACTACTTTAATTCTCTCAATTCTACTAAGTAAATCATGAAATATCAGTAAAAAGATATTCTTTTTTTTTTGTATAAAATATCGGGATTCTTATAAAAAAATAAAATGTGTATAAGATTTTAGTTTTTCAGTTGTTTACTCACCCCATGAAATGTCATAGGAAGTTTCAAGAATAAATTAACAAAAATTATCCTATCAATTGCAAAACAATTGGAAGAGATTCAGAAACATAGTGAGCTAGTGCCTATAATCTTTGACATAGATGATGACATGACATTACACCTATATTTGAATCTTTTATGTCATCATTCTCATTCTGGTAGTAGTTGTATTGTATCAGTTATCAAATAATTCTTCTCATTTATTATTATGATAAACAATATATTTATAATTTATTATTCATATGCTTGTTATAAGTATTTTATTTTGTTGAGATTTAAAATTATATTATGGATTATAGTTTGTTGCAATTATTCTTAAAATCCCATGTTAAAGTTTCAAATTCTTAATAAAATTCCATCTGTTTTTTACATTATGAAAATCACTATATAATGAAATTTCTTAATAGATCCAACGTGCATGCAATATTCCTCTTCTGTTTGAGGATGAGTGATGGATAGCATTATCCCTCATCCTCCAGAAAAACAACTAATGTTTAATTCACATTTTATATATTATTATTAATATGTGCAACATATATAAAATTATAAGCTTTGGCTTGATTAATTCTGAAATCGAACAATTATATAGCATCGTTCAATCATGTTTAACACTTAAATTTCAACATTAAATGCAACCTATATGACTACACCACTGGGATCAATATCCATTCAATTACCTTACTCAATTATTGCTCTCAAGTAAATCAGAGCATGACATTATTCTGTAGCAAAAAATAAATAAATAAATAAATAAATAAATAAATATATATATATATATATATATATATATATATATATATAATATTAGAACTAAAGATGAAACATAAACTGATTCATTGGAAGCAAGTTGCCTCTTTTTATGATATAAATAAATTTGAAATAAAAAAACTTAAAAAATATTTATTCAATCAAACATCTCAGGTTAATTCTTAAAAAAGAAGAAGCATAAACTGTATGATTATGGAAATTTAATACAAACTTATAATTTTGAAACATTTTTTTAATGTATTTTATATTGCAATTCGAAGCATCGTAAGAAATCTCATAATTCTAAAACAATGATGTCTTAGTTTTCCAATGTAGCACCTTTGCAAAGATCATGATTAGTAACGCTAGAGTGCCCTCCTTTTTTTTTTTTTTTTTTTAAATCAATATCGAATTTATAAAAACGCGTAAAATTTGTGTGTTTTTCACTTTTTCTGATTTACGTACTGCTAATTCGTTAAAACAAAATTTTTAAAAAAGAAAAAAGGAAAAACAAAAATCAGCACTTCACATGCTACTATAAAATGACAAGAAAGCAGAACACAACAATTAAACCTAAAGTCTAAAAACTCTGTCTGAATCCCACACAATCACAAACTTCCTTTCACCCAAAAAAAAAAAAACACAGATTCCCAACACTAAAATCAATCGTAAGATTTTCCGATCATCGGAAAATGGACACCGTCAACTCCTTCAAAGGCTACGGCAAAGTAGACCCCCTCGAAGAAGCTGCATTCAGAAGAAAAACCCGCAAACGCATAATTATCCTCTCCATTTCACTTGTTCTCCTACTCGTTCTCATCGTCGGAGTCGTCGCCGGAACTCTAGCTCACAGAAACAGCAAGAGCAACTCAGACGAAGTTCCGGCAGCTTCAATGGCCGCGGCTCTCAAATCCCTCTGCAGCGTGACTCAGCATCCAGACTCGTGCTTCACGAGCTTGCAATCCTCGAATTCAACGAAACCGGAAAAGATCTTCCAGTTCTCGTTAATGGTGGCGATGGAAGCTCTGAGGAAGGCATCGAACTTTCCAGAAGAGTACGCGAAGAGGACAGATGATCCAATAGTGAAGGAAGCTCTGAAGGTGTGCGGCGTGGTGCTAAACGACGCCGTGGAGTCGCTAAACGACACCGTATCCTCAATCAACAGCGGCGCGAAGCTCGTCTCCAGAGTTGACGACATCAGGACGTGGCTGAGCTCCGTCCTGACGGATCAAGAAACGTGCTTCGACGCGCTGGACGAGGCGAACGCGACCTTCGTGGAGGAAATCAAGGGTTTGATGAAAAACTCCACCGAACTCGCGAGCAATAGCTTGGCCATTGTGTCGAAGATCATCGGAAAACTCGGGGATTTGAAGATTCCGATCCACAGGCGGCTACTGTCGGAGTTTCCGGCGTGGGTCGGGGCGGGGGAGCGGCGGCTGCTGCAGGAGGGCCAGCCGAAGCCGGATGTGACGGTGGCGGTGGGCGGCGGCGGAGATGTGGCGACCATTGCGGAGGCTGTGGCGAGGATTCCGAAGAAGAACGCGACGAGATTTGTGATATACGTGAAGGCCGGAGTGTATGTGGAGAATGTGGAATTGGATAAATCGTACTGGAATGTGATGATGTACGGCGACGGAAAAAACGCCACCATTATTTCCGGCAGCAAGAACTTCATTGATGGTACTCCCACCTTCTCCACGGCCACGTTTGGTAAGTTCATTAATCCACTTTTTGTTATATCAATTTCTAATGTCATCCACATTATTCTACGATTTGCATTTTATCTACTAAGTAGTATAAGAAATTATTTCGTCAATTTCAATTTTGGCTCTCTATTTTCTTATTTGTTTTCTGATTTTGATATTTATGTTTAATGTTTTTCAATTTCAGTTTAATTTTGATTGCAGCTTTTAAAATTGCTGATATAATCGGCAAAAATTTTAATGTGGCCGTCGGAATGCCACATCAACGATTTTAAAAACGTCGATTAGAATTGAACTGAAAAAAAATCAAAATATAAAGGATCAAAGTTAAAATATTGATATTTGGTTTTAAAAAATGCAAAAGTGTTTTATGTGTATCATAGTATATTTTATTATTTTTAATTTAGATCACATCATATATGAATTAGTAATGTCATTAAAAGATTTAATTGATGCACATGGGACTAAGTTATTTCAATAGTTACCGATTTGGGTGGGGGATAAGGCATGTGAAACTGAAATCCCCTGGTCTTATCAATAACAAGTTAGGACAGCCCTCCACCAGAAGAACAGTCTTGATCTATGTGTTGCAAGGTGCCATGTGATTTCTAGCATAAATGTCCCCCACCCTCATTTATCTATGTATATTTCTTCCTAAAATTAATATTTTTTTTGTCTTTAAAAAGAAAACTTAAAGTTAGAGTTTTAGCTGATTAAATTCTGCCATGTGCATTTTAGGCCAACTGATTTTGGGAGTCAGTATCATAGACAAGTGTCCTAAGTGCATGCTTTGTGAAAGTATTATATTGAATAGGGTTTAATTAGATGTTCCATTCATACTCTACATGATTTTGACCCTTTTTTTTTTTTTAATAAACTTTGAATCATTTCATTTTCATATGAACTTCTAATTTAATCAATTTTGTTATACCAAATAAATCCTAGTTGTTGCTAGTTGTTGATATCTAACATGTGTACGTTTAGAATTTTGTTTTATGATAAAATGCATTAAATTTAAATTTTATATGATAAAGTGATACAATTCAATGTTTATAAAAAAAATGACAAATTATATATAGTTTGCATGGGAAACGGTTTTTCTTATGAAATGTAAAAAGTATCAAATCATATGCTTAATTTTCAAATAAGAATTGTTGGAACAAAATTCAATTTTGCCAATTAAATTAGAGGGTTTTGGTTTCATCTACTTATTATCAAACGCTATTAATTACGAGGGCAAAATGGGAAACTTATACTTTCCTAATCAGTTTCTGGTTGATGTCTAGTGGCTACTGCCTTAAATGTTCTAGAGTCCTATCTCTGGGGAAAAAATGGTTAAAATTAATTTTAAAAGCATGTTGGTTAGATATTCAACTATCAGGATGTTTTGATTGAAGAATTTAAGGAATAGTTTGAAATTTATAGTAGCAAATCCTTTTATTATAACATGTGAATTGAAATTCATCACTTTCATTTGAATTATCGTCTTACTTGATATGTCGTTCACCAGCTGTCGTCGGAAGAGGATTCATAGCAAGAGACATAGGGTTCAGAAACACGGCCGGTGCAATAAAGCACCAAGCCGTAGCCCTCCGATCAGGCTCCGACCAATCGGTCTTCTATCGGTGCTCGTTCAATGCCTTTCAGGACACCCTCTACGCCCACTCTAACCGTCAGTTCTACCGTGAATGTGACATCACCGGAACCATTGATTTCATCTTTGGTAACTCAGAAGTTGTGTTCCAAAACTGCAACATTTTACCTAGACAACCTTTGTCCAATCAATTTGTGACAATAACTGCCCAAGGCAAGAAAGATCCAAACCAGAACACAGGAATTTCAATCCAACGGTGTACAATAAGCCCATTGGATGCCCTAACTGCCCCAACATATTTGGGCAGGCCATGGAAAGATTACTCAGTTACAGTTATAATGGAAAGTAGTATTGGTGAATTCTTGAATCCTAAAGGCTGGATATCTTGGATTCCAAATGTGGACCCACCTATCACCATTTTCTATGCAGAGTATATGAATACGGGTCTGGGTTCAAGTACGGCAAACCGGGTTACGTGGACCGGGTATAAGCCCACTCTTACTGCGGCCCAGGCCTCAAAGTATAATGTTGAGTCCTTGATTCAGGGCTCATCTTGGTTGCCTGCTACAACTGTGACTTTTGATTCAACCTAGTCATGAATAGTTTGCCTATACCTTTTTTTTTATTTTTTAATGATTTTCATTTTTTTATATCAAGTATTTGAGGTCTTTGTAACATTATTTTGGGGGTTAGATACTTGTAATATTGATTGATGTTTAATAAACTGCAGTTTAATTGTATGATCTATGGCTTCTTTCTTTTTTAACCTAGCTAGCTCTTTTACCAATTTACCAAATATCAAAAGAAAAATAAAAGCACTAGATAACCAGAAAGGATTGAATTGCACATATGATCCTCTAGCTCATTGATGATTTTATGCTGAAACATATTATATACATACATATATTGATAGTTTGAATTATATAGAGTTGGGAGATTTTTTATTTTTTTTATCTATTTATATATAGTAAATATGTTTTATCACAAATATAAGGAAAAATGTTTTTCAGCCACTTTCTATTTTTTTGACAAAAATATTTTTCAATTTGACTTATAAAAAGATATAAGTCTATTTTAGTCACTTAAAGTATTTTGGTCTTATTCTTATGTAAGTTATAACATTTTTTTAAAAATTATATAAGAGTAGCATTAACAAATATTTTCGTAAGAATAAGAGATATGATTTAAATTGCTAAACAATCAACATCCAACTCTTACTCAAGATTAACATTCTATTAGCTGACTTGCTTTTAAGAAGAAAAGTAGGAATTGCTGGTTCAGCTTTAGCTGTAAGCTGACTTTGGCTCATCAATTTCAATTAAAAAAATTATTTTGTTTATAGTTATTAATGTCATTTAATTTTCTTCTTGCTACTTTCTTAAATGCATAATTAATTCATTTTAGACTTTTGAGGCATGAAAGAAGCCACAGCCTTTCCAGTTCCAGACTTCCAGTGGCGGGTGGCCCAGCAGGTGTATCTGGTAAAGAATAATACTTAGTCAATTATAATAATAATAATAATAATAATAATAATAATAATAATAATAATAATAAATTTCAAGAAGAAATCTAGTTCTGTTGTTTTTGTATTTTTTTTTCTTTTTCTCTTTTTTCATGTCCATCTTGTTGCATAATTTGTTTTAATATTTTTTTGTTGTGAGAGTATCTTCGATCCATTTGGCTTGTGAGTTCTTTTTTCTTCTTGATTTCGATACTTTTATTTGATGCTATCAAAAAACTTTTTTTTCTTTTCATTGATTTTTTTAGTTTCTTTAGTTTCACTTATATGTAAATTTAAGAGAAGCAATTTGTTTGGTGTAAATCAAGGTTTCAGTTTATATGTCTTATAAAATAAAATAACACAAATTCTAGGAAGAACCAAAGTTCTATTATTATTATTATTATTATTATTATTATTATTATTATTATTATTATTATTATTATTATTATTATTATTATTATTATTATTATTATTATTATTATTATTATTATTATTATTATTATTATTATTATTATTATTATTATTATTATTATTATTATTATTATTATTATTATTATTATTATTATTATTATTATTATTATTATTATTATTATTATTATTATTATTATTATTATTATTATTATTATTATTATTATTATTATTATTATTATTATTATTATTATTATTATTATTATTATTATTATTATTATTATTATTATTATTATTATTATTATTATTATTATTATTATTATTATTATTATTATTATTATTATTATTATTATTATTATTATTATTATTATTATTATTATTATTATTATTATTATTATTATTATTATTATTATTATTATTATTATTATTATTATTATTATTATTATTATTATTATTATTATTATTATTATTATTATTATTATTATTATTATTATTATTATTATTATTATTATTATTATTATTATTATTATTATTATTATTATTATTATTATTATTATTATTATTATTATTATTATTATTATTATTATTATTATTATTATTATTATTATTATTATTATTATTATTATTATTATTATTATTATTATTATTATTATTATTATTATTATTATTATTATTATTATTATTATTATTATTATTATTATTATTATTATTATTATTATTAAAGTAAATAAATATGTACGAGCGAACTCATTCTTACAATTCTCGAAGATAAGAACCTTCTATCTTATCTTGTTCGAAGTCAAAAATAATATAATGTGTATTTAATATTCCCTTAATTTTAGGAGTATGCTTTTTCCTTATTTTTATTTGTACCACTTGAAGCAATATTATAATCTACAAATTGGATTTATATTTAGCATAAATATGTAAATTTTAGAAATTTTTATTTTTATTTGATGTTAAGTGTGTACGCAATTAATCTTGATGCACATCTTCTATTATATTTGATATTATATCTTCTATATTATGATATTTAATACACATATTAATTAATAGTATTATTTGATATATATAATGTGTGGTAATTATTTTAAAATATAAAATGTAACGGAAATCTTGTGTGTTTAATCTCTTTTAAAACCAATCTCATTCTTTGGAATTACTTATTGGATGTTCGTTGTCTTTAATTGTTAGATATAATTGATTTTAAAAAAAGGGGTTAAATGCAAAAATAAACTTAAAGTATTCGTTTTTCAATTTATAATTTAATTTTTTTTAATTCGATTGCAACCCAAATTTTACGGAGTATTTCAAAGGGCAACATAATTTTTTTTTCCGGACAACTTTTCCGATGAAATGCACACCAGTAACTTTCATAACGATAAATATATCATTAAAAAAAGTTTAGATTTCAAATTGGAAAATAAAAAGAGTAATAATTCAGGTTGCAAATTGAAAAAACAGTTATACTTTAAGTTATTTTTATCCTTATGAAAGTCCATGCAAGACAGGTGAGGTGTCTTTCGCCAATAAAATAGTCGGAAAAAAAGTTCAGGCTGCATTTTGAAAAACTCTTGATCATTGAATTACAATCGAATATAAAAAAAATTAGGTTACAAATTGAAAAACGATCATTCTTCATTTTGATTTAAACATTAAAAAAAAAAAAAAAAACTAGAATCGCAATTAAATTTGGTTGAGATTGAATAAGTTAGAAACCGTAGAAATGGAATAATATGAATGGAGAAGTGTGTGAAAGTATCAATGTGATAGGATGAAGTAACATGGGGTCTCATGTTAGAATGGTTGTTTGGAGAAGAAGAAACTACAAAGAAAGACATGTTGTTCATATCTCTACCGTTCCTTACTATTCTAATTCAACGGTCAACCTATAAACTACAAATTTCTCCCTTTTTAAATTCCCCTTCTTTTCTTACTTTTCCACTCATATTTTTGCAGCAAAAAGAGGCAGTTTTCGTTTCCTTCTTGCAGCGTCTCACTTCTTTATCAAGATATCTCATTTTTTGTCTTCAGCTCTTCTTCTTCTTCTTCTCCTCCTCATCCTATGGCTTCCAATCCAATCACTGTTGATACGATCAATCCCAAGGTTTAATTTTTTCTCTCTCTGTTTTTTTTTTTTTTCTTTTTTTCTCATTTTGATGAATCATGAACTGGTTATTTTGTTTGGTTATGGCACAGATGATGATCGAATGAGTTTTAGTATGTCTTCACTTTTTGCAGTTTTATTTCGAAGAGATTGTTGGAACTTTATTTTCTTTGTAGATATTATTATGATGTTATGTATTAAGATCACCTCGTTACTTAACAAGAAGTGTAAATTCCGCACAATCATTTCTTCGTTGACAATTAATTTTGTAAGAATTGATGATCTGTTTCTAGAAGATGCTGTTTGTTATGTGGAATTCAATCGTGTTGCTTAGTGGATTTACATCTCAATAATTTGTACTTATCTAGTATAAGCATCCCATTGCTTTTTAATTACTCTAAATTGTTCAGAGTTTTAGTTTGATGGTAGATTATTCAGCCTTTGTTCTCTCCCAAACAATATCCTAATCTTTTATTAATAAATCGAAGTTTTTCCCAGGTTTTGGAGTGTGAATATGCAGTTCGTGGAGAAATCGTGATCCTTGCTCAAGTAACTGATTATTATTTATGCTACAGTTGGTACAGATTATATTTGTATGAACTCTCAACTTATTGCATGTTTTCTTGAAACAGAGAATACAAGAAGAACTCAATAACAACCCAAAATCTCACCCTTTCGATGAGGTACTGATAGAGTTGTCATCCACTACAATCCATTGATTACAAATTTTTCTAGGGATAATCCTCTTCTTATGATTATTGTCTTGGTAGATTTTGTACTGCAACATCGGAAATCCTCAATCCCTCGGCCAACAGCCAATCACCTTTTTTAGAGAGGTTTGTATGATGAATTGCTATGTTAGACATTACAAAAATGTTATGATGTCTATGATTCTGACACCTTCGGTTCTTGTTTCAGGTCCTTGCTTTATGTGACCACCCTGCACTTTTGGATAGAGCTGAAACACGGGCCTTGTTTAGGTATATATTGCATGATTGTCAACGAGGAATTTGCATTGTTCTAGACAAGAAAATCCATACCTAAGCTAGAATTCATGTTATTTCTGTTTCCAAGTGTGTATAGTTCACAAGAATGTGAGTCCACATTGATACATTTATCCTGTTTTTCTTTTTTGAATCTCTTGTAGTTCTGATTCCATAAAACGAGCATCTCAGATCCTAGCTCAAATTCCTGGACGAGCAACTGGTGCATACAGTCACAGTCAGGTAACTGTAACATAGGTTGAAACCTTGCATATTGAAGTATTTATTTTATTGAAACCTTGTAACATAGGTTGAAACCTTATATATATCAAATATTTTATTTATACAATCAGGGTGTTAAAGGACTACGTGATACAATTGCTGCTGGGATTGAAGCTCGTGATGGATTCCCAGCCAATCCAAACGATATTTTCTTGACCGATGGTGCAAGCCCAGCGGTATATATCTATTATGGATTTTCTAGTCCTTGCACAGAAGATTCAGAATGTGAAATAACAGTTTGGTGTTGTCTTTTTAGGTTCATTTGATGATGCAGCTATTGATACGGTCAGAAAACGATGGCATTCTCTGTCCTATTCCTCAGTACCCTCTTTATTCTGCTTCAATTGCTCTCCATGGAGGCACTCTTGTATGTATCTCATATGCGATAAATTGAATGATTTTTTTATTTATCAAATCTTTTATTGGTGATAATTATTTCATACAACTAGCTTCTGATAGTAGTCTTTTAATGTTCTACAGGTTCCATATTATCTTGATGAAGCAACAGGATGGGGACTGGAGATCTCCGAGCTAAAAAATCAGTTGGAATCTGCTAAATCGAAGGGTATTAGTGTCAGGGCATTGGTGGTCATAAATCCTGGAAATCCTACAGGGCAGGTAAAACAATTATTACATTCTGATTGAAGATTATCTTTTCATCTCTTTATCGGCTAATTATGTTTTTTGAAATCTGATTGATCTGAACTTTCGATGGTTCTTCTATAGGTTCTGTCTGAAAACAACCAACAGCAGATTGTGGATTTCTGCAAGAAGGAAGGACTTGTTCTTTTGGCTGACGAGGTAATCAGTTTTCTTAAAATCTATGTGGATTTCAAATTTGTTATCCTAGTAACTCAAAATGATTGCTAGAAAGATTTGAACTCCATGTTTGCTAAAACATCCTAACTGTTGACTTAGTGCTCATAGTAACATGGGATAATTATCTTGTTCGAGCATCTGCAGGTATACCAGGAAAATATTTATGTCTCGGACAAGCAGTTCCACTCGTTTAAGAAAGTTGTCTGGTCAATGGGATATGGGGAGAAAGATATTGCCTTGGTGTCGTTCCAGTCCGTGTCAAAAGGTATGGTTGCATGATTCTTACATATGTTGTAGTATTACTGAGTCATTTCGTTCAACGTAGATGACTTTTTTTCTTCGCTCACTCAGGTTATTACGGAGAATGTGGAAAACGAGGAGGTTACATGGAGATCACTGGTTTTAGTCCTGAGATTAGGGAGCAAATATACAAGTTAGCATCAGTTAACCTTTGTTCTAACATATCTGGACAGATTCTTGCAAGCCTCGTTATGAGTCCACCAAAGGTGTGTGTGTGTGTGTGTGTGTGTCTTTTTTTGTCTTCATAGCATCATTTAAGATGATTATCCAATTTCAAACATTTTTATCATTTTATGCAGAAAGGAGATGAATCCTTCGATTCTTATTCTGCAGAGAAAAATGCAATTATATCCTCCCTAGTGAAACGAGCCCAGGTTAGAACTTCAATTTGGCGATGAACTATCTTTCTTTAAGAATACAGTTAATGTTGTTTCTCTAATCACTCATGTCTACCATTTGTTGATCTTTAGCAACTTGAAGAAGCATTTAATAAATTGGAAGGAGTAAGCTGCAATAGAGCAGAAGGAGCCATGTATCTGTTTCCACGTATTGACTTGCCCAAAAAGGCGATAGAAGCAGCAAAAGCTGCTAACACAGCGCCTGATGCATTTTATGCTCGTTGTCTCCTTAACGCCACAGGAATCGTAGTTGTTCCTGGCTCTGGCTTCAGACAGGTAAAACATTATTACCATCTTCATCTCACGTTCATCTGAATAATTAAGGTTTCGGTTTCACTTTGGATTGATGATGTTGGTGCTGTTGTGATGTTAGGTTCCTGGAACATGGCATTTTAGGTGCACAATATTACCTCAAGAGGACAGAATACCGGCCATTATCTCTCGTCTCACGAAGTTTCATCAAGGATTCATCAACGAGTTTCGCGACTGATTGAAGCATTTTTCCAGAGAATAAGCAAATCAGAAATTTTGAGTGCCTACTGAGTCATTTATGAGCTTATGATAAAAAATGATGGTCTATTGGTACTGTTTGAACTGTACTCTCTTTATTTAAGTTTAATCTACTTCAAGATATGGTGAGTGGAAGTTATATTGGTTGGAGTTGAATTGTTTGAGCAGCAGTTTCTTGTTTCCAAAATCCAAGATAAGGTATTTGAATTGTTATCTAATTCTAAAAGTCATGTCTTTTAAGTTTTATTTGATTAGTAGCCCTAAATAAATGCCAAAATAAAGATTCCCTAACAAACGATTTCAAATCATTATCAACTATTTTGTTTTAATTCTCAATTCAGTTATGTCTACATGTCAAAGTTTAATATCTCTAGTAGTGAACAAGACATCCAGCTAAAAACCACTGGCCTGAAGAACAGTGCATAATCTGTTTAAGCTGAATTAAACAGAGAAATAAAGTCCAAAGAAAATATCTAATCAAAAAGCCAGCAAAATAGAAATCCAATTAAAGAGAGAAATAAAGTTGAATCAAGTATTTGAATTTCATTCTCGGGTCCTTTGACATGCTAAACATCAGTTTGGTTGTAATGTTCTTGAGGCAGATCATTCAACAGAGAAACACATGTTCGTGTGGATTAAAGGTAAAAGATAGAATAGAGTGGTGGACTTCTCTCTCATAGACTATTAATAACTGCTTCGACCTCAGAAGGGGAGTAAAGATGGTATGTTGGTGAGACCTTTGCAATATCGACATTGTTGGGTGTAACCTGTCATCCAATGATAATGAGTTGGGGTGCATTGTAGATGAAGCAATAATACTGATAAATACATTAAAGAAAAGATTAGAACGTATCCTGAAATACCATTTCCTCCATAACTTGCTTCAGGATGGAAAGTGCAATGGTTTCTGCTTCTTTGAGAGTTAGCTCCTGTGTGAATGTGAAAAGATAGACGATAATGATTAATTTTAACTTCATCTAGGACTAGGGATAACCTAAGCTTATTCCAGCTCACAACTACACATATGTGCTTCTAATGCACATAATTGACAATTTGAATAAGGTTGCAGAGATGTAAGCTGATAGTTGGATGACATTGTTGCACAATTGTCTTCACTTTACATGAATAAAGTTGGTGTCAATATTAAACAAATGCATACCTTGTTATACTGCTCTTGCAAAGAGCTATCAGCACCTTCTGAACCTGATCCAATGGCCTTTGCATTACATTGCCAGAATGTCCCAGATGGATCCGTATAGTATCTGTTCATGAAGAATCCCAATTAGTTTGTTGATATTCATGATTTGGTTTGTAAAAAATAACAGAGAGAATTGACCCTTAAACTAGAGAGGCAGTGCAAGTGAAAATTTTACACCTTGAAATATGAGAGTATTATTCCTAAGATTGGATGCTGGAATTGTGATAATTAGTTTGTAAGAATAATAATAATAATACTGCATCTAAATATAGCGTATTGCCCAATCACACAAATCCTCAACAGCTAAAATCTAAATTTTGCAACATGTTGAAAACTAAAGCGCCTAATAATAATCAAAAGTAGGCAACAAAATTGGTTGCAGCTGATGTTGAACTAGAATTCATCGGATATGTTATGCATGAGCAATCTTAGAACAAGCAAAACATAATTGAACAACAATAGAAGCAGTGGTAACTCATGAAAATGCAAAACCGATTACGATTGATGCTTACATTAATAAAACTAAGGAGGAACAAAAATAAAACTGGAGCAGGTAGGGTACTTGGCAGGAAAGATGTTATTTACACTATCTTCATATCAGTACCTTTTAACATCTATTGCACGTAGTATTGAAAATCAAACCTTTTAATGTTGCAATGGATAGAATCACTCTCTAAGTATTGTGATATAGCATTGTATGTATAGTATGCATGACTTATGCCACGTCAGGAGAGGCTGCATGCATGGTTAGTTAGCTTGTTAGATAGGTGTTAGTTAGCCACGTCAGATACCATGCCATACATGGCTTCTATATATATTTGTATTCCTCTTCAGTTGCATTCAGTTTTTGAAAAATCAATACAATGGATATTTTCTCTTTCTATATCTTCTTCTCAATATGGTAATCAGAGCCTTCTCTCTCCGGCGACGGTTTTCTCCGGCCGATCATTGATTTTTTTTTTCCGGCGATGGTTTTCTCTCCGGCCGATCACTGATTTTCTCTTTTCGATCTGCAAGTTTATGGCGAATTCATTTGTGCCTCCACATTTTGTTCCTCTGTCAATTCGTCTGGATCGAGCTAATTACAATTTCTGGCGAGTACAAATTTCATCAGCGGTTCGAGCGCATGGATTTGATGGCATTCTTCTTGGATCTGAATGTGCACCTCCTGCTTCCAAGACTTCTTCAGCAACTGAATCCACTTCTGCAGTCTCAGTCAATCCGGATTATGTTCTATGGATGCGACGCGATCAATTCCTCCTCAGCTGGTTATTATCATCTATTACTGAGTCAATGCTTGGTCATCTTAGCAGGTGTCACACATCTCATAAGGTATGGCATACTCTGGAATCTCCGTTTCATACAAACTCTAAAGCTCGTAGTCTCCAACTTTGCTTCCAGTTGCAATCAATTAAGAAAGGAGATCTATCAATTGATGATTTTATTCTTAAGATGACATCAATTGCGGATGAATTAATTGCTATTGGCACCAATATTACTGATGAGGAGTTGATATTGTATATCCTTGGAGGTATTGGATCTGAATTTGAATCTGTTATTGTTAATCTCACCTCTAGAGCTGATGATCTCACTCTGGTTGAGGTTAAATTTGCCTTACAAACGCATGAGATGCGTTTACAAGCTCACAATCAGGTTCATAATGCCTTGGTAACTCAGTCTCACACTACTAATCCTACTGCAAATGTTGTCTATGGTCGTGGTTTTACTCCTCGAGGTGGCAGGTTCAATAGAGGACGTTTTCGAGGAGGTGGTCGTTTTGGAGCTCGATCCACTAATAAACCACTATGTCAGTTATGTGGAAGGACTGGTCACACTGCACTTAAATGCTACAAACGGTTTGACATAAGTTTCACAGGAGTTGATACTACTCATGGCTCTAATGCTACGGTTTCAGATTCTCATGCCTTTGTAGCACACACCACTGCTCATAATTCCAATGATCCTAACTGGTATTTTGATAGTGGAGCTACAAGCCACATCACAGCTAATTTGGATAATCTTTCCCTCAAGCATGATTACAATGGCACAGCTGAGGTTACAGTAGGTAATGGATCATCTTTGCCTATTTCACACATTGGCTATTCATCCATTACATCTGTAGCTGCCAATAGATCTTTGTTACTAAATGATATTCTATGTGTTCCTCACATCACAAAGAGTCTTTTGAGTGTTTCTCAGTTCACAAAAGATAATGATGTTAGTATTGAGTTCTATCACAATGGTTGTTTTGTAAAGGACAAGGTCACAAACCAAACTCTCCTCCAAGGCAAGCTTAAAGATGGTTTATATCAGCTGGATCTCTCAAAGTTTTTCAAGAATAAGAAGGATGTTGCTGTTCAAAATAAGAGTGTTGTTGCTGCTACTCAGAATAAAGGTGTTACACCTACTTGCTATGTTACTAACACAAGTGGTCTTGCTCAAAAGTGGCATAAAAGGCTAGGTCATCCTTGTACTAATGTGCTATCACATGTCCTGAAGTCTATAAATGTTCATGTTAGTCCTAAGGATGTAAATTTTTGTGATCCTTGTAAGCTTGGCAAACTTCATCAGAGAACTTTTCATTCTTCTCCAAATAAATCAGATGCACCTTTTCAGCTTGTACACACTGATCTATGGGGGCCCTCACATATTACTTTTATTGATGGTTTCAAGTATTATATACACTTTATAGATGATTATACAAGATACACGGATTTTTCCACTCAAACTCAAATCAGAAGTGTACAATGTGTTCTCTCAGTTCAATGCTATGGTTGAGAGGCAATTTGGCATGAAGATCAAGTGTCTACAGTCAGATTGGGGAGGAGAATACAGAAGCTTAGTGCCTCTTCTTGCTAAGCTAGGAGTTCATTTTCAACATCCATGTCCACATACACATCAACAGAATGGCAGAGCTGAGAGGAAACATCTCCATATTGTTGAAATGGGATTATCTTTATTGGCTCAAGCTCAGCTTCCACTTAAGTTTTGGTAGCATGCCTTTCACACATCAGTCTATCTTATCAATAGACTTCCAAGTCAAGTTTTGCAGCATCATAGTCCTTTTCTCAAACTTTTTGGGAAACAACCTGATCTTTCCAATCTTAGAGTTTTTGGCTGCACCTGTTATCCCTATCTCAGGGCTTTCAACAACAACAAGTTTCAATTCAGATCAACCAAATGCATTTTCTTGGGATATAGCCTTAATCACAAAGGTTATTTGTGTCTTGATGATCATGAGAAGGTGTATATAGCTGCCACAGTGGAGTTCAATGAATCAGAATTTCCCTATCCTTCATTATATGGAGATGTGTTGACTAATTCAAGGATGGTGGCAAACTCATCAACTCCAACTTCAGTGCCTATTGGTTCCAATCTTCAAAATCAGAATCTCATGCAGAATATGGATATATCACAGAACCAAAGTACCTCTTCTTCTCCAACAACAAATCAGGACATTCATTCATCACAAGATCAAGGAGGTTCTCTTCCTTCCACATCAAATTAGAGTTCTGATCATGAGAATTCTCCTGAAATTCAGATTTCTTCCTCAGCAGATAACACTCCTACACATAATCTTCCAGTTCATCATATGATCACAAGGTCAAAGAAAGGAATTTTTAAGCCAAGATTTTTCACCTCTCAAGTAAATGCTTCACATTCAGAACCATCTTCAGTTCATAGTGCTCTCCTTGATCCAAAATGGAAGGCTGTTATGCAAAGTGAATTTGATGCTTTGCAGTCTAAAGGTACCTGGTCTCTTGTTCCCTACACTGAAGACTTAAGTGTTATTACAAACAAGTGGATATTCAAGACAAAATTCAAAGCTGATGGATCAGTGGACAAGTATAAAGCAAGATTGGTAGCTAGAGGGTTTGAACAACATGCTGGCATTGATTACTTTGAAACCTTCAGCCCAGTAGTCAAAGCTTGCACCATTCGACTTATGTTCACTTTAGCAGCAACATATGGTTGGCAAATTCAACAGATGTGAATAATGCTTTTCTAAATGGAGATCTCAAAGAAGTGGTTTACATGTTTCAACCAGATGGTTTTGTTGATCAAACTAAACCAGATTATGTGTGCAAACTTCACAAATCTCTCTATGGATTAAAACAAGCTCCAAGGGCCTGGTTCAACAAACTGAAAGGATATCTTCTATCTCTTCAATTTCAAAAATCAAATTCAGATCATTCTTTATTTTTCAAAAGAATACATGGTAAGATGATCTTTGTTCTTGTCTATGTTGATGATATATTGATCACCGGTGAAGATGCAAATGATATTCAGCAAGTTATTCAGCTACTTGGAAGTACATTTGCTCTTAAAACTCTTGGAGAGGTGCATTATTTCCTTGGATTGGAGGCTCACAAACAAGCACAAGGATTTACTCTAACACAAACTAAATATATTACTGATCTATTACAAAAGACACATATGATCAGTTGCAAACCTGTGCCTACTCCTATGATATCTACTCAGAAATTACATCTTCAAGATAGTCCTCCATTTGATCAACCTACTCTATACAGAAGTACTGTTGGTGCTCTACAATATGTGACTCTAACAAGACCAGACATTGCCTTTGCTGTAAACAAACTCAGTCAATTTCTTCATGCACCAACAACCAATGCAAACACCTTCTTCGATATCTTCAAGGTACTGCTACAGTAGGACTTCAATTTTTTGCTGCAAAAAGGTTAGTTCTTGAAGCCTTCTCTGATGCTTATTGGGCAAGTAATGTGGATGATAGAAGATCCACCGGAGGCTATTGTTTATTGCTTGGTGGCAATCTCATCACCTGGAGCTCCAAGAAACAGCATGTTGTATCTCGATCAAGTGCTGAATCAGAGTATAGATCCTTAGCTGATACAAGTGCAGATGTAATATGGCTTAAATCGCTCTTGAAAGAAATAGGAGTAAAAGTAGAAGATCCTCCAATCATTTGGTGTGATAATGTGAGTGCAGCAGCCTTAGCTTCGAATCCTGTATTTCATGCAAGAACAAAACACATAGAGATTGATGTTCACTTCATCAGAGAAAAGGTTCTTGCTCAACAATTAGAAGTTCGATATATTCCTACTGAAGAACAAGTGGCTGATATTTTCACCAAATCCTTGGCAATAAATCGATTTCAAACGCTCAGTGCAAAGCTCCCTCTACAAAGAACAGGATTAGGGTAAACAGGGGTATATTGTGATATAGCATTGTATGTATAGTATGCATGACTTATGCCACGTCAGGAGAGGCTGCAGGCATGGTTAGTTAGCTTGTTAGATAGGTGTTAGTTAGCCACGTCAGATACCATGCCATACATGGCTTCTATATATATTTGTATTCCTCTTCAGTTGCATTCAGTTTTTGAAAAATCAATACAATGGATATTTTCTCTTTCTATATCTTCTTCTCAATACTAAGATCATAATATTACATGTAGAAATTGGCAACCAACAGGGTACAACAATTTTTACATACAGCAGATACTTTGTACAGTTTAACTGAAATCGTATTCATCTCAAATAAGCAAGCATTACCCCCCCCCCCCCCCCAATCACTTATATTGACTGTCTAAACATTCAGGGAGCTCCAAACTGTCCTTTCTTATATGCTTGCATAGGACAAAATCTAGAAATTCGCAGAACCTCATTACAAAATCAGATCTGCGTAATATTGAAGTGGACAAATAATTAACTTTGAACAGGTAATACTTACAAGCTGGGACCATTCTCATCATGACCAGCAATGAGAAGAGACACACCAAAAGGTCCGGTAGAGCTTCACTAGTTCTTCCTATGGGTACTGAATTAACTATCGAAGATATGTTGCTATACCCACAATCTAAAAAGTACCCTTCTTAGTTTTAAAGACATCCGATTGAATGGATTTCATACTGAAACCGACACCGAGAATAATATATATAGAGTATCTCCTAATAATTCGATCCACAGGGTGGCGGAAATAAGTTGTTGAAAAAAATTCCTTCTTTCTCATCAGGATTGTATATACTTGCATCCGTCCTTCTAATCTCCACATCTTGATGAATATTAAATTTCATCATCAAAATTCATTTAAATTATGGTATGAAAGATTGCGTCATCTAGGATGAACATGATTTGTCGAATTTTATCTAATTCTATTGGGCATTATATGTCCAACAAAAGAATATATTTTGTAAATGAATTTGTTTGCAAAACTTATGCAAAAGGAAAATTTATAGTACGACCTCGTATTAAAGTTGGATTTGAATCTCTTATTTTTCTTGAATGGATTCATGGAGATATATGTGGACTAATTCACCCAGCATCGGGACCATTTCGATATTTCATGGTTTTGATTGATGGCTCCATAGGTGGAACCATGTATGTCTATTATCCACTAGAAATAATGCCTTTGCAAAGTTCATTTTTAAAATTATTGAACTTAGGGCTCAATTTTTCGATTATCCAATTAAATCCATTAGAATGGATAATGCTGGTGAATTCACATTGAAAGCATTTAATGACTATTGTATGTCATTAGGAATTAAAGTGGAGCATTTGGTTCCTTATGTCCACACTCAAAATGGTCTGACTGAATCATTGATTAAACGTATCAAATTAATTGCTAGACTTTACTACAAAATTCCAACTTACCCATTTCATGTTGGGGCCATGCAATTCTGCATGTGGCCACCCTAATTCAAATACGTCCAACTGCATATCATAACTACTCCCCTCTACAACTAGTGCGTGGGAAAGAACCAAACATTTCCCATTTGTGAATTTTTTGATGTGCAGTGTATGTTCCAATATCACCACCATAATGTACCTCCATGGGTCCTCAAAGAAAATTAGGTATTTATATTGGTTTTGAATCTCCGTTCATTTTGAAATACCTAGAGCCCATGTCAGGGGATCAATTTATAACTAGATTTGCTGACTGCACATTTGATGAAGATCATTTCCCGGCATTAGGGGGAGATACGAGTAAAAATTTAAAAGAATGCCGAGAAATTTCATGGAATGTGGAAAATCTTCAATATTTAGATCCACGCACCACGCACCAGTCAAACTGAACTGGAAGTTCAGAAAATAATTAACTTGCAGTATTTAGCAAGTAATCTGCCAAATGCGTTTATTGATCATAAAGGAGTGACAATATCACATATACCTGCTGTGAATGCACCACAAATAGTGAAAGTTCCTAATAAATCAAATATATCATCTGGTGCTACTCTGCGCCCGAAGCGTAAAGAACCTACAAATACAAAAGATAAAAATCAGCGAAAAACTAAATCTAACAAAAATATTCAATCACTCCAAATATCTTCGGAAGAGATTCGTCCTGAAGACGAAAACCCTGGTAACATTGCATGTGCACAAAATAATCAAAATACCAGGATTGCAGAACAACTAGATCAAAATATTTTTGGGAAATGATGAAAATTTGGTTTATGTAAATATCGAAATTGCTATGAATTTTATAGATACGGGAGAAACTTACTATATAAATATTATTGTTGTCGACAACATATTTGCCTCTGCAATTGCTCTTTCCATCTCAAATAATAGTCTGGATCCAGAACACAAGTGAATGATTTAGTGCCAGAAGTGCTCAAAGTGGGTAAGATGGAATGATGCAATTAAAGCTAAGCTAGACTCGCTGAATGAAAGAAAAGTTATGAATTTATCGTACGTACCCTGAGGATGTTATCCCTGTAGGATATAAATGGGTATTTATATGGAAAAGAAATTAGTATAATGACTAATAAGGTGGTGAGGTACAAAGCGAGACTGGTAGCACAAGGGTTCTTGCAAAGACCTGATATTGATTTTAATCAAACATATTCTTCTGTTATGAATGGTGTAAAGTTCCGCTACTTAATATCTTTGGCAGCAAATATGATTTTAGAAATGCAGTTAATGGACGTTGTTACCACATATTTATACGGATCTTTAAATGTGAATATTTATATGACAATCCATGATCGATTTCAAATTCCCCAAATGAAGAAAAATGAGAATCGTAACATGTACAATATCAAATTGCAAAAGTCTTTATATGACCTAAAACAGTCGGGAAGGATGTGGTATAATTGACTGAGTGAATTCCTCCTGAAGAAGGGATATATAAATAATGATCATTTTCTTGCGTGTTTATAAAGAAATAAGATGAATTTTATATCTTCTTTGGATGTGTTGATATAAATATTATTGGAGCGCATAAGGATATTGAAGAAGCTAGTTCAAATTTAAAAGTTGAATTTGAAATAAAAATTTTGGGTAAAACCAAGGATTGTCTTGGCCTGCAGATGGAGCATCTCCTCAAATGAATTTTCAATATACTAGTCAACCTACTTGAAGAAGGTTTTGAATAGATTTTACATGAATAAGTTTCATCCACTAAGTACACCGATGGTTGTCCGATCCCTTGAAAATGACAAGAACCCATTTAAACCTCAAGAAGATACTAAGTATATATTTAGGACCTGGAGTTCCTTGCTTAAAATTCAATTAACGAATTATTTTATCTAGCAAATTGCACTAAACTTGATATTGCTTTTGGAGTAAATCTAGTAGCAATGTTTAATGTTTTTCCTACAAGGAGAAATTGGAATGAAATTAAACATATTTTTCAATATCTTCAAGGTTTCCAAAATCTTGGTTTGCTTTACACGGAAAATCAAAGTAAGTTATTAGTAGGTTATTCGGAAGTTGGTTATATGTCTGATCCCTATAATGCCAGACCTGCACTAGGTATGTTTTCTTGATGATGATACTACAATCTTATAGAAGTTTGTCAAGCAGACTATGGTTAACACTTACTAAAACCACTCAAATATTATTGTTTATATGAAATTCTCACAAGGATGTGTATGGTTAAAATCTTTGATGAAACACATTTGTGAGTCATGTGGTATTAGTAAAGATGATATATCCCCAGTGCCCTTTTTGATCAAGACATTGCAGTTTGTATTGCACAAAAGAGTAATGAATGTGTTAAATGAAACTTATTGAAAAACATCATTTCTAAATTCTTTTATCGGCATGAGCTCCAGAAGAGCGGTGAATTTTCTTATATACAAATGAGTGCTATAGTGATAATCTCACAGATTTGCTTACTAAATACCCTCCTATATTTATTTTTGAAACATATGTTCATGGTATTGGAATGTGTAGGCTCAGAAGACTGTTGTCTTTAGGGGGAGCGATAACTTTAAAACAACCTTGAAGGTTGGGTCCTGAAGACCAATTGATGTATTTTTTTAACCCTGAAGGTTGGGTCCTGAAGACCGGTGGCTGTACTCTTTTTCCCTTACTAAGTTTTTTCCCATAGGGTTTTCTTAGCTAAAGGTTTTTAATGAGGCTTCTAGTGCAACATATAAGAACATGTATGACATGTACTCTTTTCTTGTCTAGTTTTTTTCCACTAGGTTTTTCTAGCGAGTTTTTAATGAGGCATGTACATTCATCGTAATGTCCAAGGGAGAGTGTTGTAAATATATTGTTAAATGGACATTACTCCATAAACTTTTCATTCTCTATGTCTATTGGAATTCTTAATCCTTGTATATATATTGGAACTCTTTTGAAATGAAGCGGTTGATCAATAAAATTCTATATTCTTTCTCTCATATTATTTCCATCTTGTTCATTTTATAATGTTGATATATTGTTCATGGATATCGATGCAATGGAGAGGACTTATTTTACAATAGAAATATTGGGTTTATTTACCCAATTCATATCCAACCATTTATTGAAATATTTCTATGCTGCCCATTTTGCGCTCTCTCTCTCTCTCATGGTTCAAAATAACGGTGTTATAACGGCCGTAACGTAACGGTAACGGCCACCTCCGCGTCACTAATTCGGTTAAAAACGGTTGGCTACATTATTGAGCATGATATCGGCGTGATAATGCCCGTAATGGCGTTACGCGGCGTTATAACGGACTGTAACAACGTTATAACGGCCGTAACGGATTTTAACGGGTATAAAAGCGGAAATGACGGATAGATGATTGAATTTCAACACTGTATATTCTTTTTTCAATTGAATGTAATATTCTTTATACATGTTTATTATATATGAGTATATTAATATGTATATATATATATATATATACAATATATTATTAGAGATATGTTGATCGAGATTTAGCCAATGCATATCATGAGTATCCACGTGAACAGTTTATGCCTCGTCTAACTCATTATGATTATGCACATTTTCATATTCATCTTGAAAGGGAAGATAATGATGACTTTGAACCACCTTGACATTCCACGTGATATTAATAATGCATGTAATTGTATGTTTTATATGTTAATTCTAGTTGTAATATTATTTTTTACGTTAATTTAGATAAAAACATATATATAAGTAATTTTCTTGAAGTTTTAGGCTATTTTTGAGTTTTTCCGATAAATTGTCCGTTACAGCCGCGAAATCTCCGCGAAATTGCAATGTAACCTTAACGATGGTCACCGCGACAATGACCGCGACCGTTATTTTGAACCATGCTCTCTCTCATTTTATTTTTTAATTTGATGTAAATCGTAAAATACGTTGATCGATATAACATAGATTTTCTTCTCTATACATTTGTAGTGACACATGCGCGAAGTTCATATCGCTGAACGAGAGACGACCCAAACCCACCCAACCATGGAAATTCGAGTTCGACGATCGGGCCATCCTCTCCTCTTACGAGTCAGACATGTCTATCGATGACAACCCACAATCTCCACCACCCCGCCAACAACCCTCCACGTCTCAGCAGCCAGACCCCCCACCCCTCACCTTCCCCACACGTCCTACTTTCAGCAGAGAATCCAGACTCGAAATGGAAACTGGTAATAAGCCAAACGACACTATTGTCGAAAATGTTAAGAAAGATGAGAGCTCAACGTCTGATCAGACTGTCCAAACACAACACAAAAGGTTTTTGTCTTGCAATTGGAACTTGGGTAAAGAATTAGATTCTCCGATGAATTTGAAAAATGATCCAACTATATCTATCCTTTAATTAAACATAGTATTAATGTTGTTGTTATCCATCAACTTGGTCTTGCTTTGCTTTGCAGCATAAACAAACCTTTTCACCTTGCACTCACACACCACTTTTGTCTTGTGATCCATTGATCATAGACGAGATGAAAAACGTCATTGCGCCGCTCCACCACCGGCAGATCCACCGTGGTGCTGTACTAAGCATGTTGCAAGAAGGAGATCACTTGTTGCGTCTATTTAAAAACTTCGGAAAATACTTTTCTATACTTGACAAAATATATTTATAAACAATTTTTCTTAAGAATGCATCCCACACACTCATTTTCAAATTCCTCTCTCAACACCCCCAAAACCACTCAAACATTAACAAAATTCACTAGATAAATACCCAAAGAAACACCAAATCCTAATTTAAATGTTAACATAAATTAAAAGGGTTAACACAAAAAGCACATCAAGTGTATAGTATAGTGGGTGTAAAATCCTAAATTAAAATGTTTACAATTTCCATCTCGACTCAAATTTAATCAAATAACTATGATTAATTCAAATAAAACACTAATTTCTCACGGTTTCTACTCTTGGCCAATGAATACGATATATATCTCTCCTCGATTCTCCATCTCTACCTACAAATATAAAAGCACACATCGATTATTAATTAATATGATAATTAAATAAAATATAAATCACCCCAAAACTACAAGTACCAGACGGAGGAGAAGAGGAGGCCGAGTAGAGAGGTAAAAGAGGCGGGGAGGAATCATCATTTTGTTTTTTAATTACATATAAATTTTTTTGAAAGGGTTAACATTTAACTACTTAACTATTGGTTAAATTGGTGTCACTCATCACTTATATCAACCAATTTTCCTAACATAAATAATAGATTGGAATTTAAGATACTAATTAATTTTGTTTTGATTATTTGTTTTTTTAAAGAAAGTTAGACATTAATGGGGGAGGGGATGAAGGACACGGACCTGCTTGGTTGCCGCAGACACCTACAAAATTCACTTCTGAGCCGAAAATAAAGAACAATGGAGTATCAGACAATAATAATGTTTGTCAATGATTTTATTCGAGATTGATTTTTTTTTTCTCTCTTCGATTTGATTAGAACTCAATTATTCAATTTGCAATAAAATGATTTAATCTTTTTTTTTTTAATACGACAAGAATTTAAATAAATTGAAGAACCACTGATACATAAATCCACTTCAAACTCTGATTCATGGAAGCTATTTGCTTTGGCGTATAATTAACACATAAACTCTTATGAAACCTAACTGGTAAATCAAGTATAGTTATCAGTGTATTTTGGTCGAAATCACTGTAGTAATTGTATGCTCCGAGATGTGATATAGCTGAATCACAATGAACTGAGTAGTTGAGTTGAATCATGTTGTTAATTATAGTATTTGTAGATGTTAGTTCTTGTATATGTTAGCATTTAAGGTTACTGTTTTCTACACAGGTTAAGATGTCGTTCAAGATGTGACAAAAGATGTTATAATGTTTTTGAGAAAGAACTTTAGATATTTTCTGAACCGTGCATGTAAATTCAAAATTCATTTTTAATCACAGTATATTGCTTCTAAACAAAAATATTGATTTCTTATGTTATTTTGATAATATCCAAAATAGTGAAAGAGTTTGATTAGGGGAGGAGATCTTATTTATCTAAGGATTTTTTTATATCTTTTCTTTATCAAATCTTTTTATGATTTTATTTTTTGGATATATTTTAATATTTCCAAGTGTCCATCTCTCTTCCACTAGATATTCTTTATGTAGCCAAGATTTTCTCTTTTATCTTTTAATATTATTTAATTTTCACAATTGATATCCTTAATCTCTCTAATCATTGCAGATTTTCCCAAACCACTACAATTTGTGGTTCTCCATCAAACACCAACAAGCTACTCTCTCATTGTCAAACAGAGAAGAAACTTTACAACATTGATGGAGAAAACAGCAAAAGCTCTATTCATTGTGTCCAATAATAAATATGAAATAAGTGTATTTGCATGGTTCACAAAATTTATTGAAAACTATTTAATTTGCATAAAAATAGTGAAATAAGTATTTCACTTAATTAGACCATTTCAAATAAGAGAATAAATTCTTATCATATAAACTATGGTTAATTATCAGAAAATTATGATTTTACTTTGATTGCAATTTTAATCAAAAGTTTTGGATGATTGCAAAACAAACATTACATTAGATACATACAGTGTAATTCTGCTCACCAAATATATTTGATTTATCCTTATCAAACATATTTGATTATTTGATTTATCCTTACCAAACATATTTGATTTGTAACCCATCGGCTGCTGACATGAAAATAAATCACCTTATTTATATTGTTTTAGTTCTGCTCACCAAACATATTTGATTTATCCTTACCAAACATATTTGATTTGGTATTTTTTACAACCAGAATCATTACATAGTTATTTTAGTTCCATTGTGCTAATTTATCTTCAATACGATGTAATGCAATAGTTGTATGTTATTTTAGTTCCATTGTGCTAATTTATCTTGAATGCGATCTAATGCAATAGTTGTATGTCTGTCAACTACTAAGCTATTTAATAGATTTTCGTCACATGTTAATACACTAATGTTTATGATAACTCAAAGTCGTTCTCTCTTGAAGTTGACTCTATAGAATGCCAAACATCAAGTTCTTTATAAGGCTCAAAGAACTAAACCTACAATCCACCTTATCCTAAATCACTAGCTTACAGAAAATGCATATCTCTATATAGCCAAGCAAACAATCTCATCCAAATAACATAGCTTACAGAAAATGCATATCTCTATATAGCCAAGCAAACAACAATCTCATCCAAATAACATCAAACATAGCAAACTACATAAGAAACCTCATGGCCTAGCACAAGTAATTTAACCAAAAAAGCCCCAATCATAAATATATGTTTAAAAAGATCTTGCATGCATACATTATCAAGTGAAGCTCAATCAAAATGAATCGATAATGGATTGAATGACATCGGCACCTACTACAGTCTTCCCACCTTCTCTGATAGTATTCCCAGCTTCTCTGATCCCTCTCCATTAATTTCACACGATCACCTGCAGGCATCACCATTTTCGACTGCTCAGTTGTTCTCGTGTAAAATGAGGCCTATATCCAGCAAAGAAAGGAGAGTTCATTCCACCTTTCTCCTCCTTTAAAACATACACGATTGCGAGAAATTTATATTTAACTCAAGAGAATAATACCTGTGAAGCTGGCACAATTATTTTTAATTGGTGCTATTTTTACATTCATAGGCAGTTCCAGATCTCATGCATTTTTTTTTCTCTATAAATCATCACAATTGACTGACTTGGTTGGTCGATCAAGAACTTCATTAGATTTGCAGAATAAATGTAAAATTAATCAAGAAATCCACATCCATTCTAATAAACAACATGAATCAAATTAACAATCAATAAACAGACAAAATATCCATTCATAGTCAAGCAAAAGGATACTACAAAAGCAAAATACGAAAGAGCAGACCTTGTCCTAGAATAATTTAGACCATACATACAAACTCAAAGAAGGTATATCTATATATATATATATATATATATATATATATATATATATATATATATATATATATATATTAAGCAACTTACTAAATGGATAGGGAGGTATATTTGGAGTTGAGACTGAAAGCGGAGAAGGAGTTGAGATTGAGATTGAATTCATAAGCACCCTCACTGTCAATAATTTTAAAAGTCTTGACCTTGATTGTCCCCGGAAGCGGAGGAGGTAACCATGGCTCCTTGTATTCTTTCCTTTCTTTCCTGTACTTTGCAAGCTCTTTCTTGCATTCAGTGAGATTACATCGGTATACATCGAGCACAAGCTCACAATCTACACCAGTTTGAACAATGCAGAAACGGCAATCCCCAGGATTGAGATCATAATCATCGAGAAGAGTGATACTGGGACATTGATTATAACCAATAGGCAAGAAGGGTGAATGAGGCAAGGATGCAAGTGAATGAGGCAAGGGTGCAAGTGAATAAGACCGCGTAGAAAATACAAATCTACTAGGAATCTCCTCATCAATGTCATATGCCCAAAACGGAGTTAAATACAAGTAGTTTCCAATCAATACAAATCCATTTCCTGGATGAGAAGGCATATACTGAGCACCATAAAAGCCGTTGAGTTTCCAATCTTCTTTGGAAGAGCTAAGATCAAGAGAAAAAACACCACACTCTGTTTTGAGTATCAAAAGAGACTTGTTCATGAAAGTAAAGGAATAGATCCAAAAATCATCACGTACCCCTTCAGGTACTAGTCTAGGAAGTTTAACCCATTTACCATCAGCATCAGCAGGATCATAGAGTTCAAAACCACAAGACGAATAAAAGAACACAACTTCCGAAAATACCAAAATCTTACCGGAGGGTGTCACCCTGGCTGTAGGGATAAGTTTGCCCTCATTCAAAACAGAGTGTTTCACCAGCATGCTCTTGTCCAATTTCAAACTGGAAACACTTTCCGACGAAAATTCATACGTCAGCACGGATCTTGCCTCGTCCTCGCCTTCCTCTTCCTCTTTCTCCAATATGAGACTCGGGTCGACTACCTGAATAGCGTCCTCGCCTTCCTCTTCCTCTTTCTCCCATATGAGACTCGGGTCGACTACCTGAATATCCTCTTCCTCTTCCTCTGCCGCTTCCTCCCATTGGGGAGTCGACGTCTCGACTCCCTGAAAAATGTACAGCTTGGAACCTAGAAAGCAAAACGCCGGTCGATATAGAGAATTGCGATCGAGACGGACATCCACCCACTTTTCCGAATCCAGATCTACTATAAATAACACATATTCTACAAGATTCGTACAAGCAATACATACTTTTCTTGGAACCCTAATCTCATCCATCGTATTTACTTTTGCCTTTTTTCTTGGAACCCTAATCTCATCCATCGTCTTTACTTTTGCCTTTCCTTTTCAGAGGGAAGTATGGAATGCTCCTGGTATATATCTTCTTTAGGGCAAAAGAGAAAAGGGTGTACCAAGCCCATGGGCTTCCTTTCTATTTATTTTATATGGGCTAGAGAGATAAACATTCCATCTATTGGGCCAAGGGAAGAAAATATGTACCCATATAAAAAAAACACACATATAATTTTCGGGCAGGCGACGGGGGAGAGGTAGGGGGAGGCGGGGGTCTTCCTGTAATTTTTGGAAAGTCCAGGGATCGTGGTACAAATCCTAGGTTTTTGGTGTATTTACAATTTGGTCCCTAAACTCCCTCAAAATATCATTTTAGTCCTCAAACTTTCAAAAAAAATGTTTTCACCCCCAAAAGTTTTAGAGCTTTAGGTTTTCATCCCCAAAACTTTCAAATTTTTCTTTTTGACCCAAAATGTTTTAAAAATACCAAAGTGACCTCAAACCTCTTCTGTTTTTACAAAAAAGTCCCAGATCAAAGTCAACTCTTTTCCAGATTTATGAAAATGCCTCTGCATCTTTAAAAGCTCCGTTTTAACTCGTTTCTCATCTGTTTTAGCTTGTTCTTCCTCCTATCAAACCCTTATCGATCCCTATTCGACCTCATGACCTCTAAAGCTTCTTTTCAATCTCTTTTCTCCGACATTTCTTTTCGAGAGAGTTTATGTTAATATAAAGTTTAAATGAACATAAGAAAGACACTAAGTTAAGTTGTTTGTATGTGTAGGCTCACGATCAGAATCAACGTTTTAGGATCTAACTCTTGTGTCACGTGGAATGGTGGATTTGGTGGTGGGGTTTAGTGTTCAATTATTGGACTCTAAGAAAGCTCAAATCATATGTATTTCTATAATTTTATTTTATCAATTACTATCATAATCCAAAACTAGTATACATCTCATTCCACTCAAATAGATTAAGTATACTTGGCATGATTCATGTGGCTCTTAAACAAACTTGATTATAAATTGTATATATTGTAGGCGAGTAGAATGTACAATAATATTAACGAGTAGATTTGGGACGAATTGTAAAATTATTATTTAAACTTAAAATAATAATTTTGAAAGTAATTAATATTGAAATAATAGCAATCGGAAAATTTCTATAGTAAATCCACGTTCATTTTCCAAAAGTAGAAGCTATATCTTATAAGTACTACAAACTTATCAAATAACTTGTACTATTTAAAAGAAATAAGAAAGATAATTAGTTAAAAGGACTCTTTTGTAAATTGGCATGTCCAATATATTTATGACATTCTCAATAATTATAATTCTGATTATAATAATTCAGCGTCCTGTTAGCAACCACACCAAATCCAAAGGCAAAAACTCCCATGCACCAGGTGCACGGATCTTAGATCCGTGCAATCCGGGTCAATCCGACCCGGTACGGTCATCCACTCGCCGGAACAGTCACTCACGCGCCGGCACGCGCCCCCATGCGCCGGAAAGGAGGCGCAACACACTTAGTTTATTTTCTGCATTTTTCTGGAAAATATGTATACCTTTTAGTTATAACTTTCGTACCTTTATGTTATGACTTTCATACCTTTATGTACAAACATTCGTACCTTTATGTCTGTAACTTAGAAAAAAAAATGAAGATTTTCAACACAATTTGTATTGTATACCTTTATGTGATATCAATGTGACTTTTATGTTATATTATGTTACATTTATGTACAAATATTATGACTTTTATGTAATATATAAAAGTGCATAAAGGTCAGAATATTTGTACATAAAGGTGACATAATATAACATAAAGGTCGCATTGATATCACATAAAGGTATACAGTTCAAATTATGTTGAAAATCTTCATTTTTTTCTAAGTTACAGTACATAAAGGTCATGATAGTTGTACATAAAGGTCACATATTTATAATATAAAGGTCATACATTTACAACATAAAGGTCACAACCTGAAGCAAAAAAAAAAAAAAAAAAAAGCAAAATTCAAAACACGCGGATCTGGGTCAAAAACTGGGTCGACCCGGATTGCATGTGCACCAAGTGCACACAAGACCAACTCAAATCCAAATTAGCACAGTTGTTGTACCTAGACTACTTTTGCTTGTTATTTTTGATCCCTGGGATAAGAGCAACATATATGATCTAGATCTCTACTTATATTGTTAGACTCAAAGTACTATATATATATATATATATATATATATATTACATATTGAGGGACTCTTTAGGTAAGGATGCTTTAAATCAAGCAAAGATATTATCCAAATACATTGAATTGTCATTAGTATTAATTAATAGGGTTAAATGCAAAGAAACAACCTAAATTATTGGCTTTTATCATTTTCTAACTTTCTTTTCTTATCAGATTTGCAACCTAAATTATTAAAATTTATCAAATTGCAACTTTCGATCCATTTTTCGGCATAAACGTGAACATGTGATCCGCATGCTGAAAATATAAGGGTATTTTTGTATTTGTAATTTAAGGTGACCCTCATATGAAGTCAGCATGCGGGTTACATATTCGCGTTTTTGCCGGAAAATGATTCAAAACTTGCAATTCAATAAATTTTAGTAGTTCAGGTTGCAATCTGATTAAAAAAAAAAAAGTTTCGGTTAGAAAATGGAAAAAACCAATATTTAGATGGTTTTTTTTTCAATTAACCCTAATTAATGACACAAAGTTTGGGCCCTTTTATACAACTCAATGGGAGATTCACTGATGAATCCTGTCTAATAACTAATTACTTTTATTTAATTACAGATACACACTTGGCTGGTTTTGCTTTCTCCTTTTCTACTTTTACAAAGCTGCTAAAGTACTTAGCTCTAATTTTAATTAATTATTGACAATTGTGCTCTGTATCAAGTTCTTCACACCAACTTGTGTCTACTAACAGGCTCCCTCTTAACCTGCCGATAAGCAATATCTTCACGGATTATATATTATTATCTGAAATCTTGTTTATCTGTCAAATATTGGTAAATTACAAGACTTAAGATTTGGTTTGTTAACAAAAATTGTTAGTTTTAAGAACGATTTCTAATTAAGATTTGGTCTTTTTTTCTTTTTTTCCACCCATACACATGATTGTGTATAGTGATGGATTTATAATTTAGCAATTAGGTTACAATGATGAAAGGAAACTCAAATTTGAAATAATTGTTTTTCACTAGGTACGTAGTTATACAAATGATACACCTCAAGTTTAAACTATCTACATAATATATTCACTTGATCTTATTCAATTACAATACCTCATTAATAATCTTATTCAATTACAAATACCTCATTAATATAGCAAAGTTAATTAGGTCCTGACAATTGTTATGAAGAACCTCATGAGATTATTTGATTAAGGGTGCGGCTATCCGCACCCCAGGAAATACTAAACACACCCAATCATAGTATTATTGTTCACATCACATGTGAACAGTAACACTATGAGTGGGGTGTGTTTAGTAATATGTGGGGTGCGGATAGCTGTACCATTTGATTAAAAATAGTTGAGACTGTTGGATAAAATTGTTTGAAACTTTTCTCATAATCTATGAGCTGAAATTGGAGAAATAAAGATAATTATTAAAATCGATTAAATAGCATTTTAAATTTTTAACAGAAAAAAAATCCCACCGTGGGGCTCAAACCCACGACCACAACGTTAAGCTAGATGACTTTATTCATCTAAAGTCAACAGTTGATGGATAAAAGAATTAGTTAATAATTAAGATTAAGAATAAATAATAACATTGAATAATAATAATAATCAACAATATATCAATAGAATTTAGATGAGAATATTTTATTCGATGAACGATATATGTGTTGGATCGATCGATTAGAGGATATAATTTATTGATTTTATGCTTCAATAAATCCAATTTAATTAAGAGTTCAATCTCGTACTTATAGTGGAGTTGAACGAGATTAATAAGTTATTTTGACTAGTCAAGAGTTGATTAAGTCAGAATTAATTTATTGGAGCTTAATTTAATTGGGTCCGATTAGGTCCCTTCAGTGGTTCTATATCAAACTTAATATATTGAGCGACACTCCTGTGCACAAGGTGCACAAATCCAGATTTGTGCACAACAAATATTGTTATATTATATGAAGTAATACTGTTATATTATATGAGTAATACTGTTAAAACTATATATAATATAACAGTATCACTCATATAATATAACAGTATTACTTCATATAATATAATAGTATTGTTGTGCACAGATTTGATCCGTGCACCTTGTGCACAAAAGTTTTTGCCTAATATATTATAAATAATATAATATCTATATTGGACTTAATATATCATAAATAATATAATATATACTGCAGTATAAATAAGTTTGTTGGACTATCAGGATAATGGCAAAAACTTGTGTGTCCCCGGGACACGGATCTTAGATCCGTGTCCCCAACCCGACCCGCGCCCAACGCGCGCTCACGCGCGTCCACGCGCCCTGGACGCGCGCGCGTGGGCACCTGCCGAGCCTCTCCATGCGCGCACCTGATAGGTATTCATGGGATATCCCATGGAAATCTTGATAGTATCCATGAGCAAGGTATTCACATGTATACTTGTAGGTATCCACATGTATACTTGAAGGTATCCATGGAACCTACGCGCATCTCACCACGCCGTGCGCGCCTATGCACCAACGCCGCGCGCAACTCACAAATGGTGCACCCACGCCGCCCGCGCACAGGTATCCCATGTATACCTTAAAGGTATCCACATGTATACCTTCATGTATCCAGCCATGGATACCTTGAAGGTATACATGTGATACCTTGAAGATATCCATGTGATACTTGCGCGCACCTTGGTCACCAAGCCGCGCGCCCATGCTCCCACGCCGCGCGCCCATGCACTCACGCCGCGCGCGCCCATACACCCACGCCACGCGCCCCCACGCCATGGATACCTTCAAGATATTCCATGGATACCTTCAAGGTATCCATGGGATACCTTCAATATATACATTAAAAAAAAAAAAACTGAGCGAAATATTTTTTGTTTTAAATTTATGTGGGACCCGCAGGTTGGGGACACGGATTAGATCCGTATCCCCGGGACACAGGAGACCTACTCCAGGATAAATATATCAATTAAGAGATATTTATGAGATAAATATATTTATGATTTTGGTCGAACCACGTTAAATCTTGGTGTTTTCGTCGTTGATTATTTGGTTAATTTCTCTAACACATAACTAGGATTTTGTGGTCAAGTTGGTGTTCATCTTACAGGTTGGTTTTGATTGGATTTGATCAATTCCAGATTGTTTAAACTAACATGTTCATTGATTCATATCTCAAGCTTGTTTCTAAGAATTATATTCGGTTGTGTTTTCGTCGTTGATTATTTGGTTAATTTCTCTAAAACATAACTAGGATTTTGTGGTCAAGTTGGTGTTCATCTTGCAGGTTGGTTTTGATTGGATTTGATCAATTTCAAATTGTTTAAACTAACAAGTTCATTGATTCATATCTCAATTTTGTTTCTACGAATTATATTCGGTGGTATTCTCCATGTACATAGGGTTAATATCAAAAATCAACCCGAATTATTTATATTCGGTGTGTATTCTCTGAGCTAGACGAGTCTGAGGTCATTTAATTTATAATTACATATATATTTAAATATTAAAACAAGGAACAAAAAAAGAATGTCACCCGCGTGACAGGCGGGAATACTTACCACTATACCACAACGACTCGTTGTTCTATACTCTCAAAATTATATATATATATATATATATATATATATATATATATATATATATTCTAAATGTTTAGTTAAATATTAGGAACACTCGACAATAAAAATCAATATGTAGTAGGTAAGGTATGAGAGGCTGAAAGGACTCATTAAATTAATCATTGATTTTATTAATTATTTTATTTGTTTTTATTGTTTGTCTTCGAAATATATAGACGTTGGATTGTTTCTTTATTACTGTTGGATCTGTATTTTCTTTGTATTAACTGCCCTTGTTCGCTTTAGTTTGGTTTTAGGAAACCCAATATCAACAAGGATTGGTTTACACAAATTAAAAACGTAAAATTTAAACTTAACTCAAATTATAGATATCATACATTTGAAAATGTTTATATGATCATTTCATCCACTTATCGCATTTGTATACATTAGTTAGAAAATTAAAGCAAGTATATAGATATCAATAACTATTGTTAATGTTGACTTTGTCAACTTAGTATTTTTCCTTTTTCTTATTAAAATCAATTATCAACTTAACTTCAACTCCCCCTAAATCTCCCCTGAAAATCAGATAATCATTCTTCATTTCCACCATCATCGTCTTCATCTCCTTCGGCAACTCCAGCAGCAGATCCTACTCCCCCTTTTTGAGTAGAAATAAGCTCCTCTAGGATATCACGTACCCTCAGCAGTTCATCGATATTCAAAACCTTAAGTTGCTGTTTGAGTACTTCCAACAAAATGTTGGAACGAATGTTGCCAACAGAAGGGGAAACATTCGGGAGAGGAAGAGAGATTGACGGCGAGAGAAGAAAGTAAAAGATAGAGAAAAAAAAATAGACCTTGGGAGACATGTTGATTAAATGGATTTCAAATTGAAATTTTTGAGCCACAAACAACTTCCACAAAAAAATAGCATATTATTAGATAAAAATTAAAAACAATTATGCTATTAATAAGAAATCACTTAATTCAAAATTCAAAATAGATTAAAATATTATCCATACCAAATCTGTATCCACGAGAATATATGAGATTATATACTAAAAATCTAGGGATGCCTAGAAAAAAAAAATCGCACACAAGAACTTAAGATTATATACCAAAAATCTAGGGATGCCTAGAAAAAAAAAATCGCACACAAGAACTTACCCAGATTATGTGTTCCTCAATGTTGAGAACATTAGCAACGACATCACACTGGAATCACAGACAGGCTCGAAAACAATTGTGTACTTTTTAAACCAATTAGCACATGTCAATCTCAACCAACCTTTTTAAGAGAGTGCATCGTCGTAGCGAGCGCCGTGCATCTAATTACTCAGTTGTGAGATCGACTTTTATATATGAGTTGTGGTATCTCCAAACACCTTTTGACAAGGAAGCATCGTCATCGCGAGTGCCGTGCCCCGAGTACTTAGTGTTAGGTCACACAACTCTTTTAAACATGATCACTAGGCTGCCTGCAAAACATCGTCGCAGCGAACGCCGTGCTCCAAGTGCTTTGTGATCTTATAATTAAAATTCTTAAGTATAGTACACATTAAAATGAGCCACAAAAGATTCCTTAAATTGTCCAAGCAAATATCCTCTCAAAAGAACACATATTCCAGACAAGCAACATGCATATGATGTTTAAAAGGGCCTAGAAACAACAAAAAAATGGATGTTATGCAAAATGTGAACAACATGACTCTCAACATCCGTAAACAGTGTATATGCAATCAAACAACACACAAACAAAGAGACTTCTTCAGAGAAGAAAATCTCTCAAAATCTAGGGCCTTAGTAAAGATGTCTGCATTTTGTTTTTCAGTGGATACATATTCAAGATGGATTATATTTTTCTCTACCAAATCTCAAATAAAATGATGCCTTATATCTATGTGCTTAGTGCGTGAGTGTTGAACATGATTTTTTGAAATGTCTATAGCACTAGAATTATCACAATAAAGGCTCAAAAACTCAGTTTTAAATCCATAATCATCAAGCATTTGTCTCAACCAAACATTCTTGGGTTCAATGAGAGAAACAAAATAGTAGGAATGTACCTCAGAAAATGTGGTTGACATACACACATGTCTTACCATTTCTTTGTAATTCACGGGTTTTTTCCTACGTGTTCTTACTCCTTCGTTTACTCCCCCTATCACCTGTGTGATAGGATGGTTCTTGCTGATACGAGCGGGTGGATCTCTTCTCACTGGATCATGTGCTTCATCATTCCTTTCTTTAGATTCTGAATCAGCAATAGTTGTTCCCTCTGATGTGCCAACATTAGGAGGCACATCTGAATCAGCGACGGGTGTTCCCTCTGATGTGCCAACATCAGGAGCCACATCTGTGGTAACTAACTCAATTTCAGGAACAACAGGCGATTCGACAAAGTCCAGAACTGTATCCTCGTATGTTTTACCTGTGAGATCAGAAAAATCATCAAAGACAATATTAACTGATTCTTGAATATTCCTTAGTCTTAAATTGTACACACGATACGCATGACTATTAGAGGAATAACCAAGAAATATAGCTTTATCACTCTTTGAGTCAAACTTTGCAAGATTTTCCATATCATTTAGGATATAGCAAATACACCCAAACACATGAAAATATTTTAAATTTGGCTTCTTCCCTTTCAAGATTTCATATGGGGTCATTTTACTTCCGAGTCTAAGATAGACACGATTTCCTATATGACAAAAAGCAAAAAAGGGGGAGATTGTTAATGTTGACTTTGTCAACTTAGTATTTTTCCTTTTTCTTATTAAAATCAATTATTTAATTTAACTTAATAAGAATTTATTTTATCTTAATCTCACGCGTTTTGCAGACTTGGAGAAAGAAAGAGAAGATCTTTTCAAGATAACAAAAATCCTAGATTCTAGGATTTAGTTATACTTAATATCTTTTCTTTATTTCATGATCTTTTCAAATATCTAATATCCTATATTTTAGGATTTGGTTTTCTCACATGATCCTTTTAAAGATTTGACTAAGTCTTTCCATATCCTAACTATATCTTTATTGTAGGATCAAATCTTTCTTTTATTTTCTAGAGAAAAACGTATTTTTCCTTAAGAAAACTAACGTGCTTTATTACTGCAAACGTGAGAAAAAGAGATCGTGGATTACAGAACGTGAAAGAGAGATTGTGGGATGATGAACGTGATAAACAAGGAAGAGAAGAGATCATGGAGCAAGCATGAACTTGAGATCATGGAGAATGGATGAAGAGATAAACATGGAGCATGATTGAAGATAATGGATCATGAAGTGGAGATCAAGGTAAAAGTGGAGATCATGGAGAATGGATGAAGAGATAAACATGGAGCATGATTGAAGATAATGGATCATGAAGTGGAGATCAAGGTAAAAGTGGAGATCATGGAGCATGGATTTACATGGGACATGGAAGGCTCCTGATGTCTATAAATAGGAGACTCTACTCCAGAAGAGGAGACGAAGACAAGAGCTAAATAGCGAGAAGACTGATATTTCGAGTCTGATACAGTTTGCCTGTGTTGTCTTCTTTGTTGGCCACATTTCACACAACATCACTGTCTGTTTTCTTAAAAGACTTAGAGTTTGCATACTCAAGTCTTCTTTCCTAGATAGGGTGTCTTTAAGTGACCAACTGGTTGTGTGCACGTCCTCAGGTTCTTAGATTCATTTTAAGACGTGTTGGTTTTCCAAAGAGTTTCTTTTCACAAGAACTCTTTGTGTTTTACAAGATTCTCTTCAAAGGATCTTTATTTGTCTTTGTACTCATCAAATATATCAATAAGACATTTTGCCCTGAAGGCGTTCCACGAGTATCATTATGTTCTGCTCTAAAATCACTTCTCCTCTATAACTAATGTTTTTCTCTCTTTATATGAACGTCCTTCTAAAAATGAAGAAAAATGATATTTATACCTAAATTCGAATAAGCTTAACTGCTCCTAAAATATCGCGTCACGTAGCCATTAACACAGAGCGGTTACCAGGATTTTTAGATCGTGGGAGCACAAAGTATCTCGCTCTTTTCTCGACGAACTGAATTATCCGAACTGAATTATGTTTTCCGCCTTGATAAACATATCTCGGGGTCTTCATCTCGGGAAATAAGATAAAGATTAGAGGACCCGAAATCCTGCTTTAAATACTGCGAGAATATCGAACTGATTTGAATACACCTTTGAAATATATCACTCGAGCAAAATTGTCCGAAATAATAACTCATCCTGTATTAGCATAATAACATCTTGATTGTCTTCAACGAAATATTCATCTCGACCATATCAACCACTCCCCCCGAAATGATGTGTGTGTGAACACACATCGAGAAATGAATGAGAACCGTCTTCCTTCTTTTCGAAAAAATGAAGCGTACTCCACACGCTTTAGATGACACATGTGTCTACAATTTCCCGCCTCGATTACCGAGATTTGAAAATCAAAAAAGGCTACTTTTAATCTGAACCATTGCTTCGTTTCAAAATCAACGACCAGGGTGTTTAGTCCTTTCAAATTCTAATCAACATCATCTATAAATACCCTTAACCAAACTCAAAAAGCACTTTACCTAAACCTTCCTTTTAGCACTCGTGGATTCTCCTCTCTTCAAGCAGTTGCGGGTATTTTTTCTCCATACATTCCATTTAAATTCCTAATTTCCATCACTATATGGCTTCTACTACTTCTCTCAATTCCTCATGTGATGAGTTCGCCTCAGAGGGAGAAATGGGTAATAATCCTATAGAAAGTTCGCATATAATTAAAAAGAGGAATTGAGTTCCTGCATCCTCATCTGATCCATCAGTTCCTCCTCCCAAAAAGTCTCGCAAAAAGTCGGAGGCCGAGGTATTCGGTCCACCCAAGATAAATGAAAAGCATCTTACTCTCCTAAAACAATTATTGCGAGGTAGGTACCATGGTGGTGCGAGATACGAGGTAGCCATTCCGGCCTTTTCAGATCGACCTCAAAATCCCCCCGAGCATTTCCGAACTTGGTTCTTGGAACATGTTCCCCTGGGTTTAGTTCCACCAATTCACCCCTTCTTCATAACCATAGGTAAATCATACGGAATCAACCCCAATCAATTCCACCCTAACTCTATCCGATACTTCGTTGCCTTCTATATAATATGTAAATGGATGGGAGTAGAACCTACTCCTCGTAGGTTTAAGACATGTTTCCTTATTCGCAGTTCGAATCCCTATCAATTTTATGTGGCCCCCGAGCTCATGATAAAAAAGCCACCTTCTTGTCCTCTGGAGTCGAGAAAGTGAGCTCGTCGTGGGAGAAATCTTTTGTATATATAAAAGCTCCCCAAGATAACCCTTTTACTGCTTCGCGTTGGACGACCTATCTAAATCCCCAAGTAAATACCCCCAGCTTAGGAATAGATCATGCCGTGGCCAAATTGAATGCTATCTTCCGAAAAGGGTGGTTTAACATAGTCGGGTTGACATCTGATGCACCCTTACTCGCTTATTGGGGTTTTTATCCAAATGCCGAGATAGCAAGGGGACTTGATTTAGGTTGTATCTTATTTCTTTCATTTTCTCAACACTTCGGATACTTTCGATAACTGATGTCTGACTTTTAAACTAATTTGATTTTACAGATATGTCGATGAACAAATGGTTTTCGTTCATGAAGGGTGTCCCTGAAGATGAGCAGGTCACTTTTCGTGCATCTTCCCATGCAGTAGATCATGTTCAAGCGCAGGTTAATCGAACAGAGGCAGAAGCTCGACTGTTTTCCTCCCAAGACCATTCTATTCCAACTTCCGAGATACCATTGCAGCCCACCCATGTGGCGACAAGTTCCTCGGCTCCTCGCTTAACCCCGACACCCCTCCCAGATCCGGTTGACCTAACCGAAGATGTCGATAGCGAGGAAATTGAGAAGGAACCTGCCCTTGTAAGGCAGAAAAGGAAAGCCACTACTTCTGCTACTCGGGTACTTCGTTCTCGCTCTGACACTCCTGCTGAGGCTACTGAACCTGCACAAGATGAACTTCCTCTTCCTCCCCCTTCTATTGCAGTTCCCGAAAAATCCACTTCCGCTAGACCCGACATTTCGCCTGATTCTGACAAGGTGAAAGAGTGTAAAAGGCATCTATCTCGGTTAGCAGCTGCTCAGAAATATTTCCTCTCTCTAGCCAAAGAGATGGTCCAAGAAGAGAAAGTGATTGAGCAACTACGAGAAGAGAAACAGACTGTTGATGACGACTTCGCTGCTTTCCGCAGCAAGATTGATGATTTGTCCTCCGAGGTAGAAAAGGGGGAGATGGATCTGGCGCTGGCACGATCCGAACTGGAGAAGAAAGATGAACAACTCAGCACCCTAAATGCTGAAATGATACAGAAGCATAAGGATATCAGAAGTAGGGACCTTCTGATATCTGAATTGCAAAAAGAGTTGGAGGAGGAAAAGGAGAAAAGAAAAGCAGAAGTTGATTTCTATTTTCATGAAGGCCGGATGGAAGGATTAAGGACGGGATACCAGAGAGGGTTCTCGGCTTTTCCGGAAAGTGAACTCATGAAAAAGATTTCGAAAGAATACCGGGCCAAATTATTTACTCAGATGTGGAATTCAATGTTATTTCTTTCCAAAGCTGCTCCGATGGTGGAGTCTTTTTTCGTTGAAGGGGTCCGCGTCTGCCAGGAGAAAGTAAATCAGTATCTAGAAGCAGTGCAAGCTCATTTAGCGGCGAACAACATTTCTCTGCCAGAGGACCCTTTAGTCTTTAACTTGGCCGAATTAGGAAGCAAGATATCTTCTGGTCCTCCTCCGGGATGGAATGGTGATATGTCAGAAGCTGAAAATGCCGAGTGGTGGAAGGATTTTCTTCATCAGTCAATCCTGGCCAATCCGCTTCCTGATCCAATTCCCCTGCCTCCAGACTTAATTGGCGAATCTTCCCGAGAAGGAGCAGAAGGCGATAACACCATGATCATCTTGCCCGATGAGCTATTCCATCCTGAAGGTCCCCGAGATGTGGGGTTATAAAAAAGTTGTACTCAAAAACAATTTCTTTTTCTCATTTGTATATTTAAAGCAGGAAACACGTTATTTACTTCTGATCCTAATGGTAGGATGATTTCGCTATGATCGAAATCAATTTTCATGAGAATTTAAGCATATTGATCTATATTGCTGGATGTTTTTATTCGTGATCGAAGTCGCTTATTATACTCATCATCATCAGATCCATTTTACTAAACTTCTGATTTTTGTATTATCCCGACCTCACTTTTACTAGATGATTATTATTTAACCAACTTCCAAGATTAGCTCTTCGAGATCCCGACCTCACTTTTACTAGTTGATTTTTAATTAATCAATTCCCTAGATCGGATTTGAATGATCTCGATCTTCCTTTTTTCAATAGTTGATTTTTAATTAATCAACTCCCTAGATCGGATCTGAAAGATCTCGATCTCCCGTTTTCAAATAGTTGAATATTAATCAACTCCCTAGATCGGATCTGAAAGATCTCGATCTCCCATTTTCAAATAGTTGATTTTTAATTAATCAACTCCCTAGATCGGATCTGAAAGATCTCGATCTCCCATTTTCAAATAGTTGATTTTTAATTCATCAACTCCCTAGATCGGATCTGAAAGATCTCGATCTCCTATTTTCAAATAGTTGAATATTAATCAACTCCCTAGATCGGATCTGAAAGATCTCGATCTCCCATTTTCAAATAGTTGATTTTTAATTAATCAACTCCCTAGATCGGATCTGAAAGATCTCGATCTCCCATTTTCAAATAGTTGAATTTTAATCAACTCCCTAGATCGGATCTGAAAGATCTCGATCTCCCATTTTCAAATAGTTGAATATTAATCAACTCCCTAGATCGGATTTGAAAGATCTCGATCTCCCATTTTCAAATAGTTGAATATTAATCAACTCCCTAGATCGGATCTGAAAGATCTCGATCTCCCGTTTTCAATAGTTGATTACTATCGAAATTTAAAGTACAGAAGAAGCGATTTACGTGGTTCGATCTCATAATGGAGATCTACATCCACAGAGAGTTTAGAGGGATCACTATAAATGAAGTCCGAACAAAATACATCATGAAAACAACAGAAAAGAAAAGGAAAATTACATGATATAACATCACCCTACGAATAATACTTTTTAAGGTGACTAATGTGCCATGGTCGAGGTAATATTTTCCCTTTGTCATCCTGCAACTCATATGCTCCTCCAGATAAGATCTTGGTCACCTTATATGGTCCTTCCCATGTCGCTTCCAATTTCCCTATTTCTCGCAAAGTATCACTTTGTCGCAGGACCATATCGCCTACTTGAAAATCCCTTTTCCTTACTTTCTGATTGAACGCAGCCTGCATTTTCTTCTTGTAAAGATCATGTCTGGTCCTTGCTTCATCACGTTTTTCCTCGAGAAAAACCCTATCCACCTCTAATATTTCGTCATTTTGAATAGGGTCAAAACATACAATTCGAACAGCTTCTCCTTGTATCTCGGCTGGAGTAACCGCTTCAGCCCCATAAGCTAAACTGAAAGGAGTTTCCCCCGTAGTTGATCTCGGTGTAGTTCGGTAAGCCCACAAAACAGAGGGTAACTCTTCAACCCAGTTAGACTTTTCATGCTCTAACCTCTTTTTTATACCATCCAATAAGATGCGATTGATCACCTCGACTTGTCCATTAGCCTGGGGATGTGCTACTGCAGTAAAAACTTGTGTGATCTTCATTTCGGAGCACCATTCCTTTATCTTTTTCCCTTGGAATTGCGGACCATTATCCGAAACCATTATCCGCGGCAAGCCAAAACGACAACAAATATTTCACCATATAAACTTCATCATTTCACCTTCTGTTATTTTGACTAAAGGCTCTGCTTCTACCCATTTAGTGAAATAATCAACAGCCACAACTATGAACTGTTTACCTCCTTTAGCTTTCGGAAATGGTCCAACGATGTCAATACCCCATCTTGCAAATGGACATGGCGAAGTAACTGCAATCAATTCGGATGCTGGTGTATGAATCCTCGAACCGTATCTCTGGCAAGTTGGACATTTTTTCACCAACTCTTCTGAATCTTTTTTCAATGTAGGCCAATAAAAACCAGCTCGAACTACTTTCCGAGCTAATGATCTAGCTCCCGCATGCTCTGAACATCCTCCCTCATGTACTTCTCTCAACACCATTAAACCTTCTCTATGGGAAAGACATCTCGCATCTGTCGAAGAGAAGGTTTTTCGAATTAGCACATCATTCAGCAAATAGTAGAACCTTGCTCGCCTTTCCATTATTTCTCTTTCTCTAGCAGTTCCGTTCCGGTCTCCCTTCAAATATTGTTGTATTGGATATCTCCAATCCTCCTCATCCCTTTCTAGAACCATGACATCCTGATCTTTAGGAACTCCCATCACTGTAATATTTCTTTTCGTGCAATCTTGTAATGAATTACCTATCTTGGCCAAAAAATCAGCTTTTCGATTTTCATCTCGAGATATCTGTTCGATCTGTATTTTTTCAAATCTCTTTTCGAGTTCTCTGATTTTTTCTACGTATGCCCGCATTCGATCCTCCCTGATCTCGCACTGATTAGCCAACTGTCGAGTAACTAGTTGTGAATCTGACTTTACCTTTTGTTGACGTCGATTTACGGCTGGTTCGTAATCTCTGTCAAACACCCGAATTAATGGTTCTCCTAGCCCAACCTAATTAGCCAGGTTAAAAGAGCTAGGTCGATTGAGGTTGGTAATTTTAGATAGGAAGTCCAAGAGAATGTAGAATACTTGTTCTTTTTTCTCTCCCCCATTAATGGTTTGAAGGGTCTTATTTATAGACTCTTCATCTGGACAGCATCCCCCAAATCAGGGGGATCTTGTCCCTATAGGGCCAAAGCTAGATGCTTCATGTCCCCTACTATTACAAACCGAGCTGTGCTATCTTATATTCTAATTTTTAGATACATTTCTAGGTCGGAAGGAGACCCTATAAATTACTGTCCGAGCTGAAATCAGGTCGGCTCGGTGAGGTCGGCTCTGCCGCTGGTGGGATGCGGCAGCTCGGTCATTCTGGCCGAGCCGGTCAGATAAGGTCGGCTTATGCTTGTGTTGGCGTTTAGAAAGGCTTGACTCGAGGTCTTCCTCCATTTTGAGTCGTAGGAGGCTTATTTCGTTGAAGTATGAACAGGCCGGTCAAGGGGTTCTTGGCCAACCATGTTCTGCTCGGCTCACCATGATATCCATTTAATTCATCCAAAACATAGGCTTGCGAAATAACCGAGCCGGACTGGAAGGCCGGCCCCGACTGTAGAATGGTCGTATCAGATCGAGTGGGTCAGGCCGGGCCGAACAGTTTGACTGGATTAAGCTGTTAAGTGGTGGGGCTGGTCCTCCTCGGTGCATCGGGTTGGATGGCCTTCGATCCGAACCCGAACTCGACCCTGGTGTGGGCGGCCTGATATTGAGGGCCCAACACCTTTAAACATCTTATACCCGTCTGTTCAGCCAATTTCAATCCCTGCAACAGCGCCTCGTACTCAGCTTCATTATTTGATGCCTTAAACTGAAATTTCAAGGCGAATTCTAGTTCATCTTTCTCGGGACTGATGAGAAGTATTCCGGCTCCTGCCCCATGTCGACTTGATGACCCATCAACATATAGTTCCCATAAAGGACTTTCCATCAACCGAGTTGTTTCCTGGATGAAATCAGCTAATGCTTGTGCCTTGATGGTTGTCCGTGGTTCATAACGAATGTCGAATTGTCCTAGTTCCACTGCCCATTTTACCATTCGTCCGGAAACTTCTGGCTTCCCCAACACTGAAATTAACGGATAATTAGTCCGTACGAGAATGGTGAATCCCAGAAAGTACGGTCTCAATTTCCGAGCTGAGATAACCAAAGCATATGCTATCTTCTCAATATCAGAGTATTTTATCTCGGCACCATGCAACACCCGACTGACGAAATAAATTGGGTACTGATCTTTCCCTTCCTCACGAACTACCACTGCACTAACCGACTCTTTCCCAATTGCCAAATATACAATCAATTGACATCCAATGTCAGGTTGCTTCAATTTCGGTAATCCACTTAGGAAATCCTTAAGTTGTTCGAAAGCGAACTGACATTCTTCTGTCCATCCAAATTTTCCACCTTTCCGCAGTATTTTAAAGAAAGGTAAACTGCGATCTGCTAACCTCGAAATGAATCGACTGAGAGCAACAATCCTTCCTGTCAGCATCTGAACTTCCTTAATAGTTTTCGGTGGAGACATATCCAGTATAGCTCGTATCTTATTCGGATTCACTTCAATTCCCTGCTGAGTAACCATATATCCCAAGAATTTACCAGCTCGAACTCCAAAGGAACATTTTGCAGGATTGAGCTTCATACCATAATGCCGAATTGTTGAGAAAGTTTCCTTCAAATCTGAAGCATGAGATTCAGCTCGTCTACTTTTTACCAACATATCATCAACATATGCTTCCATATTTCTGCCCAACTGATCCTTAAACATCTCATCTATCATTCTCTGATATGTTGCACCAGCGTTTTTTAATCCAAAGGGCATCACTGTATAACAATAAGTCCCTGACGAAGTAATAAAGGAAACATTGGGTTTATCCTCCGGATAAAATGCTATTTGATGATACCCTTGTGCGGCATCCATCATACTCAGTAGCTCGCATCCCGCAGTAGCATCAACCAATCTGTCAATCAATGGCAAGGGATAATGATCTTTTGGACAAGCCTTATTTAGATCTCGGAAATCGATGCACATCCTCCATTTATTTCCTGGTTTAGGTACTAATACCACATTGGCTATCCATCTCGGATATTGTATTTTCTCGATATGCCCTATTTCCAACAACTTTTGCACTTCCTTCTCGATCACTTCGTTCTGCTCTGCTCCAAAATGTCTCATCTTCTGCTTCACAGGCTTGACATCTGGTTTAATATTCAATCTATGCATGGCTATGTTAACATCAATTCCGGTCATATCCTTTGGCTCCCAAGCAAATAAGTCAACATTATTTTTAAGCACTTCGATAAGTTCATTTCGTATCTCTCCCTCCAGTTGACTTCTAATATTAACTGAATGACCAGGATTATCGGGTATCAGTTCCACACTCATCAATTCTCCTAGCTCAAACTCTGAAATCTTTGGTTCTTTCCCTTTTCGCCTTTCTTTCTCAAAGGCTTTATCATCATCATCTCGTTGTTGAGTTACTCGTTTCTTGGTTTCGGAATGCCTTATAGCTGCCACATAACATCTCCGAGCGGCTTGCTGATTACCTCGCACTATTCCAACTCCAACTGTTTTATCATCTTCATCCTTTACTGGAAATTTCATCATCAAGTGAGCTGGTGAAATGATTGCAGCATAATCAGTTAGGGATGGTCGACCCAAAATAACATTATACTGTGAGGGGGTATCTACCAACAAAAAGGTAACAGTCCTTGTCTGCCTCCACAACTCATCGCCGAGCACCATGGATAACTGTACTTTCCCATATACATTAACCGAATCTCCCGAAAACCCATATAACGAAGTTCCAACTGGCTTGACTTCTACTGATGACTTCATTTTCTTGAAACAATCTAGAAACATAATATCCACCGAACTGCCAGTATCAACAAAGACTCTCTCTACATTATACCCTCCTATCTCGGCGGTAATCACCATTGCATCCGACTGGGGTGATTGGATACTGACTATATCATCTTTCCCAAATTCTATAACTGCTTCTTGCAAGATAGTATACACCCCATGTCTCTGCTGAATAGAATTTAAGCGAGACTTCCTAGCACGATTTGAATCTCCATCAGTGGGTCCACCCATAATCATATGAATAGTCGGTCTTTCTTCTCGAGCTTGTTGATCTCGCCGAGGAAAAGGAGGTGGAGGTGGATTTACTTGAGCATTTACTTCCCTTCCCATTGCTCTTTGATCTCGTTGAGGTTCTATTCGAACATTTCGCCTGTAGCTGTTGTCTTGTCTGGATCGAGCTACATATCTTGCTAATTTATTATCCCGAACCAGTCTCTCCAACTCATCTCTAAGGTGTGTGCATTCATCAGTGCTATGACCATATTCATTGTGGAACTGACATAACTTTCCATTCCCAAATGTCGGAGGCTTTCTCGGATTCGGAGCCCATGATGTCGGCCACTTTAACTGGGGATGACTCCAAATTTCCATCAATAATTGCCCAGGCGGCAATGTCAACTGAGTATAAGTATCATATCGAGGACCCCTTTTCATCTCGGTCCGACCATTCGATATCAATCCTTTACCTCGCAGATCTGTTTCTCTCTTCACTTTATTCTGGTCTCTAGCTCTCCCTTCCTGAAATGCAACTCCATCATTCTTAATACGAAGTGCTTCTTCCAAGTTAATGTATTTAGTCGCTCTCTGAAGCAAATCATCGAAATTGTTCGGCACTTTTTTCACCAATGAAGCATGTAAATCTCCTTCCCGCAAACCTTGCATGAAAGCACTGGTAACTAAGTCATCTGAAGCTTCAGGGGACTCTAAAGTAGCAGCTGTAAATCTCTTTACAAAAATCCTCAATGATTCATTCTCCTTTTGTTTTATCCCGAACAACATTTGAGTTGACTTAAGTTGCCGACGTGATCCCGCGAACTGATGTAAGAACAATGACAACAACTGATCAAAGCTTTTAATGACTCCATCAGCCAGCTGACTAAACCAAGTTTGAGCAGACTTTGTCAATGTTGTAGCGAAGACTCTACATTTCACCCCCTCTGAGTAACGATGCAACAATGCCGTATTCTCAAAACGACATAAGTGATCCCAAGGATCCATAGTACCATCATATTCAAAGCTCACTGGCCTGAAGGAAGCTGGCAAATCATCTTCCATCACGACTTCCGAGAAAGGATTACCTCTCTTACCCCGAAAACTTGATTTAATATTCCTTCTCACTTCCTTAATTTCTCTTTGTAAATCCTCAACTCTTTCAGATAAGTCAGTTTGTGATCGACTTCGGATCTGAGGAGATACTGAACGACTTTCTCTTTCCTCGAAATGCCTTTTTTCCCCTCGACCCCGCATTTGTGGTCTGTCTGAATCTCCCTGTTGTGATTCCATAGGACGTTTATTTAAAGCCTTTTGTACTGTTGCAGCAACTATCTCATCCAACTCTACCTTAGTCAGAGTGATGGTATCCTGACGAGGATGATTCGGAGCAACATTCGACTCTCCCAACTGATCATCATTTGGTGCAACTCTAGATCCTTCCCCCACTTCTGTTCTTCTCCGAGAGTTTTGTGTGTTCACCATTGTAATCAAAATCTGATAACCTCACGTCTTAACTAGATTTTTCCCACAGACGGCGCCAATTTGTTCTGCTCTAAAATCACTTCTCCTCTATAACTAATGTTTTTCTCTCTTTATATGAACGTCCTTCTAAAAATGAAGAAAAATGATATTTATACCTAAATTCGAATAAGCTTAACTGCTCCTAAAATATCGCGTCACGTAGCCATTAACACAGAGCGGTTACCAGGATTTTTAGATCGTGGGAGCACAAAGTATCTCGCTCTTTTCTCGACGAACTGAATTATCCGAACTGAATTATGTTTTCCGCCTTGATAAACATATCTCGGGGTCTTCATCTCGGGAAATAAGATAAAGATTAGAGGACCCGAAATCCTGCTTTAAATACTGCGAGAATATCGAACTGATTTGAATACACCTTTGAAATATATCACTCGAGCAAAATTGTTCGAAATAATAACTCATCCTGTATTAGCATAATAACATCTCGATTGTCTTCAACGAAATATTCATCTCGACCATATCACATTATATACTCGTGGATATTTCTGTTGTCATTTATTTAATTATTTCCGCTGTGTTATCCGTAATGTTGTCAACATCACAGACAACATTACGTCTCTGATAATTTTCTGTTGTTTTTTATCTTGCACAGGAGCACTCGGACACTTTCAACTATATCATTTCCAAACAAAATATTCCATTATTAAAATACTACTCCACGGAACACAATGAATTAATATACTATATCACATGACCGATCATCTTAAATTATTAAAAAACGTACTAGCTTATATATAGACAAATGCATAAAGAACTATAACATAAATAAAAAGAATAACACATAAAACAATCAACACCCTTGTTTTTATTAATCATTGATTAATCATTGATTTTATTAATTAAATTATTTGTTTTTATTGTTTGTCTTCAAAATATATAGACGTTGGATTGTTTCTTTATTACTGTTGGATCTGTATTTTCTTTGTATTAACTGCCCTTGTTTACTTTAGTTTGGTTTTAGGAAACCCAATATCAACAAGAATTGGTTTACACAAATTAAAAACGTAAAATTTAAACTTAACTCAAATTGTAGATATCATACATTTGAAAATGTTTATATGATCATTTCATCCACTTATCGCATTTGTATACATTAATTAGAAAATTGAAGCAAGTATATAGATATCAATAACTATATCATTTCCAAACAAAATATTCCATTATTAAAATACTACTCCACGGAACACAATGAATTAATATACTATATCACATGATCGATCATCTTAAATTATTAAAAAACGTGCTAGCTTATATATAGACAAATGCATAAACAATCAACACCCTTTCCTCCACGAAGACCAAAAAATATGAAGACGCGAATGCTGAAACCGTGTAAATTAATGATGTCATCATGGCCATAAATCCAATGGCCAATTGGTTGGGTAATATCTTGAGAAACTCGTCTTCTTCGAAACTTGAGGTCATGATGGACCACAAGGATGTAATAGACACTCTTGAGCCAAGTAAAGTGAAGGCTTTACATATTACCAAACATGTGAACCACTTGCTCTTTAAGTGTATGGGAATCCCAGTGTTGCCATTGTTTCGTAAACACTATTGTGAGCATTAATGTTGTGACGATCATGCCAACCGATCCATCTTTTTCCAATATTTCTAACCCCACATCTGCACAATTTATAACCAAAATTCAAATTGAATTAATGCATTCAAATATGTGTCCAAAGAAAATCAGGCAAATTATTTAATAGAGATCAACATACCATACATTTTTGTGCGTATAGTGAGGAGCAAGAGATCAAACCAGGGACGGTCCTACACTTGGGCCAAGGGGGGCACTGGCCCCCTGAAATTTTGAAAAAGTGCTAATTAAGGGTATTATGTAATTTCACATTTTTAATTTAAAAAATAAAAAAAATTGTTATGAGTATGGCATAAACCCAGCAGAGTGTTTTTTATATGTGCAAATTCATTCTGTTTTTTTTTTCTTTTTCACAACACTGCCTTGTGAAGGTATACACTACATCCGGATTCTTTTTCATCAATATATCAGCAATTTCTACGACCCCTGTTATGGCTACGTAGCAACACGCTGTGTAGCCATGGCCATCGTGCAAGGCCAAGTCACTCGGACTCATCTGTTGGACCAGTTCTTGCTCGTGGCTCATACATGAAGAGCTCTATCACCCCTTTCGGTTATGTCATCGGTACCTAAGTTTGGATCTCGTGCCACCAGTATTTCAGCAGCAAATGCAGCTTCATACATCAAACCACCATCCAAACGACTTCCTGTTTTATATGATTGCAATGATATTAAATCTATTAATTCGTTTTTATTGTTTGTCTTCAAAATATATAGACGTTGGATTGTTTCATCATCACTGTTCGATTTGTATTTTCTTTGTAGTATTTACTGTCATTATTCACTTTAGTTTGGTTTTAGGGAACCAATACCAACAAGAATTGGTTTACACAAAATAAATATAATTTAAACTTAACTCAAAATTGTAGATATTTTACATCTTAAAATGTTTATACGATTCCATCCATCCTGTAACGGATACATTTTATAACAAAATAAATTACGGGTTGGATTTAATTTTTTTTTTTCTCAATTTAAGGTTTCAATTAGATTGAATTATCAATTTATGACACAATTTTTTTTTCTCTTTTTATTTATACTTATAAATTTGTTTATATTTCAATATATATTTATATTTTGAATAAATTACGCACTTTTAAAACAATCTTCATTCGACTTGTCTTAATTTATATATATAAAATTAAAAATCAATTTCAATTCATAAAATATAATTTGTATTAAATTTATTTGTATTAAATCACTTTTCTACATTTTTATTCATATATTAAGAACTAGTATATGTCCCGTGCAATGCACGAGCAAATAAATTTTACTATTTTGATGTTTTGATATGAAATTATTAAATATAAAAAATAATAAATATATTGAGAGTAATTTCAATTTAATTTATTACCCGTATGATACATGACCATAAATTTTAAATATTTCAAGTTTTATATAAAATGTTCATTTAAGAAAAAAAAAATCAATATCTTCGTGTTTGGTATCATTTGTGCATATAAATCTCAAGTGTTTGTCATTTTTTGAAATAAAAATGTTAAATCTCTACTGTATTTGAATTAATCGATTTTAATGTCATAAAAAAAATTATTTTTTTGAAATAATAAAGAACAATTTTATGAATTTCTATGAAAATGATTCAATATGAAAGGATGTCTGGTATTTTAAAAATTATAAATAATGGTTTTTAAAATTGGACCTTGATCCAAGTGATCTTGATGGATCGGGTAATGGGTTTATTTACCCAATTCATATCCAATCCATTTATTGAAATTGTTGTAAATATATTGTTTAATGGACATTACTCCATAGACTTTTCATTCTCTATGTCTATTGGAATTCTTAATCCTTGTATATATATTGGAACTCTTTTGAAATGAAACGGTTGATCAATAAAATTATATATTCTTTCTCTCATATTCTTTCCATCTTGTTCATTTTATAATGTTGATATATTGTCCATGGATATCGATGCAATGGAGAGGACTTATTTTACAATACGTTATCAGCACGAGTCTCTATCCGAATTTGAGTTGTGCCCTAGGAAAGAATCGTGTCTTTCCTGCAAGGTATTTTTCTTTGAATCAATTCAAATATCTAATTCATTGTTATGATTACAATCTGATGCAATAGTTTTAAAATTCTGATTTTACCTTGTAAATTAGTAATTTTCTGTATTAGATTTAATGATATATATTATATATAGCACTTGATAGATAAATTATATGGCTGATGCATGCACTGCATTTTATCGAAGAACTTCAGTCAATCTAGCAAAGAGATTCACATGAAGGGAAAAAGAAACTGCTCATGTTTCATTTAAGGTTGAGAGAACATGAAGAGATATGTGACTAATTTATTTAGAAATATTCAATCCGTAGAACTAATATGAATATAGATCATTTCCTAAGCATAAAATAAATAATAATTGATGGCAATTAAATACATCACATCAGATCGCTCTGAAGATGTGATATTTTATCCTTTTTATTTTGTTAATGCTTCTTGCCTAATTAGTCCAGTATGCATAAAGAATTAGGTTAATATTTATATTTTGGTAAAATTTATTTGAGTTCTAATTAGGCTCAAATATGTTCAAATGAATTGTTGGCTCTTTAGGCGTTTATGTAACTCTTATTTTATGGAGTTTTTGTCGATTCAATTTTATGTGTTTTTTCAAATTAGATGATAACATATTTAGCTGTTCATAGTAAAATATTTTTATGATGAAAGCATTTAAATGTTTGAACTTCTTGATTTACTCTCAATATTCAAAGAAAGATATTTAGTGCACATATACCTAGAGTTCCAAACTTAGACATTACGACTTGATGTCCGTGGATTCCAAAAGTCTTATAAGTAATGACTTTTCGTGGACATATATCTATTGACTTGGCATCCCTATGATACTTTATGAATGTGAAAATTTTGTGCAAATTTACTATAAGTTAAAGCACAAACAACTGGAAGTGGATTTTTCTAGTGTCATAGGTTATGATGGGAGAAATTTGTGTACGCTCCCTTGATAAAAATAATTACCTGACATGAATTTTCCACTATTTAAATAAAATAATAATTATACATGATTCTCATTCCACAAATGCCCTGAAGGCAAAGTCCTAACTTTTTCTCCGAATCTCATTACACAATTTGTTTGACGCAAACACAAGTTTGGACATTAAAATAATAATTTCTTGAAGGCTTGAGTATTCTATATTGTTGTCAGACAATTTCTTTGAATTTTATTGCGCTAACTTGCCTGAAGCAAACATGAACTTGAATATTGCAATTCATATTTTTTTTAAGATTAAACTTGAGTCTTTGGAGATGATGAGTGGTTTTTACTTTTCAAATTTATTGTTATGTGTTTTCTTTATGAGAATGTTATGATCTATAGTTTCCTTCGAATCATACTTCATCACTTTTAATATTTAATAATTTAGTGTACTGCATTAACTTAGTACATTTTTTATTTTCCTAGACATATGGAGGACAAGAAAATTTTATCCTTCGTAGATAGTGCTACCATTTACACTACCCTTAAAGAGTGAAAATTCTTTCAAACTTTGAATAATGAGAAGAAAGGGAGTGTTAATTCTCTTGTAAATGATAATTTCTTGATAGTAGGCTCCGGTAGAGCTTCACTAGTTCTTCCTATGGGTACTGAATTAACTATCGAAGATATGTTGCTATACCCACAATCTAAAAAGTACCCTTCTTAGTTTTAAAGACATCCGATTGAATGGATTTCATATTGAAACCGACACCGAGAATAATATATATAGAGTATCTCCTAATAATTCGATCCACAGGGTGGCGGAAATAAGTTGTTGAAAAAAATTCCTTCTTTCAAATCAAGATTGTATATACTTACATCCGTCCTTCTAATCTCCACATCTTAATGAATATTAAATTTCATCATCAAAATTCATTTAAATTATGGTATGAAAGATTGGGTCATCTAGGATGAAACATGATTTGTCGAATTTTATCTAATTCTATTGGGCATTATATGTCCAACAAAAGAATATATTTTGTAAATGAATTTGTTTGCAAAACTTATGCAAAAGGAAAACTTATAGTACGACCTTCTCGTATTAAAGTTGAATTTGAATCTCCTATTTTTCTTGAACGGATTCATGGAGATATATGTGGACCAATTCACCCAGCATACAATAGTCCAACTTTATTAGGAACTGTGTGGTTCATACAATTTATATGGTATATACTCTTATATGGTTTGTATGAAATAGTAAAATTATAAATTGGTAACATTGCACGTGCATATAGGAAAATTAAAGTTACTTTATTAGTCAAAATAGTAAAATTTATTTGCCCGTGCATTGCACGGGACATATACTAGTTCTTAATATATGAATAAAAATGTAGAAAAGTGATTTAATACAAATAAATTTAATATAAATTATATTTTATGAATTGAGACAAGTCGAATGAAGATTGTTTTAAAAGTGCGTAATTTATCCAAAATATAAATATATATTGAAATATAAACAAATTTATAAGTATAAATAAAAAGAGAAAAAAAAATTGTGTCATAAATTGATAATTCAATCTAATTGAAACCTTAAATTGAAAAAAAAAAATTAAATCGAACCGTAATTGATTTTGTTATAAAATGTATCCGTTACAGGATGGATGGAATCGTATAAACATTTTAAGATGTAAAATATCTACAATTTTGAGTTAAGTTTAAATTATATTTATTTTGTGTAAACCAATTCTTGTTGATATTGGTTCCCTAAAACCAAACTAAAGTGAATAATGACAGTAAATACTACAAAGAAAATACAAATCGAACAGTGATGATGAAACAATCCAACGTCTATATATTTTGAAGACAAACAATAAAAACGAATTAATAGATTAATAATATGAAAATCAATAATTAATTTAATAGGGAGAAAATTTAGTATTTAAATAAATTTACAAGTGTGAGATGAGTCCTTGCAGCTTCTCCTACCTTACCTACATATTGATTTTTATGGTGATGTTAAAGTGTTCCCAATAATTAAGTTACTATTGGATATATATTTAATTTTGAGAATAAAAAACAGCATTCCTATCTGTCACGCGGGTGATCCGTTTCGACCCCTGGCAACAGCGAATGTCAAATTTCAAATTGAAGTCTTCAATCATCATATATAATTTTCTTTCTTCATTTCCTCATCTCTCTCTCACAAAATTATTTGTTTAATTTGTATTTAGTGTACATAGACAATTTGGTGGGATCTCTTTGAAATTGAAGATATGAGAAAATAAGACTTGAAAGAATTTTTTTACCATGGAATGTTTTGCAAATCTTGATATATATATTTTTAATTTGATTTGACAAATCATTATATTTATTGTTTTTTCTTGTTCTTTTTTCTTCATTCTTTGTATATTTTGTTTTTTCTTCATTCTTCGCCAATTTATTATATTTTCTTGTTCTTTTTTCTTCATTCTTTATATATATATATATATATATATATATATTTTTTTTTTTTTTTTCCCTCCATTCTTTGTGCATCTTTCTTTTGTTGAGAAATCACTACATTTTCTCCATTTTTTTAATTTTACTTAGATTTGAGAAATCAAATGAATCTTTCTTTCTCATTTTTTAGCTTTATATAGATTATGTAATAGCTTCTAGAGTAAGATTGATCTTTTAATTTTATTTTTTTTAATTATAGAATAGCTTATTAAGTAGGATTTACTATTTTGTTTTAATTTTTTAATATCTATTGATAAGACACTTTTAGATAGGAAAGTGGTATTCTTGTAATTTTGGACAACTTTCTTACTTTAATATATAATATAGATTAAATAAATGAGATATCAAGAAGCCGGTTCTTGTGCTTTATATATATATATATATATATATATATATATATATATATATATATATCAAGAATTGAAATTTATATTGTGTGTGTAAGATATATAATCACATGAAATATAAACTAGAAAAATAGCTATAAATAATTTCTAAATATATAATAATAAATTAAAATGAAAAATATGGAGTGCAATTATACATGCCGCCAAAAGTTAAAGCACACACTCAATTTCAATTACACAAAAGTAATGGGACACAAGAATTGAAATTTAATGACATGAATAGATCACGTTAATTTTGAAGTTTTCGGAGGGTCCTTATGAGAAAGTTAATTGGGCGTGGCATGAAAGAAGTTAAACTTTTTGTTTGTAAAGTTTCTTTACATGAATCCACTTTGCACTCAATGCCAATATTATTATTTTTTCCAATTACTTCAGTATTTCATCTCATATAGTACTATATAAATTTATATTTATTACTACATACATTAATGATATTAGGCGTAATTGCAAAAAAAACATCACCATTTTTTCAAAAATTGTAAATTTATCCCCACTTAAAAAAAATAAAAATATCACAACCTTTATTCACCATTGTAATTTATGCCACATTTGTATTTTCTGGCAATCGGAGTCCACGTGTCCGGCAAAAATGCTACGTCATTTCCAACAACAAAAAATTAAGATCAAATTGCAAAATAAAATCACCACCTTTCCAAAATTGCAATTTAATCCTAAATTTTTATATAATTAGCAAAACAAACCACAACCTTCATTCAATGTTTCCATTCGAATTTATTCTTTGGTGGCTAAGTTCATGTGTCTAAATAAATTTTCACGTGATCAAGGTCTCCATTCTACTGAAATTCCTCGAGATACTCAAAATCAAACATGTATAGGTTAGCAAGTTTTCATTATCTTCTATTTTTCTTGATATAATCCAACAACATTTAATATCATTGCAATCATATAAAACAGGAAGTCGTTTGGATGGTGGTTTGATGTATGAAGCTGCATTTGCTGCTGAAATACTGGTGGCACGAGATCCAAACTTAGGTACCGATGACATAACCGAAAGGGGTGATAGAGCTCTTCATGTATGAGCCACGAGCAAGAACTGGTCCAACAGATGAGTCCGAGTGACTTGGCCTTGCACGATGGCCATGGCTACACAGCGTGTTGCTACGTAGCCATAACAGGGGTCGTAGAAATTGCTGATATATTGATGAAAAAGAATCCGGATGTAGTGTATACCTTCACAAGGCAGTGTTGTGAAAAAGAAAAAAAAAACAGAATGAATTTGCACATATAAAAAACACTCTGCTGGGTTTATGCCATACTCATAACAATTTTTTTTATTTTTTAAATTAAAAATGTGAAATTACATAATACCCTTAATTAGCACTTTTTCAAAATTTCAGGGGGCCAGTGCCCCCCTTGGCCCAAGTGTAGGACCGTCCCTGGTTTGATCTCTTGCTCCTCACTATACGCACAAAAATGTATGGTATGTTGATCTCTATTAAATAATTTGCCTGATTTTCTTTGGACACATATTTGAATGCATTAATTCAATTTGAATTTTGGTTATAAATTGTGCAGATGTGGGGTTAGAAATATTGGAAAAAGATGGATCGGTTGGCATGATCGTCACAACATTAATGCTCACAATAGTGTTTACGAAACAATGGCAACACTGGGATTCCCATACACTTAAAGAGCAAGTGGTTCACATGTTTGGTAATATGTAAAGCCTTCACTTTACTTGGCTCAAGAGTGTCTATTACATCCTTGTGGTCCATCATGACCTCAAGTTTCGAAGAAGACGAGTTTCTCAAGATATTACCCAACCAATTGGCCATTGGATTTATGGCCATGATGACATCATTAATTTACACGGTTTCAGCATTCGCGTCTTCATATTTTTTGGTCTTCGTGGAGGAAAGGGTGTTGATTGTTTATGCATTTGTCTATATATAAGCTAGCACGTTTTTTAATAATTTAAGATGATCGATCATGTGATATAGTATATTAATTCATTGTGTTCCGTGGAGTAGTATTTTAATAATGGAATATTTTGTTTGGAAATGATATAGTTATTGATATCTATATACTTGCTTCAATTTTCTAATTAATGTATACAAATGCGATAAGTGGATGAAATGATCATATAAACATTTTCAAATGTATGATATCTACAATTTGAGTTAAGTTTAAATTTTACGTTTTTAATTTGTGTAAACCAATTCTTGTTGATATTGGGTTTCCTAAAACCAAACTAAAGTAAACAAGGGCAGTTAATACAAAGAAAATACAGATCCAACAGTAATAAAGAAACAATCCAACGTCTATATATTTTGAAGACAAACAATAAAAACAAATAAATTAATTAATAAAATCAATGATTAATTTAATGAGTCCTTTCAGCCTCTCCTACCTTACCTACTACATATTGATTTTTATTGTCGAGTGGTCCGAATATTTAACTAAACATTTAGAATATATATATATATATATATATATATATATATAATTTTGAGAGTATAGAACAACGAGTCATTGTAGTATAGTGGTAAGTAATCCACCCTATCACCTGGGTTCGATCCCCGGTAATGGCTGTTACGCCCCGTTCTTGTAAATTACTGTAGAATATCTTCGTTTGGGCGTCTAAATACTCGATAAATCATGTATTTTCAAGGTAATTTAAAATTTGCAAATAAAGATCGTTTGAGCGTCTAGATACTCGATAAATCATGTATTTTCAAGGTAATTTAAAATTTGCAAATAAAGATAAGCAGAGTTTAATAAATTTTTCGTTAAAACATGTATTTTCAAGGTAATTTAAAATTTGCAAATAAAGATAAGCAGAGTTTAATAAATTTTTCGTTTGGGCGTCCAGATACTCGATAAAACATGTATTTTCAAGGTAATTTAAAATTTGCAAATAAAGATAAGTCAATTCGAGCATCCCCGTTTTATAAAACGTGAATCGTACACAGCGGAAGAATTTTTATTTTTTTTTATATTCATACAACAAAAACTGTACAGTTTTGCAAACTAAATTTTTCCCAAAAAGGTTTCAAGAGCACTTTCTATACAATTAAATAATATAACACCTCTTTCAAATCCAGTATAACTCTTTCGTAATCTTTAGAACATCGGCTACCAGCATCCACCGTTTACGTAAAAACTGAAAATACATCGGCTACCAGCATCCAGTATAACGCTCGAGGATTTCTATAAACTGAAACATTTTAACATAAAAAGAAGTGAGTGTATGAAGACACTCAGTGGGATAGGACTCGTGAGCAGTTAAAACATAACAGGAAACATAGACATATAATCCATCAAGCACATAGTTGCGGGTCTGAGCCGCCTTGGAAAACTTTGTGGTTCTGAGCTGTCGTGAAAACATTTTAGTCTTGTGGAACTTGCTGCCATTTTACATATTTAACAAACATAACCATATGACTCAATAGCACATAAATGCGGTTTTGAGGCCGCCTTTGAAAATACGGTTCTTAACCGCCGTGGAAAATATTTTGTGGTTCTTAGCCACTGTAGAGTTAATGTGGTTCTTAGCCACCGTAGAGTTAGTGTGGTTCTGGGCCACCATGCAAACATATCATATACATAACAATTTCTTTCATCTTGCAAACATTTCACTCTCACTTTTGTCACATATCAAGCACATAAGGCCACGTTTACAAATTATTCAAATTCAGCTCACATCAGCCAACATCTTCACATTATAGCACTTGGTCACATAAATGGAAAGCATGAATTCTCCCCGTAACCTTCACCACATTTCATCATTCATAAAGTATAAAACATTTCACTTTGCACTTCACGTTCAGATTTTCACGTCATAAATAGAGACACACAACAATTGCACGTAAGAGCGCACATTGTTCACAACATATAATTTATAAGAATTTACCCCACCTCATACTCACTTAGAAACTTAAACATGGAAATATAGAAATTACCCCCACCTTGTTCGGTGGTAACCCTTGTGAAGCTTGACTCTTTAAATCCTAAGTTCCTTCCTTCACCTCAATCAAGTAGTCTCTTGGAAAAACTACAATGTTTCAGGGAACTAGTGTGGTCCTTCGTCTACGTTTCCTACAAGGAAAGAATTTAACTTGCAAGGGTAAAAATTAAACTTGCAAGACAAACTAATCTTGCAAAGTAAATTGAACTTGCAAAGTAAATTGCAAAAGTAAAATCTCTTGCCAACTGGAAAGAAAATCATCGTTGCGTATCTTCCTCGTCTGAGCTCTGATTTATGATCCGTAAAGCCCGTAATGAAGCTCTCAGTGTGAATATTAACTCCGTGAAATATCAAGCCCATCCGATTTCCGAACGTCTGAAAATTGCCCTTGCAAATAGGCTGAAATTCACCGTCGCGCCACTGCACTGCCACTCTGGGCCCCGACGCATCGTATACCCCTCAAACGGACTTGTCTTAAGGTGAAATTTGGTAGGATTGCTCTCAACACATTGTAAAATACCCCATACGAACAGTTTTAGGAAACTCTTTCGTTAAGACCTGCTCTGCGACTATTTCCGGTTCGGGTGCAGAAACGCAGCCCCGACTTCGTAAAATTATTCATCGGTCGTCCGACCTCAGATGGCCACCAAACTTGGTGGAGATCTTCCCTATACACTCTAGTATATGCCATAAAAACAGTTTTCTAATTCCATCCCCGTAAGTGCCTGAAACGGCAAGTCGAGCGCTGCCTGCACGCAGCAGCAAAAACAGGACAGCAGCCCCCGACGCTGGTCCCCGGTGCTAGCCCGAGCGCACTCGCACTATCTGGAAGATGAGCTTTGGTGTTAACAAAGACTCGTAAAGGGAAAGGAAATTGAATTTGCAAGAACCGACTTAATTTGCAGAATGAAACTTTAATTTGCAAGAAGAAATTTTATTCTTGTTAAGTAAATTGATTTTGCAAGAGTTTAATCAACTTTGCAAAATAATTCAATCTTGCAAAGTTACATTCAAATTTGTAAAGCTAAAAAAATTGGATTTGAAATATAATTGGCAAAGCAGGATTAAATTTATAAAGTAAACACTTGCAATTGCAAAGTGAAATCCTCCTTCCCGTCACTCCAACCTGCTGCAACCAACCCACTTTCCGTCGCTGCTGCCACCGTCTCCGGCGACCCACACGGCCACACCTGACTGACCCCCAGACTCCCGTCTACCTAGACGACCGACAAACACACACACAGCTGCACCACAACACATCCAAAAACAGCACAAAACACACACAGCAGGCTGCCCACCCACACACAGCAGCACAAAACAGCAACACAGCAGCGAAACAGGACAGCAAACCCCCCCGGCGTTGGCCCGCGCATGCTCCCATCGCTGCCCAGCACCTGCTGCCACCCCCGGCGGCAGCCAAACTCCACCCGCAGCAGCCAAAAGGAGCGAGAGAGAGAGAGGGAGAATACGTGGGAGAGGGAAAAGGAGAGAAAGGGATGTTGGAGAGAGAGATTTTCAGCGAGAGAGTGAAATGGAGAGGGAGAGTTGGCTGCCTTTTTTTTTTTTTTTTTTTTTTTCCCCCTTTTCCCACTTGACATAAAGTTTTCCCCAACTTGCTAATTGTGTGTCAATTTTGTGTGAGGAGAGAGAGAAGGGATAGGCTAGGTGGCGAGAGGATGGTGACTAACCATCCTTATAACTTATTTCTTAATTATCAAATACTATGTTTAAGTAACTAATTCTTAGTTTAATTAAGTTATCACTTAATTAATTCTTAGCTTAATCAAGGTTATCACTTACTTAATTAATTCTTATACATAATTAATTAATTAGCAACATATAATCTTAATTAATTAATTCTTAAGCTTAATTAATTAATTCTAATACATAGTTAATCAATTAACAATATATATATATATATATATATATAAAACATTATACCTTAGCTAATTAATTTGGGGTGTTATAATGGCGCATTCTTTTTTTTGTTCCTTGTTTTAATATATTTAAATATATATGTATTTATAAATTAAATGACCTCAAGCCCGTTTGGGTTGGTTTTTGATATTAACCCTAGTACACAGAGAATACCACCGAATATAATTCTTAGAAACAAGATTGAGATATGAATCAATGTTCCTTGTTTTAATATATTTAAATATATATGTAATTATAAATTAAATGACCTCAGACCCGTTCGGGTTGGTTTTTGATATTAACCCTACGTACACAGAGAATACCACCGAATATAATTCTTAGAAACAAGATTGAGATATGAATCAATGAACATGTTAGTTTAAACAATTTGGAATTGATCAAATCCAATCAAAACCAACCTGCAAGATGAACACCAACTTGACCACAAAATCCTAGTTATGTGTTAGAGAAATTAACCAAATAATCAACGACGAAAACACCAAGATTTAACGTGGTTCGACCGAAAGAACTTGACCTACCGTGGTTCGACTAAAAGAACTTAACCTACGTCCACGGGAGAAAGAAAGAACTAATCCACTAAGAAATCAAACGAATACAGATCTTCCCAATAAGACTGCAGATTAGGGTTATACATATCTATATATATATAATAACAATTACCACCTAAAAATAGTAATGCCAAAAGTTTTCCCGCCCATTTTCACTTCCTAATTATAGAAATTTTATTAAATATTAAATATTTAATTTTTTGTGATATTGATTGAATTTATGGTAATTTCCAAAAATATTGATTTTGTATAATGAATATATATGGTATACAATCAAATCATTATATATATGGACGAAATATATATATATATATATATCTATAATAATAATAATATTTTAAATGATAATAATAATAATAGTAATAATAATAATAATAATAATAATACAATAGTGATCCAAACGAATTTTTAATTTTTTTTATAATTAGATGATATTTAGAACATTATTTTATTACTAATCTCAATCGTGAACTAAAAAATCTATAATTATATTTTTGTATTTAGACAAGATGTACAATTATTTCATTTCTTCATCATTCAAATGGTTGTTTTCAACATACTTACAATTCTGGCTAATATTCTCTACAACTTGATAGTTTCCCCCCCCCCCCATTTTCACTTCCTAATTATAGAAATTTTATTAAATATTAAATATTAAATTTTTGGGATATTAATTGAAGTTATGGTAATTTCCAAAAATATTGATTTTGTATAATGAATATATATGGTATATAATCAAATCATTATATATATGGACGATATATATATATATATATATCTATAATAATAATAATATTTTAAATGATAATAATAATAATAGTAATAATCTATATATATATATATATATACACACACACAATAGTGATCCAAAACGAATTTTTAATTTTTTTTATAATTAGATGATATTTAGAACATTATTTTATTACTAATCTCAATCGTGAACTAAAAAATCTATAATTATATTTTTGTATCTAGACAAGATGTACAATTATTTCATTTCTTCATCATTCAAATGGTTGTTTTCAACACACTTTCAATTCTGGCTAATATTCCCTACATGATAACACTTATAATTTAATAATAATAATATAACAATACTTATTATAATCTATATATATATATATATATATATAGATATAATAACAATTACCCCTAAAAATAAAAATACCAAAATTTTTCTCATATTTTTATTTTTTTGAATTTATTAAGAATTTCCAAAAATATTGATTTTGAATAGTGAATATATATGGTATGAAAACAAATCACTATATATATGGATGGAAAATATGACATAGTATTTGATCCTTTTGATCTCAAACATGTACAATCCGGCATTGAAGCAGATTTGGAGCAATAACGTGTTAAGTTTTTTAGTTATATATAACTAATATGCTATTAACTGTGATTTGTTTAAATATGGACCTAAAATCAACTTAGAGAAAATGGATACAACATTTGATATATATTTTATAATTCCATTCAAGTATCTATGTGTATATATATACAGTTGCCTTATATAAGTCTGATTACACACGCACATTTAATATATCATTAATAATTAATCAATCAGAACGGATTTTTTTTGAATATATTTATGTGTTGATTTTGATATTTCAAAATTTAACATAAATATGATTTTATCCTTATATTTGGAAAAAATGGATCCGTATAATTCAATTCCAAATTTAGGATTCTCATTTGTTCCATCTATGAATACTTATATATGGCATACATATCAATTCGTTTTTTAAAATATATTTCATGGTTCCTAAAATTGTAAAGATCATTGACAAGATTAGTTTTTTCATATATTATAAATAGGTATCATTTTAGGGATCTTCAATACGTACTCATCCAAAACTCACGTACAGTAGTAAAAGATTTTGAAATATTACCATGGCTCCCGTATTCAATGTGGTTAATGACATCAATCCCTCGAAGACATTATGGGCTTTGAAACTTCGTTTGTTGAGAGCTTATGATATACCTGCTTATGGAAATAATAGAGTTGTATACAATTATGAGTGTGTTTTTAAGGACAAAGAGGTAATGCGCAAAACTTTATTTGATTATATATCTTGATATATAATCTATTTTCTATTATATTTAAAAATTTTGTTATAATGTTTTTTTAGGGTTCTACGATACATGGTTCAGTTCGTAAACTATACTTGGATTGTTACAAACCTCTACTGAATGAGGGAGATTTATATATAATCTTTGATTTCATTGTTGCTGAAAACTCTTTGAAATATCGCACAACGGATTTCAAGTACAAATTTAACTTTTATGGAAAAACTGTTGTGAAAAGGATAACTGATCAGAAATTTCCAAATAGCATTTTTTCTTTCAGAGGATTTCAAGATATATTGTCAGAAATATATATACCGATGAATATAGACGCTATGGTGATACGCATTTAACAAACAAATAATTTATTCATTTTGTTATTCGTATTTTCCACACTAATCTAACATGTATTGTAATTTATTTTCTTAGATGTGATTGGATGGATAACAGGAATGGATGCACCGATAATAAAGGATTTGACCAACGGTCCCAAGAAGATGATTGAAATTGTTTTGGAAGATATAGAGTATGTATAGATTTGAACGGTTTTTAAAATTATAATGATTGTTTTTCTCATTGAATTATTTATTAAATTGTGAATTTCTTGATATAGGAAACAAAGACTAAAATGCACATTGTGGGAAGAATATGCCGAATATTTGATTCCATATTTGAATAAGCATACTAAGGAACGTGTGATTGTCATAATTCAGATGTGTCGTTCATGCAAATTGGATAGTATGATTTTAATTAAACTTTTATTATGTCCACATTCAATATTTATTTTGAAACAATTTTTTTTTTATTTACATGTAATTTCTTTTTATAGAAACCATTTATGCTTCCAACACATAACATGTTACAAAAGTGATTGTTAATGGAGACAATGAAGTTGTCACTGATTTTCGAACGAGGTAAAATTAAGTAAATATTTTCATATATCGTGCGATATGTTTTTCAAATTAATTTATTTAATAATATTTTTTAGGTTAAATGTCATTTATGATCAACCGAAATGTATCGAGTAGAAACTTAATTTATTATCAGATTTTGAAATGTCAATTTAGAAATTTTATTTTGAAGTTATATACAATAATATAAATATTTTGCTCTCATAATGAATAAATTATTGAACATATATTTGCACAAGTTTTTTCTAGGTTAATCATGACAAATAATTAATAAAGTAGTCAAACAAAATATGATGAAAATAAGAAATATTTACAATTGATAAATTATATGGATAGTAGATTAAATTGAAATAACTTTGAAGAACTATATTAATTTTCATGATTATCATTTTTATATCAAAAAATTACTAACACATGAAATTCATGCGCTACATCACACCGGTACCAAATGAGGTTGAAATATTATCATGACTTGGTTATAATATACAATAATATCACCATTTTATACTTATTATGAATAAGTTATTGAATATATATTTGTATAAGTTTTTTTCAGGCCAATTGTAACAAAAATAATTAGTAAAGTAGTTAGACAACGTATGATGAAAATAAGAAGTATTTAAATTTGTAAATTATATTGATAGTAGCTTAAATTGTAATAAATTTGAAGAACTATATTGTTTTTTATGATCAATATTTTTATATCAAAAAATTACTAACACTTGAAAAGTATTTGTCCATGCATCACACGAGTACCAAATGAGATTAAAATATTATCGAGAACTTGATTTTTTTTTAAATTAACATTTCCATATCAAACTCTAAATATTTAAATTTTATGGTTGTGCATCACATCACACGAGCAATAAATTAGACTGGAATTCTCTTAAAATTTTATTATTTTTCATATCAAAATATATAAATAGTAAAATTTATATACCCGTGCATCACACGGGACTTATACTAGTATACATATATATATATATATATATATATATATTCTAATTATATATCTAACTAGATTCTAATCTATCCGGAATGAAACTTCGCGATTAATATTGCCTCATACTAACCAGAAAAATCGTAAGATGTATTTAAGAAACGGATAAGATTCATAAATCTATTTCCTAATCCTAACAGAAATCCCACTTTTCTCAGCTTGCTTGAGTCATCTAATACCAATTCTCCACCTTGACTCATAGAAGATGAGAAACTTGTCTTCCTCCAATTTAACAGGTTTTGGAACCTGTTAATCCCATGCACGAACTTGGATTATGTTCATGTAATGAAGGAATTTAGAACTACACCTATTGAGTCCAATTTTGATCATGAATTCATTGAACCTCTTATACCACTGCCTTGTACTTTGCTTCAGATAATATAATGATCTCTGTAACCTGCATACCTTGTTCTCATACCTTTGTGTTGTTCTAATCCATGTGTGGTTCTTGTCCAGAGATTCAATTTCCTCATTCATAGCTCGGATCCACCTATCCTTGTCATCTGATCTGATTGCAGCTTCTGGCTCTTCATACTCTATGTCTTCTGCCACTATCAATGCATAAGATACCATATTTGCATGTTCAAATCGATTTGGTGGATGTATTGTTCTCCTTTGTCTATCCCTTACCAATCTGTACTCCATCAACTTATCATTTTCATCATCACTCCCATGTCGATTAGTATCATCAGCTTCTGGATCCTGACTCTCTACTTCTTCATTCACAGTTTGTGGTTTTTCCAGCTCCACCTCAAGCTGAATATCATTCTCAGTTGTATCTTCAGTTTGAGGTCCAGTGTTGGTTTTACTTCTCTTATAGTCCATCACTTGCTCATTGAACACTATATAGTGTGCATAATCCATGATAGCTTATGTGTTGTGTGTTCCAGGTGGATACTAGAGCTTCTTTGCCTTGCCCAACACACACTGCTCATAGAATTCTAGTTTAGCCAAAGTGTTATCTCCAAACATCTTCTTCTTTGCCATCTCTAGCAACCCTTTCTCTCCTATATGCCCAAATCTCTTGTGCCACATGTTAGTTTCTTCTTTGGACAAAGTCACCAAATTGTCACCAATCACAGTAGACCCTATGAGTGGTTTTCTTTCCCTTCATCACTGTTTTTCCATCCTTTGTGATATTCATTATAGCCCTTTTGTCAGCCCTTCATCCTTTGTGATATTCATTATAGCCCTTTTGTCAGTGTTAAAGTTATAACCTGCACTACATAGAGAGCCACGTAAATTCCTGTCAAGCTTTCTCCGGTGTTCTCTCCTGAACTCTTCTGTAGTATTTCTTATGTGTGGGCACCGTATAATATTGTGAACTATTTAATAGCATAGAAACCTAGGAGTTTTAGAACTCTTTTTCTTGCTCTCTAAGTCTCATATTCCATATAGGAAAAAATTTAGATAAAATCATATCAAATATATTTATCTCATAAATATCTCTTAATTGATATATTTATCCTGATAGTCCAACAAACTTATTTATACCGCAGTATATATTATATTCTTTATAATATATTAAGTTCAATATAGAGCCACCGAAGGGACCTAATCGGACCCAATTAAATTAAGCTTCAATAAATTACTTCTGACTTAATCAACTCTTGACAAGTCAAAATAACTTATTAATCTCGCTCAACTCCACTATAAGTACAAGATTGCACTCTTAATTAAATTGGATTTATTGAAGCATAAAATCAATAAATTATATCCTCGAATCGATTGATCCAACACATATATCGTTCATCGAATAAAATATTCTCATCTAAATTCTATTGATATATTGTTAATTATTATTATTATTCAATGTTATTATTTATTCTTAATCTTAATTATTAACTAATTCTTTTATCCATCAACTGTTGACTTTTTGCAGATAATCAACTTATATCATTTCCATAATTAACAACACTCCTATTTACTAGAGTATTTAAATCAATCTACCAAATCTATAATTTAAATGTATAGTATCGTTCAGTCTTATATCAATAAGATAACATGGTATAACAAAATATAAATACAAAATGTTTGTCAACTATTATTACTTATCATTATTAATATTATATTTTAGTTTTGTTTGAGAAATGGTCTCTTTCGGTATTGTCTCAAATATATTCTTGAATATTTAGAAAATGTCACGAAATAAAGTATATTTAGAAAATGCTGCTTTAGAGAGTGACTTTTTATCGATTGTTAAATTATTTGAAACTTGAGAGGTTCCAATGGTGGGACCCAGGGATGCAGCATTCATTGGATTTGAGAAAGCTTCGATTGTTATTTGTGTGGTGAGCTATGAAATATTATGTTTTTATATTTTGTTTTTGTTTAACTCTCTCTCTCTCTCTCTCTCTCTCTCTCTCTCTCTCTCTCTCTCTCTCTCTCTCTGAATTTGAGATGCCTAATAAAGTGATCTTGCTAATCCAAAAAATGCTAATTCACTTTGGCTTTGATTTTTTTTTACTATTTTTATCTTATTATCATTACGTTTCACATTACACGTATACAATATCTTGTATGTGATTTATCTTTTTTCATTTAGTGAACATCCATCTACATCTATCTTAACAAGAAAAAAAATAGAATAACAATATTTGTGAATAAATTGAGAATATTAATTTCCACAAACAACATTAAGATTTGAATGTGAATTTAAATTGATCCATCTCACAAATTTCAAACTGACAAGAGACCTACTCATATATTCTCTTTATATAAAATAAATTTCTTAATGTACAAATTTTTTTTAGAATGTATAACAAATAATGTATTAATATTCACTTATAGTATTTTATCTTTTCATTAAATCCATCTTTAAATTTAATTAGTTACAAGATTATTACAAGTTTTTAAATTGAATCATATGGGAATATGGTTTTTTTTTATGACAATGTATTTTGGAAACATTACTCCTTTTACGGATGAAGGCAATATATATTATAATTTTATAGAATTATTATATACATTGCTATATATTAATATTTTAAATTGAATCTGGTATCTCCAATTTAAAAATTATGATTCGGCCGTACCAATGTAAATGCATGTACAACTCAACTAATTTTGTCCTTAGTGATGATTGCCAAAAAAAAAAAAAGATTTTCATAATAATTATTTTCAACTATCCAACCCAAATTCGGGTGAGTCGGGCTCAGGCGGGAGGCATAACATAATTATTAAATCAGACTCAAACAGAATATTTTATCGAACATTCAAATACGTCCGCATTTGCTTGTTATATGTATTGAATTAAAGTCAAAAGTGAGCAACCAGTTATAAATTGAGTAGTTTAATTTAATTTTTGGTATTGTATATATAAGTTATATTAGTGTAAGAATCGTGTAATATACGGGTTATTTTTTATGATAAATAAATTTTATTAATTATGTATATTATTTTAAATTTTAAGTTTAAATGATATTTATCTTAATCTATGATATTTTCATAATACATTTATAATTTATGAAAGTTTTTCAAAGAACAAATTACTCCCTCTTTTAGCATGTTTTTGCATCTACTAATTTGACTATGTGCAAGTGCAACGGTAGCCTGAATCCTTGTAAACTGAAAATGAATCATAAGGGAAAAAGAAGTTAGAATGAAATAAATTTGGATTGTAAAGATATTATAAGATTATAAGAAACATAAAAAAAAAACTCTATCATTGAAGAATATATATACCAATTTTATGTAATAACATGATCTGTTCTTAACATACCTTATCATCCATCAAAACCATCTTCATGAGGTTATTTTCCGATGTGGAATTCCTTTGAGGTACAAACCATAATATGATAACTCAAACTCTTATTGCACACGTCTCCTGTATGGATTAATGTTAGCCATTGCAAGATATTCCATATCCATTTAAAACTGCATCAAAAGTGATTAGATTAGAATATTACGTAAAGAAAATTATAATGTTGAATTTTGAAGTACAATATCTCATGAAATATACAATTGAACAATTGAGAGGGATTAGTTGGGGATGTTGTACAAAATAAGCAAGTAAGAATGCCGTGATATAATACTTGAGGTTGAATTTTATAGTAACAAATAAATTTTAAGTTTTGAAATAAATCATATCTAAAAGTAACTGCAATTTGTATGATTCTAGTTTTGCATGATTCTAGTTTTAATTTGCATGTTTCTAGTGTAACTCAAATATCATGTATACATTAAATGATAGTTTTGCATGATTATAGTGTAATTGTAATTTTTTAAAAGTAACGGTTCATAAAATTGAATCATATTGAAGAGCAATGAAAAAATTTATTATGAAACTTAATTATCAAATCACATTAAGTCTTACATAGATTTTGGCATGACTCAAGTTATTAAATCTAGGCTTTCTATTTAAATAATTGACTTCTTCGGAACATATGTAAATTTAGTATATTATCTTAAATTAAGATATAAAAAAATACTATCTTAAATGTTAAATATAAGTAAATATATATGTAATTATAAATTATATTAGCTCAGGCCCATCTAGTTGAGTTGGTAGAGCGCAAGGCTCTTAACCTTGTGGTCGTGGGTTCGAGCCCCATGGTCAGTGCTAAATTGTGTTTTTAGTATTTTTTTTTTCTGTTAAAAATTTAAAATGCTATTTAATCGATTTTAATAATTATCTTTATTTCTCCAATTCCCGATCATAGATTATGAGAAAGTTTCGAACAATTTTATCCAACAGTCTCAACTATTTTTAATCAAATAATCTCATGAGGTTCTTCATAACAATTGTCAGGACCTAATTAACTTTGTTATATTAATGAGGTATTTGTAATTGAATAAGATCAATTGAATATATTATGTAGATAGTTTAAATTTGAGGTGTATCATTTGTATAACTACGTACCTAGTAAAAAACAATTATTTCAAATTTGAGTTTCCTTTCATCATTGTAAACTAATTGCTAAATTATAAATCCATCACTATACACAATCATGTGCATGGGTGGAGAAAAAGAAAAAAAGATCAAATCTTAATTAGATATCGTTCTTAAAACTAACAATCTTTGTTAACAAACCAAATCTTAAGTTTTGTAATTTACCAATATTTGACAGATAAACAAGATTTCAGAAAATAATATATAATCCGTGAAGATATTGCTTATTGGCAGGTTAAGAGGGAGTCTGTTAGTAGACACAAGTTGGTGTGAAGATACAGAGCGCAATTGTCAATAATTAATTAAAATTAGAGTTAAGTACTTTAGCAGCTTTGTAAAAGTAGAAAAAGAGAAAGCAAAACCAGCCAAGTGTGTATCTTTAATTAAATAAAAGTAATTAGTTATTAGACATGGTTCATCAGTGAATCTCCCGGTGAGTTCTATAAAAGGGCCCAAACTTTGTGTCATTAATTAGGGTTAAATGAAAAAAAAAAAAAAAAACCTAAATATTGGTTTTTTCCATTTTCTAACTGAATTTTTTTTTTTAATCAGATTGCAACCTGAACTACTAAAATTTATTGAATTGCAACTTTTGAACCATTTTCCGGCAAAAACGTGAATATGTAACCCTGACTTCATATGAGGGTCACCTTAAATTACAAATACAAAAATACCCTTATATTTTCAGCATGCGGATCACATGTTCATGTTTATGCCGAAAAATGGATCGGAAGTTGCAATTTGATAAATTTTAGTAGTTTAGGTTGCAATCTGATAAAAAAAGAATGTTATAAAAGCCAATAATTTAGGTTGTTTCTTTGCATTTAGAGTGACACTGTGCACGGATCCAAATTTGTGCACAACAATACTGTTATATTATATGGAGTAATACTGTTATATTATATGAGTAATACTGTTAAAACTATATATAATATAACAGTATCACTCATATAATATAACAATATTACTTCATATAATATAATAGTATTGTTGTGCACAGATTTGAATCCATGCACCTTATGCACAAAAGTTTTTGCCTTGCATTTAACCCTGTTAATTAATACTAATGACAACTCAATGTATTTGGATCATATCTTTCCTTGACTTAAAGCATCCTTACCTAAAGAGTCCCTCAATATGCAATATATATATATATATATATATATATATATATATATATATATATAGTACTTTGAGTCTAACAATATAAGTAGAGATCTAGATCATATATGTTGCAATTATCCTAGGGATCAAAAATAACAAGCTAAAGTAGTCTAGGTACAACAATTGTGCTAATTTGGATTTGGTGTGGTTGCTTACAGGACGCTGAATTATTATAATCAGAATTATAATTATTGAGAATGTCATAAATATATTGGACATGCCAATTTACAAAAGAGTCCTTTTAACTAATTATCTTTCTTATCTATTTTAAATAGTACAAGTTATTTGATAAGTTTGTAGTACTTATAAGATATTGCTTCTACTTTTGGAAAATGAACGTGGATTTACTATAGAAATTTTCCGATTGTTATTATTTCAATATTAATTACTTTTAAAATTATTATTTTAAGTTTAAATAATAATTTTACGATTCGTCCCAAATCTACTCGTTAATAATATTGTACATTTTACCTCGTCTACAATATATATAATTTATAATCAAGTAAGTTTAAGAGCCACATGAATCATGCCAAGTATACTTAGGGCTAGTTTGGATTGGGGGTTGGGATTGTTAAGAATTGTTAGATTAGGTTTGTAGTAACCTTTGATTTGATAGTTTTCTTGTTTGGATTGCATGTTATGTGTATCGGGATTACTTTAATTTTTTGTTTGGATTGAATGTTTAAAACCTTTTTGAGGGATGTTTATTTATTGATATTGTGTTTGGTTTACATGTTTATTATTCCATCATAACCAAATGACTAAAATGCCCTTACTATGCATACATATTTTATATCATTTTCGTACTTCAATGCACAACCCCTTCATCATGTTCCCCAATTCAATTTTTCTAGTGCAAAATTAATTAGGTAATTTAATTTGTATTTCTTCTTGCCATTATAAGCCTATGTAAAGCAAGGTTCATCAACGACGATCGTTGCTATGTAAGGTGCATATATTTAAATAAAATCCAAATGAAGTTTCAAATATTTTGGTATAAAAAATTACATTGAATATAGTGGGGAGATTAATAAATGTTGGCCAGATATCTTTTGGGTTTTCCAATATCCATCATGTGTCCCTTATGCAAATAAAGTAACTCAACAACCCACCTTGAACATCAATGCATGTAGTTATGATAGTGCATGAGAAATGACCAAAAAAAAGAAAGTGAAAATTGACAACTTGATTGCAGCATTACGTCAAGTAGTAATTTTCCACTATATTCATGATGATCATTTCTATCATAAGATTTGCAATATTTTGTTCAGATTGTAGGTGTTGTGATAAGTATTAAATTGGATAGTGTGAAAGAATCAAAAGATCACAAATAACAATTTCCAATAGAGCTAAATATATCGCATTGGTTATTGTGAAAGAAAGGCTTCAAAAACAAAAAACAAATTTTATCTTTCAAACAAAAATATTTGGCACATGTTAATAATTTATTTTGAATCTAAAATTCGGATAACATGATGGTAATTACTCGCCTTTTTTTTATCTACCCAAAATAAAACCAGAACCAATATTATTTTCACATCATTGAATGGTAATTGAATACTACTCAAACATATTGTTGAAGAGATGTGGTAAAAATAATTATTACTTGCACATGGAGTAGTTTTTTTTTGTAGGAAAATACCATTAAGTTTCTTTGTCTTTTATTGAACAAAATCTATCAACTTAGCCATAATAATGAAGTTGCAGAGATCTTTGATAGGAAGTAAGATTCTCATGAGTAATTTTTATCAATTTTGTAAATCATCATGAATGACAGTCAAAGTGGGTAGGAATGCATTCACATCTCACCAAGCCTTTATATATATGTAACTAATAATAAAGGTAAATATAATTGTGAGATCTGGATTGAAATCAGAAAGCATACGCAATTTTAGTTTTCAAGTTTTTTCAAAAATTACTAGAATCACTACAATGGCGCCCACCTTCCCAGAGTTGACATAAGCAGACTATATCTATGGATTGGAATGGGATGAATCAATAAGCAATCTTTTCATCGATGTTCTTGCCGACCAAACTCGTATGGGCCATTACGAGGAAGGTCAAAACAACTACTGCGCAATCCAAACTGCACAGTACATGATAAACAAATTCTTTAACAAGAGTTTCACGTACACCGAGTGCAAGGGACAGATGGATCTGCTACGAAAGAGGTACTCAGTTTTTTCGAGACTTATTCACACCAATGGTGTTAGATACAATACGGCGACTAATGAGATCAACTGTAACCCAACTACATGGAATGAAATCGTACATGTAAGTTTTTATCAACCATTTATGTGATGTCTCCTTATGATCGTATATGTGTGTGGTGTTGCGAAATAATATAATAACCTTCTTTATGTTTTCAAACATTGATGCTAGGGTGAGCCCTTTGCTGATGCATACTCGAAAAATGGGGATCCTAGTTGGGATGATTTACGGGTGATTTTCGAGACTGATAGGTATTGCTTTATGAATGAGTACAAGGTTGTGGACGAACCAAACAATGTGATCATCATCCCATCCGATGACTCTGGTGATTTCAAGAATAAAGACTTGAAAAAAGAAGTCATCCAAATCAGTTCGGAACAAGAAGTGAGCGTTGACACAAAATATTGGAAAACAATCATCGAAAAGTATTGTGACCTTTCAGATGAGGAGGACTCCTTCAAGTCTCCATCACTGAAGACAGAGATGAGTACGTCTAACAAGCCGAAGAATCGAAAGGGCAAGGATAGAATGAATGTTGAACCGAAAAATTTGTGGAACACATCATATGTGTCTTCTTCCAGTAAGGATGCTTCTCCTCAAGCCAAGAAGTGATGAATATGGAAGGAGGGTCAACAATGAAGTATTGCGAAAAATTTTAACTTCATTACATGACCTGTCGTTTTATATATGTTATATGTTATTTTGTATTAGTTTAGCACTAGCTTATCATTCCAGTAGCATAAACCGTATGTGGTTTGGACGTATTGGCTATTTTCTCATCAAGCCATAGTGATGTGTTTTGTTGCCGTACGTTTACAATATTTTATCTTCTCAGTTTATATATGATCTAATATGTGTACCCCTTTTGTGATTAATATAATTAAGTAATATGCATTGTTTACTCATGATTTTAAATTCTAAAAAAGAAGGTGTACTTCGGAATTGGAAACTGGTTAGCTTGTATGGTACATAAATTTCTATTTTAGTGTTGTTTCGAACATAAATTGTATTGTTAATATCGAAATGTCTCATCGAAATAATAAAGGTTGGATGTCATTTAGACAAAATGAAAATATGCAAATCTAACTTGATTTTATGCAGATCGAGGTAATTTTTAATATAAATCTTTGAGATAACCAAATTAATTTTGAGGTATATACTAGGGATGCACGTATGATGTATCTCATAGAAAACACACATAATATTAATATGTGGAAAAATATGGATAAAAAGAAGTGATTTAATTTAGTGATTGTGGAAGAATTGTTTAATATGTGAGAAATGCTTGAAACAAGAAGTTACTATTTATATAAAAAAATCATTTTGAAAATAAAAAATTCAAAAAAACGAATTTAGAAGAGATATCAGTAGAAGTATATGCCATGAGTGAATCCTAATCCATTTTAAGATGAGTTATTTGTGGCATTTAAGTGGGATATCCTCAATTGATACGAACATTTAGGATTAATAATTAGAAAAGACATTACATGGGATGATTATTCTATTTGACCATTATAATAGCAAAAGAGGCATTGGTTAAGCAAATGAACTCCATGAAGTAACCTTTAATCATTACATGCGTTCGATTTCAATTTTAAATACATACTAGGATACAGTCCACTATGAATGTATTTAGTTGGGCTTGTGTTCAAATTACATGACAATTAAGGCAAAAGCTTATCGATAAGTGGAATTACCAAAATGAGGTCCACAAATAACTTGATAAAGGAAGGTATTTTTTTAGGTTGGACCTTCAGAGGGCTGCCATACTGTCTAGAATATCATTGACCAATGAAAGTTGAGCATCTTGTGGAAGACTAAAAAAGAGGACCAGATCATCTTCATTGTGGCATAAACGTCGTGCAATTTTCACTTTCATCTCCAAACTTAGGTGCTCGAATTGGGCAAGTTCTCCGAAAACCCTCTTTTGTTTTTCGACAGCATCATACTTGGACCCGACTCGCTTCGAAAGTTCACCCATTTCCTTCGTGATCGATTCACATAAATTTTTCATGGTAGAGATGAGTCTCTCATCCACATCTTCTTTTTTTCGTTTTCCTTTTGATTGGGCATTTCTATGTGGCGCAACCCCACTCACGGTTCTTCGAGTCGATGTAGTTTCATTGCTAGACTCATTGATGTTTGAGACTGGAGGCATCTTAGACGTTGCACCATTAGAAGACATCGTCTGGTGTTGCGAGTTAAGTACCTCATGGACGACATTATGAAAGTTAACAGCATGTTCCCCCGTAGCCCGATCCTTACCAAATATCTCCATCCAATCATTAAAGAATGGCCAAGACTTATATCGCATAGTTCTTGCGGGTGGGTCGACCTGCACAAATTTTTAAAACAAGATAGCGATGAGGACGTATAATGACTCCATAATGAACAATTATAAAGAGAAAATGAAAGAGTTAATAATATGTTTGACGTAACGGTTTGGATAATCATAGGTTACCTTAAGGTACTCTAGCCATATGTCCTTAACATCGATGACCCACGCACCAGTCAATGTGAACCCAGACTTACCCATCATCATATTCAATGAGTTGTGACATTTCTTTCACGTATGGATCTTACTAGCGATATGCGGTTCGGCCTTCAAATGTGTCCCCGGACAACTTTGTGCCATGGCATGCTCAAGCAAATTTAGGTACCCTGTTCGAAATCCATTATCAGATTTCCACCCTTTTGCCACCAACTCCTTGAGTGCATTGACTAAAGCTTGCTCCTCATTGAACGTCCACATCCTCCTAGTCTTTTCTGACTTCCTTCCCTTGTGGGGTTCAACTTCTTGATTGTCCATAACTAATAATTAATAAGGAAATAAAACAATTAAAAACAAACAGAAGCTAGTGCACTCAGTCACTGATAAAAAATCATGCAAAGTAAATAGGTGGTGCATGAGGCATGATATTAATACATATATTTGACAAATAACATATATTAATTTAAGCATATAGCAGAATGTGCACCATGAAGTATCAGTTCACAACAAAACAAATAAGCAGCACAGGAATCAACTCATATGCATTAATAAAAACAAACTGTGACATTAACTGGAATTTGGTACATACAGGTCAACAAAATGACAATAAGTAATAATTAAGTTCAAATATTGGTTTCTCCAATAAAAAACATAATAGGTTAACAGAAACTCGAGGGACTTGTGATTCATTGAACAATTGCAACGCAATATTGTCTCTCCAAGTAGTCCAAGCATGGGAAGTCTCAACTTGATCAATGTAAGGGATACCCTCATTGTCCTCATGACCATCTATCTCAACAAATGACTCAGGGACTTCGTACTCATATGGGTCTTCGGAAGTGTTAGTTCGAATGAAGTTGTGGAGGAGACAACATGCCATGATTATTGCATTTTGAGTTTTTATTGGATAGTATGAGTTGCTCCGAAGTATACCCCATCGGGCTTTGAGTATTCCAAATGAACGTTCGATTACATTACGTGCCCTAGCATGCTTTAGGTTGAAAAATTCTTGAGAGGTTTGAGGATTTACACTACAATGGTCCCATTCTTGTAAATGGTACCTAACCCCTCGATAAGGTGCTAGGAAACCATTTCCATTGGTGTAACCTCCATCAACCAAGTAGTAATTCCCTGAAATCAATAATATTTATTTAATTAGTGCAATAAATACCCAAGAACATATGAATTTTTGGTATGTGATTATTGGAATAAATCTATGTTACCATGTGGAACTTTGAGGCCATGCGGTCGAGTGATAGCATCACGTAACACCCTACTATCGGCCGCCGAACCTTCCCAACCGGATAACATGAAAACATAGTTCATGTGCTGGTCACAAACCGCCAACACATTAACAGAAATATTCCCTTTACGATTCCTATAACGTGGTTTATCTTGTAATGCCACTCTGACGGGTATGTAAGTGCCATCAAGTGCACCAAGGCAGCCCTAAATTATGTAAGTAATTGGTAAATGCATTTTCGGGTAAAGGTAGGAAATTGATTACTTAATGTGAAATTTAGGTTGGTACCTTGAAATATTTCCAGCGTTCATCGGTGCAATCTTCAGGAATAGGTTCAGGTTGTACAAGAAGGATAGTATGTAGACGTAAAAGTGCCTTAAGAACACCATGAAATTGTGTACTAATTGTGTAACCACTACGATTGAAATCATGCTTGACGACTCTATTCTTTTTGTGATGAGAGAGTATACTTAGGAAAATTGCAACTTGTTCAGAAATAGTTACGTGACGAGTAGACACGAGACCACCGAGATTTTCCAACAAATAACACAAACGAGAGAAACTATCACAACTCATTCGCAGGTGGTCTAGACAGGTAACATTATTTATCTGGGTTATTCTACTAATGTGGTCTAATGTTCGGGTTATTCTAGATCGTAGGTTGTAATGGGTACCCCTATTAGCTCTAATTTGTCTACGACGGTTTCTGCGCAATATACGTATATAGGCAATGGTGAATAACATTACGAAAGCCTTCAATGATAGAGTCACTCCCTCAAGCACAAGTAACATGGATTCAGTTTCTACATGGCCGTCCATCTTTAGCAACCAAAAAACAACTCAAATCAGCACATGTATACATACTCAAGTAATTAAAGACTTTAAATTTAGGCACCGAAAGTTAAGCAAAAGAAATGTGATAATTATTCAAAATAAACTCCTACCTTATAACAACAATATCTAACATAAGATTCAAGGAGTCAATGAGCACATCTAAGAAGCAAATAGACCATCACAGAAAACATGCAGTTAAAACTCTATTTATAACCCAGAAAATAGCATAATGCAGATTAAAAAACTTGGTTGACAATTTATTTATATAACAAATAACAAAAACATTATGGTGTTATATCTCTCATTACAATTCAAGTCGAAAAATCCACAAAATTTTCTTTCATAATCCAACAATACAATAGATCAACCCAAACCTCATTAGTATAATAATGTAAAATGCACACAATATAACATAAGATGGCAGTTTGTTTTACAACACAATACATATATTTAAGTTAAATGAACAAATATATACCTGGAAGGCTTTCCTTAAACTGGTAGTATGTTGATTGAGTGGCTTAAGATTCAAAAATGTATTTTCATGTAAAACATACAAAGAAAATATGTTAAAACATATGAGTTGGAGAAGTAATTCAGATTTATACAAAACAAACTTCTTAAAATGAAATAGATACTCACTTATTTGATATTTTTGTCAAGTGTGATAATTAGTAAGATACTCATTCCAACCCACATTGATAAAACCATTCCAATAAAATACACAAGTAAAAGCGGATAGAACACAAATTGCACTATGGAAAATTGCCCAAGTTTTGATACAAGTAAAATACTCATGAATGCCAACATTCAATGGAAGAACGAGAAAACACAAAAATGTTCCTTGCATTATCAATATACAGACATTTAACACAAGGACCCAAAATAATATTTTGAAGAGGAATAAAAAATGTACGGAAACTTGGAAACCTTTAAAATACGTCCATCAGCAATAAAATTTTCTTTTTTTGTTCAATGATAAATTGATGATTTATGAATCTATTGAAATGCACAAGAATACAGGATGAAAACTTAGAACCTTGATAAAACAAAACTGCAGCTACAGATATGATCAACCCAAGAGAACAACAAGCACATGACATAATGAGGAAATGCATCCTGTAAATCAACCTCTCTTGCAACAGAGACAAGAAAAGAGAGGCTACCTGAAAAGCCTTATTACACTCAACCAACTTCCAAATAGAGAATTCTCTGGCATTTCGAATTGCGAAAAGACTAGGCACACATGATCTTATTACTTGATTTTATCGGAAAAATCAAAAGCAGATCCCATAATCCTACAAAACTTATCTTCACATGCTCCTTTACACTCTCAACACAAATTATCCTTTTTTTTTTTTTTTTACAGAAAAATAGCTAGGAATGAGACCTTTTGGATAAAATTTCAGCATTTCCATGTAATATGTATTGGAAATGCACTACTCCATCAAATTCAAGTCAATGAACACAACACATTTCTATAACATTATATCATCCAGATTTCATAAAACAACAGCATTATTTTATTCTTGATTTTGTATAAATTGCATTAAAAGACTAGGATAAATGAAATAGCGCCTTCACAAATACGTTTCATAAAAAATGTCTTAAATCTCTAATGGCCAGATTTTTTACCCAAAACTCTTCTGAAATCAAAAAAGAAGAAAACCCACACTGCAAGTATTAAGGTAGGACTTACGTTTTTTGTTCACAGAGCCTTCCAAGCAAATCTTCAAAAACTTCAAAAACTTCAAATCAGTTCGGCTACTCCATCTCTTTTGTCTTCAATCGCGATTAAGAAACTGATTTTGGGTATGGATCTTCCTTGGAGCAACTTATTTTACCATGTTTATGTTGAAGGTGGAAGTGTAAAGAAAGTAAAAATCAAACAAAGATTGACGATTTGGGAAGAAATGGAAAACTGACGCGGCTAGGGTTCGGACAAAATCTCAGGTGTTGGAGAAGGTAACGACAAGATAGGGCTTATTTATATGATAGACATTTCGTAAATAAATGGATCAACAGGGGTATTTGTGACATTTAACATCAATTATGAGGGACATTTATGTAAATTGCACAGTATTACTGTTGGCACATGATGGGGAATATAAACCCACCTTTCTTGGTGAGTTGAGTTGTCCTCCCCCTAAAAGACCCTAATCCATTGTTTTATCCCAATCCACAACCCAGGACTATAATCAAACCTCTTCACCATCCCTTAATGCAAACATAAAAAATCTAACGTCTCAGTGGGTTTACTTTCCCATCACCCAATCCAAAGTATACTTAATCTATTTGAGTGGAATGAGATGTATACTAGTGTTGGATTATGATAGTAATTGATAAAATAAAATTACACAAATACATTTGATTTGAGCTTTCTTAGAGTCCAATAATTGAACACTAAACCCCACCACCAAATCCAACTCTTTTTTTGTTTAATTTTTTTTTTCAATTTTTTTGGTCGTTTTCTTGATTTTGTTACTCTTTTTTTTTTTTTTTTCTATTATTTTATTCTCTTTGATGTAAACCTAATTCCTAAAGTAAGTAAATTTGCAGACCATTATGCAAACACTTGTGATAACTTGTAAAAATGTTTTTTATCGATGAGTTACACGTGTTTACTATGTTTTCATAATGCAAAAATTTCTTAGATATTTTCATTAAAATAATATAGTGTTTAATCAAATCTTTGTCGTTTTAATAATCTTTGAATATTTTAATTGATATCAATAGATGAAAGCGAGAAGACATAATAATTGAAATTGAGTTTACAAGTGCTTACGGTTTAATGAAAATATATAGAGTTCAAATTTTTTTATCCATTTATATATAATAAAAATATTTATATATAATTAAAAAATTATATTAAATACAAGAAAATATGTTTTATTTAATCAATCTCTATATTGTGAGAAAGTTAATTGGGCATGGCATGAAAGAAGTTAAGCTTTTTGTTTGTAAAGTTTCTTTACATGAATCCACTTTGCACTCATTGTCAATATTATTATTATTTTTCGGATATTTCTATATTTCATCTCATAATTTATTATATAAATTAATTTATTCCTATATACATCAATGATACTATTGTTAATTCATATGAAATAAGCATCACTACAAGATAAATGAGTATTTATGATAAGATTTTTTGCGATAATAAAAGTAGTCACAAAAAGTCTAGTTATTGCGACAACAAATTGTCGTAAAAATTATTAATATAAATTGATAATACATTGTCACAAAAGGGAATGTAAAAAAAAAAAAAACTATTTACATGAAGACTTTTGCGATAATAATTTAACGACAATTTTTGTTGCAAAAAATTGTTGCGATAATTATCAATGTTTTTGCCACAATAAATTGTTGACGCAAATATTCATTTTTCTTGGGGTGCATATAGCAAAGGATGAAATATCATTCTGATAAATGATTTGATTTATACTTTTCCACCATCAAAAGCCTAAATATGCTTATAAAGCTCCTGGTTTTAATGCTTTTATAGGGCACTGAATTGGTTTCTTTAATGTGAGCTTTAGCATTAACTTCAGGGTAAAGGCATCAATATACCATAAAACTTATAAAATGGATAAGGAAATACCATAAAATATAATACATATACAAAATATACCACTAAATATAAAACCATTACCCTTTATACCACATTTTTGCTCAAGGTCAAATATTTGCATTTAAGGATGCACATGGGCATTTAATGATTTAACTACTTCTTGATTTTAAATTAATTAATATTTAATTATTTTCTCTAAAAATGTTTAATTAATTCAAATCCATGTCTTAACATAAAATTAATTATTTTTTGGGATAAGTATATAGGCTGGAATACTTTCCTCGTGCCAATACTGTCTAAAAAACAGTGGTCTGGAATGTGTAACAATGCCACGTACAAGTCCCTTGAGGTAATTAAAATTGAAAATATCCCTACATTTATTTAGTTAAATCCGGACCCCAAAATGGTATCAGAGCCTAGGTTTATTATGAACTTGGAATTTTATATTTATTATGTTTAAGTATTTAACATATGGTGAGGAGAATATCCACGAGATATATGGATCTGGACAATTGTTCAAGATGTTTACAATACAGGAGATATCGTCAAATTTTGACGATGTATAAACAAGAACACCTGTCCAACATGAACTATTGGGAAGACCAATATGTTGAACGGGCAAGAGTTGGTGCCTGCGAGGAAGCTCTAAGGCAATGTAATATACAAGCAGCATATCATTTGGATTACCTCCAGCTTAACCAAATGATATATGCTGAACTGATGGACTGGCAAAGAGAAGCTCATCAGAATCATGGTTCCTAGAGGAGAACCAGAGTGGAACGAGATTCTTCCAGACACATCTAAGATCTCCATAGATCTTAGAGAAATCCAGAAGACGGTGGAAAATTATGGCAACCGCCATAAACATTTACCAACACAAGTCCATCAGATCCAGAGCTAAATGGAAATGATGATAAAATATCAGAAGGAAACCCTTGAAATCCTTCATGATATTCAAAGACGAGTAAAGAATCTGGAGGACAGACCGAGTCTTGCCGGAACAAGAAAACGTATAAATTTCGGGACAGTACCCTTTTTACACCAAAAAGGGAAACCTACTGAAGTTATACGTCCAATGACTAGAGATGAAAAGCTCATAGCTATCATCAAAGGAGAATCCATCAGAAATTAAAAATTGATGGACATGGAGAGGATTAATCTCGAAGATCTACATGACCTTGCCGAATCCTTCGCAGGATTAGGAATTGTGGATCTAAAGATGAATACAGGAGATGGTTCAGCTTTGGTTACACGTGACCAAAATCAAAGACCGCCTCCACAACCACCAGTAAATCCCAACGTTGCAGAAAGTACAGGTTCACATCAAGTTGATGAACCAATGCCACACGTTGACGATTTTTCCACAAGAGGAGATCCGATTGTTCGGGAACTCGACAACGTTCCAGAAGGCCAAATCTTATGAATACGCCTTATGGAAAATCACAGCTTGAACCAATACATCCGTATGGTTTAATGCTAAATCTAGATATTCTAGATTTCAAGAACTGCGAGGCCCTTATTGATGAATGGGCATCGTCAGTGAGGATGGCAGCAGGAACTCTGGACCTAACCAAAGAAGCATTCATCAAACTTCTTGGGATGAGTCTTGAAGGATCTGTAAAAACCTCATGGGAGATGACAGAAGCAGATATGAAAGAAACCATTACTGCTGGAGAATCTTTAACAGGAATTGTCGATAATATGGCTAAACTTTTTAAAGTCCTTTTTATTGGCATTGGATATTTCGAGGGAATAGAAGAGGAAAAGAAGAAAAGATATAAACAAGCCCTCTACTGCCTCGAGCTACGAGATATTTGTCATATTGACGAATATATCCAGAGATTCACCGAATACCGATGGAAGTCCAAGGTGGATGACAAGGAAGCTTCGCAACTGTTCTTTGCGAAGATACCAAGTCCCTGGAGAGAAATGCTTATCAGGGAATACAAGAGTGCAGACGATTTGGATACTGTGGCTAGAAGAATGTCTTTCTTAAAAGCCAAGCTAGCCGAATGGTGCCATCAGGCCGCACTATACAAAAACTACAAAAGACTCCGAGGAATCAATAAAATGGTTCATTTGTGTTGCGAAGATAATGATATCCCAACAATTGTGGGAGGTCAACCACGGAGGCATAAAAGTAGAAAGCTAAGAAGCCATCCATACCGCCGTGGAGATAGCAACCAAAAAGGAAGTCGTAGGTCTTCATGGAGACTGAGAAAAGTTTGGTCAAAACAAAAGGCCCGAAGCTACAAATCAGGGCAAAGACCAGCACCAAGTAGGAGTAGAACTTATTCATCGGGTTCTAACCAAGGAAGTTCTAGCAGAACACCAGGGAAAAGAACTTTCAGGCGAGCTCAAACCAGAGCTAATGAAAGTTTCAAAGACTGTAATTGCTGGACTTGCGGAGCAAGAGGACATATCTCAACAGATTGTCCGGATAACCAGAGAAGAAGTATAAGACAGTTCGAAACTACACCAGATTTCGAAGAGGCTGTCTATTACCAAGATCTTATACAGGTGTATCAGTTTGAGGATCTACCCTCAGATGAAAGCATTTATGAAGAAGAGTTCTATTCGGATGATGGAAGTGAATCCACATCGGAATCGGAGTGAAGAAGAAATTCTTCAAACAGCAAGAGAGGATATGTCAGGTTTCCTCTCTCACACAACAGTCTCTCATAAAACTTTAATGAGGATTATGAAAGAGAATCCAAAGCTTCAGATGTATGATGGTTTTACCATCGGAGCTATGGAAAAAACATTGGATAAGTGTGGTTTTCGTAAAAGAAGACACCAGATTATCCACAGAGTGACTAATGGAGAATTCGCTATTCCAATGGAATTCACAAGTAACATGATCGAGATGCAGCTGATTCCTTATAAAGAAGTCCAGGATATCAGAAGCCAAGTCAAAAGAGAAGTTGCAAATACTCTCTCATGGATTCACATCGGAGCCATAAGAGTGATTATTAAAGCAACCTTCAAAGAAGGAATTGATTCGCCACTCAATCTGGCTATTTTTGATAAGCGAATCTCGAACCTCAAGGATTCATGCCTTGGAGCAATCAAAGGGAATTTGTGTGCAGGAAAAGTGGCATTCAATGTCTATCCAAGAATTGCATACAATCTGGGAGATCGAGACTTCAACAGAGTCTTAACTCTTCATCAAGACTTCAAAAGAGATGATTTGATGAAAGAAGGGAATAGACCCTACTCGATCACTTACAAGATTTCCTATGCTCTCTCGAATACTCATCATTCAGAAGTATTCCTGAGAAAGGAATTTATTGAAGTTCCAAAAATCTTTGAGGACTTTGCAAGTGTGGTTTTACCAGATCTTATTGAATCCCCGACAATAATGGAGATTGATATGAAGATCCAAGACCAACCTGTCTTCAACAAGTGCAAAAGCCTTAGAATGGAGACAAGACGAATGTCTTTCCAACAAGATAGACTGATAAGTAGCAATCGTTGGGAAGAAAGAAAACCAAGTACAGTTCAGCGAATCCCAGGTGTATTCAAAACGCAAGGCGAGCTGAAATGTCCAGAAGGTTGGAGAGAAGTTGAAGTAATATTCGACATCACTAAAAAGGATAATATTTTTCCTTGTGATGTTCTATATTATCTCCAACAACCGATAGTTGGAAAATTTCAAGCAAGCCTAAAGATGGGTGAAATTGAGCTGACTATCACAGGAGTAGCAGGAAGAATCCCAGAACAATTAGTATTGGGAATAGACTTTCTTGAGGATCATAAGCCTTGGGAAAGATTACAAGATGGAATGGAGTTCACAGTGGCTGATAAAAGATACAGAATCAGATGACCACTAGTCCATTCTCCATATACATTTCCATTGGAGTGATATATGGTGAGTACAAGGCTGAATACTTTGCAGCCTATGTTGACTCAGGAGCAGGGATTTGTACTGCAAAGCAAGGGGTCTTTCCTAAAGAATTGGGAAAAGATCTACCAGTCATTGCAGGACGAGATTTCTCCAAAAGGATTCTTATCCTTAATAGAGGAATCAAACAGGCGGAAATAATGATCGGAGGCGCAGGAGGTACCCCATGGTACAAGGTGAAAATGCCACCAATATATTTCCATGATACAGGAGCAGATGTTTTGCTAGGAAATAATTTCCTACAAACATTTAAGAGATTCACACAGGAAAATGAGACAAGAAGGCTTATTTTCACAACATTATGTGATCATAAGATTATTGTCCAGAGACTGCGGGAAGCATTCTATCGACGAATGCCTATTAATTTTCACAGCAAGCGTGGTGATGAAGCCAAACTTCGACATCCAAAAATGGCGGATAAAAGAAGATTTGGTGACGCGTTATTATCCTTCCGACAATTTGGATACAGAAAGAAAGGAACAAAGAGTTGGGAGAATACTTTGTATTCATTTAGAATACAAGGAGAAGAACGAGTTCCTCCAGAGGCTATTGCAAATTTGCGAAAAGCCATATTGGAAAATCCACAAAGTGATGTTACCATTGAAGAACAAATATCACTCGAGGATTTCAAGAAAAAGATACAAAGGAATTATAATGAAGATCCTTTGGCATGGTGGGATAAGAACGAGCTCAAAGCATCCTTAAAGGTTAAACCCGGAAAGGAACATGAGTTCGTAAGGCTCAAACCAATCCTCATGAATCAAACAGATCGTGGGGATATGCAGAAAATACTTAAGGAACATTTGGACCTTAAGTTAATCTCACCAGGAGTTTCTCCATACAGCAGCCCAGGATTCCTGGTAAGGAACCATGGAGAAATCAAAAGAGGTAAACCTAGACTTGTTATTAATTACAAAGGGATTAATAACATTCTGGAGTTTGATGGATACTATATCCCGAGTAGAGAACACTTGGTCAACTGCATCAAAGGTGCCAAGATATTCTCGAAGTTCGATTGCAAGTCTGGATTCTACCAGATTAGGATGGAAGAAGAAAGCAAGAAGTTTACAGCTTTCTCCACACCACAAGGACACTATGTCTGGAACGTAATGCCTATGGGTTTGGCAAACGCACCCCAGATATATCAGAGAAAGATGGATAATCTATTCAAGGATTATTTCAACTTTATGTTCGTCTATATCGATGATATTCTTATTGCATCTAAGAACATGAAGGAGCATCTTAAACATTTGGAGATTTTTTCAGATGTTTGTCACAAAGAAGGATTAGTGCTTTCAGAAAAGAAGGCAGTGATTGCTACGAGACAGATTGAATTCCTCGGAATTGAAATCGACGAAGCTGGGATCATCCTACAAAGCCACATAGTGGAAAAGATACAGGGATTTCCAGATGATCTCAAGAACAAGAAACAACTTCAAAGTTTTCTTGGAGTTGTCAATTTTGCTGGAATGTTCATCAACAATCTGGCACATTACAGGAAGGTGTTCAGCCCATTACTCAAGAAAGATGCAATATTCAAATGGGAAGATGAACATCGAGAAGGGATTAAGCAACTCAAGGAAGTCTGTAGCAAACTTCCAAAACTTGCTATCCCTCAGGATGAAGATGAACTGGTTCTGAATACAGATGCCAGTGACTTTTGGTGGGCAGCAGTTCTTTCTAAAGCTACACCAAACGGAGAAGTGCCATGCAGATATTGCAGTGGTCTGTTTTCAGACGCTGAAGCAATTCGATGGCATATCAACGAGAAAGAATTCTTCACAGTCAGAAAGGCGTTCAAAAAATGGCCTCTATTCCTTCTGGCTAAGAAGTTTACTTTGAAGATTGATAATTCGAGTGTTAAAGCCTTTTTAAAAAATAAAATTGAATCTAAACCAGAAAAGGCTAGAATACTTAGATGGCAAGCAGAATGCCAATATTTTGATTATGATATTGTCATTGTGAAATCTCATGAGAATGTTCTTGCAGATTTCCTAACGCGAGATGGAAGGACGCGTCGCTGACGAGGTCCTCAAACGAGTGAGACATGTCCGGGAAAACCTGGAAAGTCTCGAACGAGCTTTTGGGACATTATGTCTCAATGCAGAAGTTGCTGGACGACTTCAACGAGTTGATCAGGAATCCGTTTCTGGTCTAATACGAACATGCTTTTATGCACAAGGACAACTGTTCTCTGTGTTGCATGCCTATCCTCCAGGCTGCATCTTCTACGGTGCTAAAAGGAGAACTTAGAGATCGGGACTCTAACCCGAAGGCTATGGATTCTAATACCATGCCTACAAGTGTTACAGGGGATCCATTTCTTGAGAATGAACAACCTGTAACGAATGTTGAAGCTCCGGTGTCAAAACCCGAGCCTTCAAGTCAACCCAGTACCTCTGGGGTTAAAGAGGTAGAGATGGACCTTCGGCCGCAGACAGGCAAAACGAAGGTTCAAGCTCACACTAACGAGCTTTGTATTTTTTCTCCTATGCAGGTTTACCAACGTCAATGGGAGAAGTTAACTACAAAAAGAGGTATCAACCCAGAAAGGACAGTGGTTGATATTTCGGGAAAATATCCTCGGGTTTGGATGAAACCGGGTTGCAATCCAAACGAGGTACAAGAATGGTACAATTTCGGGGCGTTAGGGTCGATATATACCATTGCACCAAGTTTTCCAGAAATCTCTAAACTACCGAGATGGATTGGGGAAGCCGTATACGAGACATGGGCAAATAATCCACATTTGTCCAGAGGAGATGTCTTGGAGCTATATTTTATTAGTACAGCTCCAGAACCAGCGAAGAAATGTTTACACGAAGCCTTTCACTTCATCAAGTTGAGAAGGCCAGATGGAAATGCCTTAAAAAATATTAAGGTGGCCTCTCCGGAAGAAATTCCGATTTTGGTAGGAGCCATTAATGAAGATCAAGCTTCTACGAGACGAGCATGGGGACTGTGGGTATGTCTTACTGAAATGGACAAAGTAAAATACCCATTTAAGTTCTTTCAGAATTCAGTTAATGGATCATTTTTATTAAATACCATGACTGGATCAACAACGAGCTTTGCCGAGGATCTCTTTGAAGCTAAAAGAAGGACCCTCTGGGAAAACAAAGTTCCGGGAAGCAAAGAAACTTACCGGAAATTTTGTAATATGGCGCATATTGGGAGATGGATTGATAAAATCTGCCAAGAATGTACCAATCAGAAAGAGCCAGAGTTTGGTAAAGGCTTCAAACCCAAACTCGACCGACAGCCAGCTGGATCTCACAAAGAGAAAGGTCCAGCACAAAAAAGAAGATATCCCCGGGGACCACAACGACCAAATTATTAAAGCGTTCCCGACAAAGGTTAATGGGATAGGCCACTCTCCACCTAACTCCACATGGTGGAAAGAGTCAAAAGAGAAAGATGCCCCGACAACACTCACATGGGCTGAGTCACGAGGCATTAAGAGACAGATGCACCAACTAGCCGAAAGGGACTCTCCAACAACCGCACTTATGGAGTAGGCCAGCTGGTGAAGTCAAGAGTTTGGAATCCGCACTTCAAGTCCGGAATTCCATCTATAAATAACAAGATCAAAGGAAGCTGAAGAAATCAACTTTCCTCCTCAGTTTTCTTTAAACATCTATCATAGTTTCTCTTTCTAGAATAAGTTTTGAGTGTTTTCTATTTCATGTATGTACGAGTGTTAGCCATCTCAATGAGAGGCTAAACAAGTTTTCTCCTCCCAAAAGGAGAATACTTATGTAATAAATATATTTCCAAGTTCATAATAAAAACAGGCTTTTGCTTCGATATGTGTTCGTGATTTAGTTTATCCTGTAAGAACAAGTATCTCGTACACCTGGTGTAGGAAACGAACCAAGGTTGTGCTGAGCGATTGCTGAAGGAGCTGGATAACTTGTAGGTCATCTTCCTCAAGGAGTTGAAGTTGGACAGAGCAATCTGTTCATAAAACGGTCTAGGGGCAGTCATCTTCCAGCTGGTGGTTTTGCGAACCATCTCACCCGGTGTCGTCTCGGTCAAAGAGAGGTATGAGTTCTAAACAGGATTAATTTATTTTACGGAAGCATGTTGGGCCTGATATTGATCAAATGGTGTTTAATTCAGATATAATTAAATAAATGATTTGGGATTAATTTAATGACTTATTTGACTTGGGTTTGCATTTAATGTGTAAAGGAGAATTTAATGTGATTTGGAAGTTAGTTAAAAGTAATGATTGGAGCATTCAATGAAAATTGTGGTATTTTGTGGTATGGTATTATAATTGATGGTAGTTTTATGTATATTGTTATATTTGATGTTAATTTTGTGTTGTTATATTTGGTGGTATTTCTTTATCTAGATTATAAGAATAGTGGTAAATAGTGCTTCCAACCCTTAACTTCATGGCTTTTGAGTAGTGGTGGGTATTTTATTTGACCTTAATTTCACTTGGATGGCATGAATTTCACAATTTATCTATCATCTCTCTTTCATATACCTTTTTTCATGAATATAATTTTACTCATCCATCGCATTAATTTTCTTAATTTTTTATCTATTTCAATTTACTGTTGTATCAGCATATAATAATACAATTATATATATATATATATATATATATATATATATATATGACATGTTCAAAGATGACATTAAGCTACCAACTCAGACCTGATACGATGTGATGGATATGGATTTTTCTATTATCATAAAAATTATATGAATTGGATTAAGATAGTTCCACAGTTGAGTGCAGGTATATAAAAATATTAAATTTCATGACAATGACAGTATCCCAAAATTATTGAATTCCATACTTAATCTGAAGTTTGTACATGTGGGTTAATATTGGCCTCAAAATTAAGAGTGTCTAGCCCAATTTACCCAATTTCATATAATGCCATACAATTTTACCCACCAAAATAAAGTATTATCCCCAAATATCCACTAATATAAAATATTATCCCTAAATATCCAAAAATATATTTGTTACGGATTCTCTGAAAAGACTATAATATTTGTCAGTACATATATCATATATTTTTGACCTGGATATTTTCGTTAAACCCTTATTTTTTAGGGTTTAACGAAAATTAAACCCTAATTTTCGTTAAACACTAATTTATTAGGACTTTAACGAAAATTAGGGTTTAATATTAGTGTTCAACGAAAATTATGGTTTAATTTTCGTTAAACCCTAAAAAATAAGGGTTTAACAAAAATTAAACCCTAATTTTCGTCAAAGCCCTATTTTTTACGATCAAGTATTTCAAATCTCATTCAAACACAACATAAACACATATATTTCCACATGACTTGTATGTAATAGAAATTACCAAAATATTTGAAATCTTCAAATAGGTTAAATTAAAGCTGATTTAAATTTAGTTCAATCAACGACTAAATCATTAGAAAAGTTGGTACAATTGTTTTTCTATAGAGGATGTCCATAATTCAATCCTTCCCCAGGCCTGTCGATCCAATTAATCAAAGGGTTGATATATATTTCAATAAACTTTTTGAAACAAAAGGAAAAATAATATGAACTTCATAATATTCTATTCAAAATGCGTGCCCTTGTAGTTTAACTATAAACCAATCCAAGCTACTTGTAGCCATAGGTGGACAAGCCATAGACTAATCACTATGTAATTAAGCCAAGAATGTACAAATATTATTTTGTATTAACATCATGAATGACATATTACGTATATAAATGTTATATATTATACTTAAATTACAGTTTTTTTTTTCTTTCCCTTTTTGGTTGTTTACCAATATTGCATGTATTTCTCGCAAAAGAATAACTTGTTTTAATAAATGGTGTATAATATTTAATTTCACACATTTTTCTCCGGAAACAAGAAAAATTATCAGTACAGGTAAGAAGTTTCAATATTTTAACTTTCAAGAATTAAATACAATATTATGAATATTGAATATTAATTTATAAAACAATTTTTATTTTTTGCATTTTTTCTGATCTAATTTTTATGTAGAATATAATTAAATCTGAATAATTTGTATTGTTAAATGAACAATCCTATTTTCTGATTTTTTATTGTTAAAAAGAATTAAATATATTTTTGAACAATATTTAATTAAATTATATCTATAATTTTATTAAGTTTAGGTTTGATTTATGTATTTCTATTTTTTAAATATGTACATTTTAGTCCAACCGACCTAAAATAGACCATAACAATTATCCAATTTCAATGTAAATGTTCAAATTAAACAAATATGAATCGAATCCATAAAAAAATCGACAACTCAGTTTGACATTTTACTTTTGAATTTATGCTTTATTAATGATATAAGAAGATTGAGCCAGACCCAACACAAAGTCGTTGTTAGGGGTGCCCAATGGTTCGGAAAAACCGGAACCGGGCCGGTTCGAACCGGCGGTCAACGGTTCGGGTTCCAAACCGGAACCGTAAACCGGTTTCAGCCAGTTCGGTTTCGGTTCGTGTTTTCTAAAACCGTGAACCGGCGGTTTCGGGTTTTTTTTTTTTTTTTAAATTTTTTGGCCAATGAGATAGCGCCACGTGTCCGCCTGAGCTCCGGCGAAAAGTAGCCGTTGTGGCCGGAGTCCGGCGAAAAAGAGCCGTTGCCGCCGGAACCGGCGGTTCGAAACCGGTTCGAACCAGCCCGCCTTTTTTTTTTTTAAAATGTTACCGTTGGACACGTGTCACGCCAGGATCACTCGACCGTTGGAGATCAACGGTCGAGATTTGAGAACCGTTGTGAACCGCCGGTTCCGGCGATTTTTTATTTTTTTTTTTAAATTTTCTATAAATACCCCCTCCCCCTATTCAATCATCACACCATTCCAACACTTCTCTCTCAATTCTCAAGTTGCAATTCAATTCTCAAGTTTTTTTTTCAATTCTCAATTTACGATTCAATCGAAAATGTCTCGAAGAGGTTCTTCTTCCGCCGGTTCTTCTCACCGAGGAAAGGCACCGATGCCTCCACCACGAGATGTTGAAGTCGATGATCTTATCGATCAATACACTCCCCACTCTCATTGGAGTGAGGAGTACGCCAATTTGGAGAAGGCTCTCGGACCTTCGACCGCCGCCGACTTTGCCGAAGTGGAGGAGGAGCAGGAGCAACCAGAGGCCCGTCCAACTCAAGAGAGTGACACACGTAGCCGAACCACTTCGACACTTCGAAGTGATATTTTCTCCATACATTTTAAAAAGGAGAAAGTATCAAATTCGAACGTGGACTTCACAGTGACGTGCAACTACTGTGGAAAGAACTACAAATTCAAGGCCGGAGGGGGCTACGGAACGTTCAACAACCACATCATCAAGAAGCATCCGGATAAGATGGGTAATGACCGCTCTCAAACCCATCTTCCTCGACAAAATGCCGGTTCCAGTGGGGGAACCGGAGGTAACGACCCTAACTTCCTTCATAAATTTAGTCAATTAACTCATAGGAAAGGAATGGCCGAATTGATTGCTAAAAAACATCTTCCTTTTCAATTTCCAACTGACGATGATTATGAAGAATTTACTTGTGAAGTTTTTCAACCCGCTAGTAGAAGAATATCTAGGAATACCGTTACACGTGACATAGAAAAAATTGTAGGTGAATATAAATATGCTTTAATTGGAGAACTAAAAAATTTAACACAACGAGTATCTATTTGTTGTGATGTGTGGAAAGATCCTTACGGAAACCATGATTATTTAGGAGTAACGTGCCATTGGATAGATGATGCATGGAACGTGCAAAAACGATTAATTGCCTATGTCGAATTTGATGAAAAACATAGTTCCGTAGCAATTGCTAGAAAAATAAATAAAAATTGTTAATGATTATGATATAGTTACAAAAATATTTTCGATTGGTTATGATAATGCCGCTCCTAACACCACTAGTATACCCACATTAATGGAATTTTTTAGGCCTCCAATAGATGGTAAACTTTTTCATATTCGTTGTGTACCCCATTGTTTGAATTTGTGTGTACAAGATGGATTAACCGCTTTGCATGATAAAATCTCACCTATTACGGATGCAATTCATGAAATTGCTAAATCAACACAATGGCATAAAAAATGGGCAAGATTTTGTAAAAATAATGGAATGGAAGTTAAGAAATTTATATTGGACGTAAAACATAGATGGAATTCAACTTATTATATGCTTCAAGATTCTTATAATTATAAAGAATTGCTAATTGAATTTTATAAAGAAAACTCACATGAATTGATATATTTGAATAGCAACTCTTGGGATGCATGCATTAATTTAATAGCTCTTTTAAAAAATTTTGAAGAAGCCACTAGAGAATTAAGTGGCACTTATTATCCTACTTCTCCATTAGCCTTAGATAATTGTGTTAAAATTGCTTTAATTTTGAATGAATATTGTGCATGTCCTATTATAGGTGACACTATTGTAGCAATTAAAGCAAAATGGTTAAAATATTTTCACGAACTTCCCGATGTATTTTTAATAGCTAAATTATTAGATCCTAGGATTAGAGAAGATGGTCTAATCGAATTATTACGCATGTATTATAGTGCTTTGTTCCCCCATTTTTTGTTATCCGATTATGATGCAGTTGACTATGTTCCAAATTATGTAGAAGTTGCAGCTAGAGCTAAAAATTATTTGTATGATTTATTTAAAGAATATAAATCCTCATTAGGGGATGATTGTGGGGATAATTTAGGTGCTCAAAATGTAGGTGGTAATAGTAGTTCTTCACATAATCCATATAATGTTAGTGGTCTTAATGCATTTTATGATTTTTATGATAACCGAACACAAAAACGAGCTAGGGGGTCTAATCCCACACAAGAATTAGATACATATTTAAGTTGTACATTTGAATTTATTTGTTTTGAAAACTCTGTGGATCTTTTGAAGTGGTGGTCAAAAAGGATCAACACTTATCCTATTTTAAGTCATATTGCAAAGGAGATTTTTGCAAGTCCCGCCTCCAACGTTTCCGTCGAGTGCGCCTTCTCCAAAGGACGACATATGTTGAATCCAAAAAGGTCAAGATTGACCGTAGAGAATGTTCAAGACATTACTCTACTTGAAGATTGGCTTCGAGCAAAGAAACGTCAACAACATCTAGATTTATCCGTCTTTGATGACGATGGCCCCGACGAGTATGGCTACGATTCCAACACATCCTCCTCCACCGGAACTAATGGGTAAGTTTGAGGTAAGAGAACTACGTGAGCTTTGATTCCCTAATTCAATTTAGGGATACGTAGGCAATTTCATTCTAAGTTTGATATTCACTTTCAAACTTAGGATGAAACTCAAGCTCTTTCATTTTTTTTTTTACTTCTCTTACTTGTAATGATTACTTGTAATGAGCAAAGAATGTTGTGTAGTACATGGTGTGTCTCAAAGAAAGGAGGAGATAATAAGATGTGTCTTAGATGCACGTCTTATTATGTCCTCCTTTCTTTGAGACACATCATCTACAACACAACATTCTTTGCTCATTACAATTAAGAGAAGTAAGAACTAAGAACTACGTGGGCTTTGATTCTCTAATTCAATTTAGGGATACGTAGGCAATTTTATTCTAAGTTTGATATTCACTTTCAAACTTAGAATGAAAGTCAAGCTCTTTCATTTTTTTCCTCTTTCAATTTGTAATTTGTAAGTTGTAATTTTTTTAAATTCAAACTTAGAAGTTTGTTGTTTGTAAGTTGTAATTTTTTTTAATTCAACCACCGATTAATCGTTATTTGTAAGTTGTGATTTTTTTAAATTCAAACTTAGTGTTTTATACTTTGTAAGTTGTAAATTTTGGATATATATACAAAGTTGTGTATTTTTTAACATGTGAATACATTTTGTAAAAAAATAAATAAATAAATAAACTGGAAAACCGCCGGTTAGAACCGAAACCGGCGGTTTAACCGCCGGTTACAAACCGGAACCGGAACCGAACATCCCCCGGTTCGGTTCCGGTTCGACCCCCGCCGGTTTTCCGAACCGCCGGTTCGGAAACGGAACCGGCGGTTTAGCCGAAACCGGGCACCACTAGTCGTTGTAGTATAGTGTTAAGTATTCTCACCTGTCGTCCGGGTGACCCGGGTTCGATTCTCGGCAATGACGAATTATTTTTGTTTCTTGTTTTAATATATTTAAATATATAAATAAAATTATAAATTTTCTAAACCCACCCCACCATATTACATTTATACCCTTCAAAAATAAAACAATAAACCCCAATTCACAAACCCTATCCAACGCCACCTCGTCGAAATCAATTGGAGCTCATCGCCACCGCCGCAGGTTCGCCGCTAATACCTCTCTCTCTCTCTCTCTCAGAGAGAACAGTCTTGTATATGCAAATCTAAACCACCACTCTATGATGCTCCATGACTCATTCGGGAATTTTGATTGGTTACGGAGAGATGAGTTGAATATATTGTTGAATTGCAAAATTTGTATGTGCAAATCTAAACCACCACTCTATGATGCTCCATGACTCATTCAGGAATTTTGATTGGTTACGGAGAGATGAGTTGAATATATTGTTGAATTGCAAAATTTGTATGTGTGATTATGTTTGTGATTTCTTGTAAATTTTGAAATATATGTCAAAATTAGTGTTAACGAGCTTTCAAACTCAAGCTCGGACTCTAATTTCTCTTTACATGCAAATCTGCAATTCCTAAAGAAGTCTTAAGGCTTAATATGTAGGTTTGCTTCTTTTTGGATAAATGAATCTGTCTACTGTATTTTTTGAAGATTGTGTATTTATCTACTCACTTACAAATCCAATCATTTTTGAAAAACTGATCCCTTGTAAGAATACCAACCTTCAAAAAATAAGATTGTGTATTTATCTGCTCATTTACAAATCCAATCATTTTTGAAAAACTGATCCCTTGTAAGAATACCAACCTTCAAAAAATCAACACCACAGAACAGCAATTCTTCGCATCCATAGTATAGGTTGGACATATTAAATCCATATAAATTAAATTATAAATTTTCTAAACCCACCCCCACCATATTACATTTATACCCTTCAAAAATAAAACATTAAACCCCAATTCACAAACCCTATCAAACGCCTCCTCGTCGAAAACAAATTGGAGCTCATCGCCGCCGCCGCCGCAAGTTCGCCTCTAATACCCCTCTCTCTCTCTCTCACAGAGAGAACAGTCTTGTATGTGCAAATCTAAACCACCACTCTATGATGCTCTATGACTCATTCGGGAATTTTGATTGGTTACGGAGAGATGAGTTGAATATATTGTTGAATTGCAAAATTTGTATGTGTGATTATGTTTGTGATTTCTTGTAAATTTTGAAATATATGTCAAAATTAGTGTTAACGAGCTTTCAAACTTAAGCTCGAACTCTAATTTCTCTTTATATGCAATTCTACAATTCCTAAATAAGTCTTAAAGCTTAATATGTAGGTTTGCTTCTTTTTGGATAAATGAATATGTCTACTGTATTTTTTAGAAGATTGTGTATTTATCTGCTCACTTACAAATCCAATCATTTTTGAAAAACTGATCCCTTGTTAGAATACCAACCTTCAAAAAATCGACAACACAGAACAGCAATTCTTCGCGCCCATAGTATAGGTTGGACATATTAAATCCATATAAATTAAATTATAAATTTTCTAAACCCACCCCCACCATATTACATTTATACCCTTCAAAAATAAAACATTAAACCCCAATTCACAAACCCTATCCAACGCCTCCTCGTCGAAAACAAATTGGAGCTCATCGCCGCCGCCGCCGCAAGTTCGCCTCTAATACCCCTCTCTCTCTCTCTCACAGAGAGAACAGTCTTGTATGTGCAAATCTAAACCACCACTCTATGATGCTCCATGACTCATTCGGGAATTTTGATTGGTTACGGAGAGATGAGTTGAATATATTGTTGAATTGCAAAATTTGTATGTGTGATTATGTTTGTGATTTCTTGTAAATTTTGAAATATATGTCAAAATTAGTGTTAACGAGCTTTCAAACTCAAGCTCGAACTCTAATTTCTCTTTATATGCAATTCTGCAATTCCTAAATAAGTCTTAAGGCTTAATATGTAGGTTTGCTTCTTTTTGGATAAATGAATATGTCTACTGTATTTTTTAGAAGATTGTGTATTTATCTGCTCACTTACAAATCCAATCATTTTTGAAAAACTGATCCCTTGTTAGAATACCAACCTTCAAAAAATCGACACCACAGAACAACAATTCTTCGCGCCCATAATATAGGTTGGACATATTAAATCCATATAAATTAAATTATAAATTTTCTAAACCCACCCCCACCATATTACATTTATACCCTTCAAAAATAAAACATTAAACCCCAATTCACAAACCCTATCCAACGCCTCCTCGTCGAAAACAAATTGGAGCTCATCGCTGCCGCCGCCGCAAGTTCGCCTCTAATACCCCTCTCTCTCTCTCTCACAGAGAGAACAGTCTTGTATGTGCAAATCTAAACCACCACTCTATGATGCTCCATGACTCATTCGGGAATTTTGATTGGTTACGGAGAGATGAGTTGAATATATTGTTGAATTGCAAAATTTGTATGTGTGATTATGTTTGTGATTTCTTGTAAATTTTGAAATATATGTCAAAATTAGTGTTAACGAGCTTTCAAACTCAAGCTCGAACTCTAATTTCTCTTTACATGCAAATCTGCAATTCCTAAAGAAGTCTTAAAGCTTAATATGTAGGTTTCCTTCTTTTTTGATAAATGAATCTGTCTACTGTATTTTTTGAAGATTGTGTATTTATCTGCTAACTTACAAATCCAATCATTTTTGAAAAACTGATCCCTTGTTAGAATACCAACCTTCAAAAAATCGACACCACACAACAGCAATTCTTCGTGTCCATAGTATAGGTTGGACATATTAAATCCATATAAATTAAATTATAAATTTTCTAAACCCACCCCACCATATTACATTTATACCCTTCAAAAATAAAACATTAAACCCCAATTCACAAACCCTATCCAACGCCTCCTCGTCGAAATCAATTGGAGCTCATCGTCTCCGCCGCTGCAGGTTCGCCGCTAATACCCCTCTCTCTATCTCTCTCTCACACAGAGAACAGTCTTGTATGTGCAAATCTAAACCACCACTCTTTGATGCTCCATGACTCATTCGGGAATTTTGATTGGTTACGGAGAGATGAGTTGAATGTATTGTTGAATTGCAAAATTTGTATGTGTGATTATGTTTGTGATTTCTTGTAAATTTTGAAATATATGTCAAAATTAGTGTTAACGAGCTTTCAAACTCAAGCTCGAACTCTAATTTCTTTTTATATGCAATTCTGCAATTCCTAAATAAGTCTTAAGGCTTAATACGTAGATTTGCTTCTTTTTGGATAAATGAATCTATGTACTGTATTTTTTAGAAGATTGTGTATTTATCTGCTCACTTATAAATCCAATCATTTTTTAAAAACTGATCCCTTGTTAGAATACCAACCTTCAAAAAATCGACACCACAGAACAGCAATTCTTCGCGCCCATAGTATAGGTTGGACATATTAAATCCATATAAATTAAATTATAAATTTTCTAAACCCACCCCACCATATTACATTTATACCCTTCAAAAATAAAACATTAAACCCCAATTCACAAACCCTATCCAACGCCTCCTCGTCGAAATCAATCGGAGCTTATCGTCGCCGCCGTCGCAGGTTCGCCGCTAATAACCCTCTCTCTCTCTCTCTCACAGAGAGAACAGTCTTGTATGTGCAAATCTAAACCACCACTCTATGATGCTGCATGACTCATTCGGGAATTTTGATTGGTTACGGAGAGATGAGTTGAATATATTGTTGAATTGCAAAATTTGTATGTGTGATTATGTTTGTGATTTCTTGTAAATTTTGAAATATATGTCAAAATTAGTGTTAACGAGCTTTCAAACTCAAGCTCAAACTCTAATTTCTCTTTATATGCAATTCTGCAATTCCTAAATAAGTCTTAAGGCTTAATATGTAGGTTTGCTTCTTTTTGGATAAATGAATCTGTCTACTGTATTTTTTAGAAGATTGTGTATTTATCTGCTCACTTACAAATCCAATCATTTTTGAAAAACTGATCCCTTATTAGAATACCAAGCTTCAAAAAATCGACACTACACAACAACAATTCTTCGCGCTCATAGTATAGGTTGGACATATTAAATCCATATAAATTAAATTATAAATTTTCTAAACCCACCCCACCATATTACATTTATACCCTTCAAAAATAAAACATTAAACCCCAATTCACAATCCCTATCCAACGCCTCCTCGTCGAAATCAATCGGAGCTTATCGCCGCCGCCGCCGCAGGTTCGCCGCTAATACCTCTCTCTCTCTCTCTCTCTCTCTCTCTCTCTCTCTCTCTCTCTCTCTCAGAGAGAACAGTCTTGTATGTGCAAATCTAAACCGCCACTCTATGATGCTCCATGACTCATTCGGGAATTTTGATTGGTTACGGAGAGATGAGTTGAATGTATTGTTGAATTGCAAAATTTGTATGTGTGATTATGTTTGTGATTTCTTGTAAATTTTGAAATATATGTCAAAATTAGTGTTAACGAGCTTTCAAACTCAAGCTCGAACTCTAATTTCTCTTTATATGCAATTCTGCAATTCCTAAATAAGTCTTAAGGCTTAATATGTAGGTTTGCTTCTTTTTGGATAAATTAATCTGTCTACTGTATTTTTTAGAAGATTGTGTATTTATCTGCTCACTTATAAATCCAATCATTTTTGAAAAACTGATCCCTGGTTAGAATACCAACCTTCAAAAAATCGACACCACAGAACAGCAATTCTTCGCGCCCATAGTATAGGTTGGACATATTAAATCCATATAAATTAAATTATAAATTTTCTAAACCCACCCCACCATATTACATTTATACCCTTCAAAAATAAAACATTAAACCCCAATTCACAAACCCTATCCAACGCCTCCTCGTCGAAATCAATTGGAGCTCATCGCCGCCGCCGCCGCAGGTTCGCCGCTAATACCCCTCTCTCTCTCTCTCTCTCTCTTGCGCAAAGTCCAACAAATGTAAATCAAATTTCATGTTTTTTCATTTGAAATTGTGTTTCTTTTTCAATTTATGCATTAAAGAATCATATTACTACATATCACACACAATTTGTACATATTTATTTTATTATTAATTTAATTTAAATATTTATTTACTGAAATTTTGTAGTGTGTCTATTAATTTATTACTACAAATTACCTCTATTTAATTAATTTTTTCAAAATAAATATTTTATTTTTGGAAATTAGTATTATATATATATACACACACATAATATTACCTTTCGAATATATAAAATTATGAACACATGATATATATTAAGTGGTGTTGATACACGAAATGAGAAAGTATTATAGAATTTCATAAATTTGAGACTTAATCAAATATTTTATTTTATTATTATATACATTAATACAACAATTCAATAAACATATCTTTTTATTTGAAATTTAAGTTCAATATATGTATTAATGTTACTTATAATATTATGTAAAGTACTAGATATATTTTTCAATTTTTTTTACAAATTTTTTAAATTTTTTGCGCAAAAAACTGATATATCGACCGAAATCGATATATCCGTAAAATTAGGGTACCGATATATCCGACGATACGGATATTTTAGACCTTGATAGTACGACAGAACTTAGCTCAATAGTATTGTCTTCTAGTCTGAGTGACCCATTGAACTTGTTTACCCAAAATTTGAAAAAATTAATTTGAGACAAAATTAATAAGAAATAAAAGCGCCCACCATAAGATTAAGAGCCTTGCGCTACCGAGCTAGACTGGCCTGTGATCATTTAATTTATAATTACATATATATTTAAATATATTAAAACAAGAAACAAAAATAATTCGCCGCTTCCGGTGATCGAACCCGGGCCACCCGCGTGACAGGCGGGAATACCTACCACTATACTACAAGTCTACAACGACTTAGTGTTGGTCCTGGCTCAATCTTCTTATATCATTAATAAAGTATAAATTCAAAAGTAAAATGTCAAACTGAGTTGTTGATTTTTTTATGGATTCGATTCATATTTGTTTAATTTGAACATTTACATTGAAATTGGATAATTGTTGTGGTCTATTTTAGGTCGGTTGGACTAAAATGTACATATTTAAAAAATAGAAATACATAAATCAAACCTAAACTTAATAAAATTATAGGTATAATTTGATTAAAAAATCAGTTGGAATCTGCTAAATTGAAGGGTATTAGTGTCAGGTCATTGGTGGTCATAAATCCTGGAAATCCTACAGGGCAGGTAAAACAATTATTACATTTTGATTAAAGATTATCTTTTCATCTCTTTATCGACTAATTATGTTTTTTGAAATCTGATTGATCTGAACTTTCGATGGTTCTTCTATAGGTTCTGTCTGAAAACAACCAACAGCAGATTGTGGATTTCTGCAAGAAGGAAGGACTTGTTCTTTTGGCTGACGAGGTAATCAGTTTTCTTAAAATCTACGTGGATTTCAAATTTGTTATCCTGTTTTCACAAGTAACTCAAAATGGTTGCTAGAAAGATTTGAACTCCATGTTTGCTAAAACATCCTAACTGTTGACTTAGTGCTCATAGTAACATGGGATAATTATCTTGTTCGAGCATCTGCAGATATACCAGGAAAATATTTATGTCTCGGACAAGCAGTTCCACTCGTTTAAGAAAGTTGTCTGGTCAATGGGATATGGGGAGAAAGATATTGCCTTGGTGTCGTTCCAGTCCGTGTCAAAAGGTATGGTTGCATGATTCTTACATATGTTGTAGTATTACTGAGTCATTTCGTTCAACATAGATGACCTTTTTTCTTCGCTCACTCAGGTTATTACGGAGAATGTGGAAAACGAGGAGGTTACATGGAGATCACTGGTTTTAGTCCTGAGATTAGGGAGCAAATATACAAGGTAGCATCAGTTAACCTTTGTTCTAACATATCTGGACAGATTCTTGCAAGAGCCCACCAAAGGGGTGTGTGTGTGTGTGTCTTTTTTTGTCTTCATAGCAACATTTAAGATGATTATCCAATTTCAAACATTTTTATCATTTTATGCAGAAAGGAGATGAATCCTGCGAATCTTATTCTGCAGAGAAATATGCAATTATATCCTCCCTAGTGAGACGAGCCCAGGTTAGAACTTCAAATTGGGGATGAACCATCTTTCTTTAAGAATACAGTTAATGTTGTTTCTCTAATCACTCATGTTTACCATTTGTTGATCTTTAGCAACTTGAAGAAGCATTTAATAAATTGGAAGGAGTAAGCTGCAATAGAGCAGAAGGAGCCATGTATCTGTTTCCACGTATTGACTTGCCCAAAAAGGCGATAGAAGCAGCAAAAGCTGCTAACACAGCACCTGATGCATTTTATGCTCGTTGTCTCCTTAACGCCACAGGAATCGTAGTTGTTCCTGGCTCTGGCTTCAGACAGGTAAAACGTTATTACCATCTTCATCTCACATTCATCTGAATAATTAAGGTTTCGGTTTCACTTTGGATTGATGATGTTGGTGCTGTTGTGATGTTAGGTTCCTGGAACATGGCATTTTAGGTGCACAATATTACCTCAAGAGGACAGAATACCGGCCATTATCTCTCGTCTTACGAAGTTTCATCAAGGATTCATCAACGAGTTTGACGACTGATTGAAGCATTTTTCCAGAGAATAAGCAAATCAGAAATTTTGAGTGCCTACCGAGTCATTTATGAGCTTATGATAAAAAATGATGGTCTATTGGTACTGTTTGAACTGTACTCAAAGTTTAATCTACTTCAAGATTTGGTGAGTGGAAGTTATATTGGTTGGAGTTGAATTGTTTTGAGCATCAGTTTCTTGTTTCCGAAATCCAAGATAAGGTATTTGAATTGTTATCTAATTCTAAAAGTCATGTCTTTTAAGTTTTGTTTGATTAGTAGCCCTAAATAAATGCCAAAATAAAGTTTCTCTAACAAACGATTTCAAATCATTATCAACTATTTTGTTTTAATTCTCAATTCAGCTATGTCTACATGTCAAAGTTTAATATCTCTAGTAGTGAACAAGACATCCAGTTAAAAACCATTGGCCTGGAGAACAGTGCATAATCTGTTAAGCTGAATTAAACAGAGAAATAAAGTCCGAAGAAAATATCTAATCAAAAAGCCAGCAAAATAGAAATCCAATTAAAGAGAGAAATAAAGTTGAATCAAGTTTTTGAATTTCATTCTCGGGTCCTTTGACATGCTAAACATCAGTTGGTTGTAATGTTCTTGAGGCAGATCATTCAACAGAGAAACACATGTTCGTGTGGATTAAAGGTAAAAGATAGAATAGAGTGGTGGACTTCTCTCTCATAGACTATTAATAACTGCTTCGACCTCAGAAGGGGAGTAAAGATGGTATGTTGGTGAGACCTTTGCAATATCGACATTGTTGGGTGTAACCTGTCATCCAATGATAATGAGTTGGGGTGCATTGTAGATGAAGCAATAATACTGATAAATACAATAAAGAAAAGATTAGAATGTATCCTGAAATACCTTTTCCTCCATAACTTGCTTCAGGATGGAAAGTGCAATAGTTTCTGCTTCTTTGAGAGTTAGCTCCTGTGTGAATGTGAAAAGATAGACGATGATTAATTTTAACTTCACCTAGGACTAGGGATAACATAAGCTTATTCCAGCTCTCAACTACACATATGTGCTTCTAATGCACATAATTGACAATTTGAATAATGAGAGGTTGCAAAGATGTAAGCTGATAGTTGGATGACATTGTTACACAATTGTCTTCACTTTACATGAATAAAGTTAGTGTCAATATTAAACAAATGCATACCTTGTTATACTGCTCTTGCAAAGAGCTATCAGCACCTTCTGAACCTGATCCAATGGCCTTTGCATTACATTGCCAGAATGTCCCAGATGGATCCGTATAGTATCTGTTCATGAAGAATCCCAATTAGTTTGTTGATATTCACGATTTTGTTTGTAAAAAATAACAGAGAGAATTGATCCTTAAACTAGAGAGGCAGTGCAAGTGAATGCAAGAACCTTCACACCTTGAAATATGAGAGTATTATTCCTAAGATTGGATGCTGGAATTGTGATAATTAGTTTTGTAAGAATAATAATAATACTGCATCTAAATATAGTGTATTGCCCAATCACACAAATCCTCAACAGCTAAAATCTAAATGTTGCAACATGTTGAAAACTAAAGCGCCTAATAATAATCAAAAGAAGTAGGCAACAAAATTGGTTGCAGCTGATGTTGAACTAGAATTTATCGGATATGTTATGCATGAGCAATCTTAAAACATAGCAAAACATAATTGAAAAACAATAGAAGCAGTGGTAACTCATGAAAAGGCAAAACCGATTACGATTGATGCTTACATTATGACAAACTCCACACAGATTTTTAGGGGTCACAACTGAGGAACAAAAATAAAACTGGAGCAGGTAGGGTACTTGGCAGGAAAGATGTTATTTACACTATCTTCATATCAGTACCTTTTTAACATCTATTGCACATAGTATTGAAAATCAAACCTTTTAATGTCGCAATGGATAGAATCACTCTCTAAGATCATAATATTACATGTAGAAATTTGGCAACCAACAGGGTACAACAATTTTTACATACAACAGATACTTTATACAGTTTAACTGAAATCGTCTTCATCTCAAATAAGCAAGCATTAGCAAACCACCCCCCCCCCCCCCCCCATCACTTATATTGACTGTCTAAACATTCAGGGAGCTCCAAACTGTCCTTTCTTATATGCTAGCATAGGACAAGATCTAGAAATTCACAGAACCTCATTACAAAATCAGATCGGCATAATATTGAAGTGGACAAAAAACTAACTTTGAACAGGTAATACTTACAAGCTGGGACCATTCTCATCATGACCAGCAATGAGAAGAGACACACCAAAAGGTCTTGACTGCATAAAATAAAGGGAATAAGATTCAGATATAATCAAATAAAAGCTAAATTGTCCAAAAATATTCAGATATAATCAAATAAAAGCTAAATTGTCCAAAAATTTTGTATATTCAAGAGCAAAAGATCAAGTGAATTACGAACTATTCCATTGTAAAACTTCTTATGCCCTAATTTCTGAGATTTCAATTACATGTAACTCATATACAACAGTTCACTCCACCCAGGCATGACACAATAGAGGCACTTCTTTAGAATTAGTGTTCTCAATAAATTCTACAACACCAATCAAATACATAAAGTAGTTGGCACTCGGCAAGAGCAGCCCTAGAATACAAATTGCAATGAAATAATTGTAAAACATTATATCAAGAGAGTAACCCGGTATTCAACTACCCTGTATTCAACTACAAGCTCAAATATCTCAAATGAGAGATGAGTAGGGAGAGAATGCTAAAAGTATATCAGTGGTCATACATGGTCACTGAGACAGAAAAGGACCGGATATCCTACCATACATAACGAGAACTGTGTAACTAAAGAAAAACATAAATAAAAAATACTTTTTCAATTCACTGATACACTACATTGAGAAATCAGTATGAAAGAGACAAGATGCTTACCATTGATTCTTCATCCCCCTCACCAAATCGCAGGGCAAGATCACACAGAGCTTGAGTAGTAGACTCAACTGTCATGGGCTCACCATAAGAGAACCTATGATTCTGGAAGATGAAAAAGTACCATATTATAAGTCCACAATAGCAACACAACATAATAGATCATATGATCATGAAAAGCAGAGATAAAAGCACCTCAGTTTCAACTCTTGCGTGTTCAACTAGTGTGCGTGCATCAGCAATCAAACCGCTCATGGCACATCCAATATGTTCATCAACTTCCATAATTTTCTCGACACTGCTAGGCTCCTATAGGAAGTTGATAATATGATAATTATTCAGGATAAACAACGTTTTTTAGTATCGAACCTATTGCTAAGCTATGAGCAAGAAGCACCTGAAATAGATATTGCAGTAAGGCTGTCAAATGATTGCAGAAAAGAATAAACCAGAGCATTGTACTATATCAGTATCCTAATGAATTTTATAAAACATCACCATTACACCACGGATACTAAAAGTTACAACACGATGAATAAAAACAAAACCAGCTCAAAAACTAAGGTTCTACTGACACGAAACTTAATTCATTCTCTGAAAATCAAAACAAAACCTCAACTGAAAACTATCAAATAAATGGAAGAAAAACTTACCAAAAGTGGGGAAGTAATGCGCTTCTCAACAGCAAGAACCACTCCTTCTTTAGTCTTTATCCCAATCGCAGTGGATCCCAACTAAAACATAACAAAGAAAAACATGAATTTAACAACAAATTCCACAAATATTTAAAACTAAGCTCAAAAATTAACCTTGATAGCTTCAATAGCATATTCCACTTGAAACAATCGGCCTTCAGGAGAGAAAGTGTTTACTCCTCTATCATACTCAGTTCTGCAATAAGTACACAAAATCAAAATCACCAAAACAATCAAACACCTCCAAGTAACCAAAATGCTGACAACAAAAAAACGAATTTTTTTACCTTGTGAGGAACATTTTGAACAGAAAATTTTTGAGCTAAAAACTATCCTGCAAAAAGATTAAATTACGAGTTAAATTGAGATATTTGAAAAACGAACAAATGGATCTGATTCCGACCCACCTTAAGTTCCACGACGAAGAAGAAAGAGCTAAGCAGAAAAAGATTTTCAATTGGGTTTTTGATGTTTTGAAACGGAATTTTTCTTCTTGACGAGCAAGGCAGCATTGCATTCGTTGAAAAAAGGGGCGGGTATTCGGGTGACCCGGATGTTACATGGTTTTTGGGCTTTATACTGGGTTTCAAAGTCAAAGCCCATAGTATAGACAACTGACATTGCTGATCAACCAAGGCCCAGAAGAAGGAAAAAAGTGTGGGCTAAAAACATAAATACCCAATTTATATTTATGTACCTTATCAAGCCCACTATTAGATAGAAACAAATTATGCACGTTAGTATGGACATTTTACTCTTCTATATGATCTTTCATGAAATGATATTTAAAAGATATTTTAATATTGTCTCCTGCCTGTGGAGCATCGTTACATGCCTTTTGTTCTATTGGTGAATAGTCTTGATCAATGAAATATTTAAAAATGTAAGATAGATGATGAATAAAAAATATTATTCTTTATGATCTGGTTACGGGTCATGTGTCCAATTATAATAATAACGTCGAAAATTCCCTTCATCAAGATTAGGATAATCTGCTAAAACATTTCTAATGTGGGTATGAGAGAAAATGTTCAACTTGGCAATTAAGTAGATTTGAACTAATTCAATATTGACAAAAATGATCGTATCTACCACATACACAGATCTAAAACACTTGTTCATGTGAGTTATTACATGTTTAATTGCTTCTCATATCCACACTGGCTCACTGGTACAATTCAAGCAAATAATTGAGTGTTCAGACATTTTGAACTTCTTAACCCAATGAGTTTGAATGATATTTAAAATTCACCTCTTTAAATAAATTATGGACTTAAATTGTATCATCACTTGAGTCTAAATTAACTCGGTCGAAATTATAGATAGTGGTATGTGAGAGTTGAATATAGCATCCCACTGTTTCTAGATTAAAGCTGATAAGCACTTTTAGTGCTCCTAAAACAACAAATTTTATTTAAGTACTTGAGTCAAATTCATAAATAATATTATTATAATAACAACAAATTTTAGGTGTTTTTTGTCTTCTAATAAACCAATAGGAAGAGAATCCCAAGACCCACATTGAGTTTAATCAAATGGCAAATAATTGGAGAGGGGAAACCATGACCATCAACAGGCTGAAGATAAGTTAAATGGAGCCCACCAAACAATGTTTTTTTTTTTTCCTCTTTCCTAACTTCACTACGTGTACTAAATAAAAAAAAATAAAAAAGACAAAATCTATCATTTCATTATATAAATTAACTGATGACTCATTCTTCAATAATTTCTACAGCTTCAAGAACATTCATTCTTCATCTTTCTGTTCTTACACCATTGAATTAATGGCTACAAGATTCTCTGTTAGTTCAGCTCCTATGATTATGATAAGTACTCCAAATCATGCTTCAACACGAGGGTTGAGTAGCAGATGTGTGGTGATGTGTTCCAAGAATCACATCTCTGTTGATCTACGGACCAGATCATCTCACAAGAACAAGGTACAATTTTTATTTATTTATTTTTTTGGAAATATTAAATGTATGTATCTCTATCTTAGTATTTTATTTCTTGCTGTTTTTTCTAACAATTTATCATAGGTTTTCGAAGATCGATCTGCTGGTATTGTTTGTTACAGAGATGAAAATGGGGAAATAACATGTGAAGGGTACGATGAGGGTCCTCGTTTTCATCACAAATCATCAACATTTAATTTTAATTCAAGGTAAGTACTGTTTTATGATGATGGAGTCGTGTTATTATAGGACTACCTAATTCTCAACACATTAATACAATAATTGCGTTGTAATGCATAACATAAAGTATTAGTAATGATTCCTAAAAATAAAAAATATAATTAATGAGAAATTATTTAATTTGTGACAGCAGAGAGGTTGAGATAGTCGAACTCCTTCAAAGATGTTGGCTTCAGGTGGCTGATGAGAATTGAGAGTGTAATGTCTACAACAAATCTCTTTTAAGTAATATTTATTTATTCCTCTGCATTATATTTTAGAAGATCACTCTTCTAATATCATTTCATAAATCTAATTTTATGAGATAGGTTGATCAACAGTTCAAAACCATCGAAATAGAGATTGACTTTTGAAATTGATTTGGATTGTGGGTAGTAGAGTTCGATCTCATATAATTATGTTTATGAAATAGTGTTAATATATATAAGTTTTTGTTTATATTTTATATGGTTGGATTATGTATATTTAATAAGATCAATTGTTTCCCTTCACTCGTGATATTTGTATTTGATCAAATGTGATTTTTAGATTTGTCCAAGGAGCACATGAATGATATTTAACAAGACTAGTTTTATAAAGTAACTACACTCGTCTACTGCTAAATATTTTTTTTTATTGTACTTTACCATATAATATTATAAAAGATTAATTACATTTAAAAAAATATGAAATTAGAATCATATTTCAATTGTAACATAAACTTTTAACCGTAACATCATAAACATTCAATTTTACATTTGTTTTAATTGGAGACATGATTGAGCTTATTGACGTGGGGTCTCAAATGTAGAATTAAACGTCAGTCATCAACCCATGTTTTAGCATACGAATTCACAAATTCATTTAAGAAATTTGATCCCCATATTTTAGCTTTCAAAAGATGTGTTTTTTAGGATCGAGAAATTGATTTTAATTTGACACTCCCACGATCTTGTTTTAGTCTCGTTCAACCCCGCAACAATCTCATTTTTTATCTTCTTTTTAGTTTCTTTTTTCTTTTTTTCTTTGTTCTTTGTTCATTTTCATTTTTATTTCTTTTTCCAATTCCTTTTCTTCTTTTTTTTTCATTTTCTTTTTAATTTCACATGTGTTGATGATTAGACTTCAACATTACATTTCAGGCTCCACGTCATTAATTGAAGCCCGAAATGCCCAAACATGTTCCAAATTAAAACAAATGTTAAATTGAACGTTTATAGTGTTACAGTCAAAAATTCATATCAAAATTCATATCGCAATTGAAACAAAACCCTAAATTCACTTTTTTTATATAATTAACCCTATTATAAATTATTGCATTTCATCATTTCAAACTATTCCAAACCAAACAAACGAGATATAGACATGGATACATGTCAATTCAAGGCTAGATTTAAATGTCCTAATAGACTTATAGTAAAGTATTATCATTGGAAAATTCATCGAGTACAATGTATAAAAGTTAAAACATCAAGTCTTTCGATGGAGTTGTTTGAAACTCAAAATTTGGAATGATTAATGGATTTTAAATCCACTCAACACTCGTATTGTTAAAAAAATCAGTTCAAATAAAAATGATAAATTTCAAATTTACATTTTTTCAAACACCATCTATAAATTTACTACCATAAATTTTAAATTTCTCCTAAAATTCCTCTATTAAATGAACCCTAAATTTGACTAATTAAATCCATCCTTGTTAACAAAAAGTTTCTTCACTTTTGTTTCGGGTACGAATTATATAATATAACAGCTAGCAGTGGTACTGTCACTAGCAGATTCTTCTGTAGCTGTTCTGAGCTTCTAGAAGCATTACTTGAAGGCTTGTTTGTTGGTTAGATACAAGTCTACATCCAAACTAAAAAATTCAAATTCCAATTGAATATTTTTGTTTAGAATGAAATTCCAATTGAATATTGATGATCTCTTACACAAGTTAAATTTTATTTTGGTGTAAAAAAACAAAAAAACCTGTGAAACAAAGAAGAAAAAAAAACTCAAATTTATCATTTTTTGTGCCAGTCTAGATTGGTTGTTTGATTTTATTTTTCAATAAAACAGTAATTAAAATAAAGATTTGTTTGTCACATTAAATGGATTTTAGTATTATACTAATTATATTATAAAAGATAATTGATTGTATTGGATATTGTGAAATAATGATTGGATGTAGAGTTTGATAATAAAAATTTAATCCGTTTTCTTTCTTTAGTACCATAATATTAAAAACTTTCGATTTTTTAAATCAAAATCTGGCCAAGTTAGTCTCATACCAAATATCCCGAGAAAGAATGAAAACTTAGTTTAGTAAAAATAGTACTACCCCATTACATGATTATTTAACATGAAAGCTATATCAAGCCGTCTTACATAAGGGACTTGGTGAGACGAACATATAATTAAGGTCAAATCGTGTTTCAAGACACAACTGTATGTGACAATCCATAACAATATATTTTTATATTCGATTAGATCGTATCTGGAACACGATCGTACATGTTCGTCTCACAAATTTTTTTCATCAAACGATTTTATAAGAATCTAACTCATTATTCAATTAGAATAATCTGCATTATTCAGTTTTTATTATGGTAATCATGGTAATTGAGCATAAGGTCTTTTAAAGCACATACATTGCTTGTAGACGTGTTTATAACTTATAAGTTTTAACCAAGGACAAAAATATTAGTATCAGGTGGAAATATCGGTACCTTGATTTTACGGATATATCGATATCGGTGGATATATCGGTTTTTTAAGCAAAAAATTTTAAAAATTTGTTAAAAAAATAGAAAAAAATATCTAGTACTTTATATAATATTATAAGTAACATTAATACATATATTGAACTTAAATTTCAAATAAAAATATATGTTGACAATAAATTTAGAGATAAACTATTATATAAATGTTGTCTCATATGATTAACATGACAAATTATCATACAAAATTAATACATGACCTAGTAATAGCTTGAACTCCTATGAGGTTCAAATGTATAAGATGACATGTCATCTTGAGTCAAACAATATTGATGCCAACTTAAGACACTAGACCAATTTTCAGCGTAATCATGGAGATAACTTTCATATGTTTCTTTATTTCTTCCAACTGTAGTTCCATAAATCGGATAATGTTGATTGACCAAATATGGTTGACTATGTTGATGCATGCTTGAACCTTCATGTGATGATTGAGGTAGTGGGTTATAAAATGGATTCTGACTAGACCAATCAAACTGTGAAGTGTTATGTCTGCCGTGAGAATACGACGGTTGATATTCATTGTATGGATCATTGCTCATATTCATTGAGTCAAGACTCATAGAAAGTGATTCAATATCAGTGTTTGAGCTTTCACCTTGGTTCCAATTCCAAGCATGTCTTCTTCCGTAATTCTTTCCAATAGCACCAATCCCTGCACCCTGCCCTACTTCCATGGTCAGAATCTTGTGTTGCATGTGTGTAATCACCCTCACCGGTAAATGGACTTAACTGCAATTGATCTGCAGCCTCATTTTCACAATAATTTCCATCACCACCACCACCGCTTCCACCAACATTGCTTCCACTATTTGTCGAAGTATCCATAGATTTACTTGAACCACCAATACTAGCACCAACATCCTCTTCCATTTTCTGAGACACATTCATGCCATATTCACGAGCAGCCGATGGAACTTTTGGATCTAGATTTCCTTCAGCATCATCCATGTGGATAGGCCGAATCCATTGGAACAATGGATCTTCTTCCTCATCACCAATGTCAGGCGCTACATCAACTACATCAAGATAGTCTAACCCAGCAACGTTGTCATTTTCAGCTTCCATATCTCGTAACCTTAATTTCATGTTGTAGTAGCAAAATACGAGTTTCTCAAGTCTTTGATATGCAAGTCGATTTCGCTGCTTAGTGTGTATCAAGGCAAATGTACTTCAATTTCTTTCACAAGCAGAAGACGACGTTGTTTGTGAGAGTATTCTTATGGCTAGATTTCGAAGTGTAGGCGATGATTGGCCATACATAACCCACCACTCAGCTGCCAAGCATTAATAAATGTCAAACATATATACTTTCCAAATGATTAGAAATAATGAATATAATCGGTAAGAAGAGGTACCTGGGGTCATTGTATTTCGTGATGCAACTGCAGCACGATCACTGAATCCTCTTTTCGCATCACGAAAATAGGTGATCTGTAAATTCACACAATTATGCAAGTATACTCCATAAATTTGAATGTAAGTAGTACTATAGTAGTTATATAAAACATATTATATTGTTTACTATTTAAACCTCATTTCCAAATTGGGCTATGCCTTCTGAATTGGGGTCAAGTGTGGAGAACACTTCGTGCACCGCTTGAATCAAGGTCATATCTTCACCAACTCCTCGGGTATATTGAAATCTTGGATTCAAGTAGAAAGCTACAAAATACAAAATGCAGTTATTATATCATATAATGTATACAATTGCATAATATAGGATGAAGCACATGATATTTACCTGCAGCATGTAGTGGATGTGAAAGCGTGTTCTCCCATCGAGTATTTATTACGCTAAGTACCCATTGTGCCGACCTTACGTTTTCGACTTTTTGTTTCATGATACGAAATAAATTATATAAGATCGGCATGGTAGGAACAACCTCAGTATCCACGACTCGAAGTATTTGATATAATGGCTCATAAATGTCCACCACATGTTTTACTTGATCCCAGAACCGATGGTCAAGAACGTGTTTTCCACTAATCTACCTACCTCTGAACGGCTCAAATGATTCTCAGCCCATTCGTCACTCGTAAATAATTGTTTCAACATAGATTTTTTCTTGAACAAACTGTCTAGTGCGATATAGTTTGTTGCAAAACGAGTTGCTCCTGGCCGTACTATGTCTCCCTGACAAATCTCTCGCATTTTTGCCAACAACCACCCATGATTATAAATGTAGTTCGTCAATTGCCTGGCCTTCGTAATTTTCACAAAATTATATATCTCCACTTCTTTAAATGTATAATTTTCACATGACTCATTCATGTTTCTTCATTTACAATCACTAAATTATAGTAGT